>JAODKE010000051.1:19719810-19732488 GCA_026779605.1 Mormyrus hasselquistii
TCTCACCGTGTACATTTATCCCGCGCTTTTGATATTTAATTTTGGTGCCGACTGAAGTTCATAAGCATCATGCTTTGGCAAAGAAAAAAAATAAAAAAAAATACTGAGGTATGAGCCAAACGAATCATTACACCCCTAAGAGTAACTGTAGTAAAGAAGTGGGCAGGACTAGAGGGGACCCTATAGGGCGGAGTATTGCTGAATTTTCTGAGCAGGGAAAAACCACGAACCACCAATAGGGTGTTGGGCAGCCAAGACTCGTCGACATGAGATGTGAATGAAGGTGATCCCGTCAGAGATACAAACCGACAGAAAGGCTACATGGCATAGATCATTTAATGATAGTTATACGAGTAATTTGTCATGACGCAGTGCTGTGGAGTTGACTTGTCAATCCTGTCCACAGACATTCGTCAGACCAGGCGACATTCTTCCATAGGGGTGGCCAATTTTCCACAAAGGGCCAGTGTGTATTTAGGATTTTGAGGTAATTTTGAGGTCAGCTGTTCAAATCCAGGTGTTTGGACTGATTGGCTGAAGACTCCTATCTAATTAGTGAGTTTCAACGAACCACCGCACGCACAATGGTCCTTTCTGGATAAGATTACCCACCCCTGTTCTTCCATTACGCCAAAGTCCATTTCCAGTGCTTTCGTTCTCATTGTAGGCCCTTTTGATCATGGACAGGGGTCAGATAGGGCTCTGACTGGCCTGCAGCTACACAGCCCCATAGGCATGTCTAGATGAGGGCTGCCTACCATGGCAAAATAAATTGTATTATATTTTTTTCACTAGTCGATATCAATAATAATCACAATGTAATTCAGGTAATTACTTCTATTCAAGGCTCAGTTTTTACCTAAATTTCCCTTAGGATTCCCCTTTTTAAGTAATGCCTTTTTAAATAAGTAAACCAAACAGAAAACACCTTTTTTTGTTGTAGGGTATAAGGCTAGAAATCTCCAGCAGAACATTGTGTTTTTCTCTCTCTCTCTCACTCTCTCTCTCTTTCTGTCTTTGTTCCAGGGCACGGGTTCGGCATTGCTAGTAGATTTGTCACCCATAATGTAAAATAAAATGCTTTGTCCCAGTATTGGACTCATTTGTTCCATGCTTTGTGATTTGTCCCCCTGCTTTGCAAATTTCATCGTCAGGGATTTCCATATTTCTTCAAATTGAAAGCAGAAACCCTAATTGCTGGTGTCTGAGACTGTAACTACCAGATAGTAGTGCTTCAGGTGTTGAAATAAGTTTGTGGTATTTCCACTTTTCCAGTTTACAGTACACATCACCAGTCTGTTAGACTTTTAATTGGCAAAGTACTGCCATACTGCCGACATCTCTTTACCTTATTTATCCAAAATATCTCCTTTTTTGAAAAGATTCAACTCTGTCAGTTTCTTCACCGACAGCTGAACCTTCCACAGAGGGAGCACGTCATCGTCTTCATGGCATTACCAGCACAGTAGCCTGTGACGTGCTCCACTCACTCTGTCAGCTCTGCGGTGTCTTCGTAGGCCATAGACTGTTCATTTTAAAGCAATGCCATATGGCTGGAACTGCATTTGTTTCAGTGACGTGATGGGGGATGTGCGCTATCAAGCAATGTTCCTTATCGACAGTTTTTCGAAGTTTCTGTTTTTTTTTTTTTTTGTTGTCTTTTTTTTGCCCAGGCTTACTGCACATGTGATCTATAGATGGAATGGGGCCTTTTTGAGTTTTGGGGTCAGGGGATGACCAGCTTGGGGGAAAGAGCTGCTGCTTTGGTGTTGGCAAAAGGCGGCTACGACACACTAGGGAGAGTCAGAAAGAAGCGATTTGGGTCAGCAGGTTGGGACATTCCTGAGAAAGGAAATGTAAGAGTGTTTTATGTTCTTTGCAAAATGACTGCTGGTGAATAAAATGCTTGTCTGCTCGCCTTGCTTTTCCCCAGGACATCCACACCCTCACCAGTCTTATATGTTAGTCTGTATGTGAGAGGGCAGAGTGTCTCTTTCTGTTGGACATTCCCGTTACTTAGGTGTTTAGGTTGTTGTTCCTCTTGCTTCTTGCTTTTTTTGAGGGAATGAAACGGAAGACAGACTATTTAAAGTACAAAATGAAATGTGCATAAGCAGCATTTTTCCAATCATCACGAGCGGCGCTTCTGTGGGCGTCTGACGATTGCATATGATGAAACAGAAATTGGTTTCCGGCGCTATGCCGCTCGCCACGTCTCTCGCAAAACAATCAGCAGGGCAGATTGCAGATTCTGTGGCGGCATGTGAATGTACAGCTGAGTGTCCCTTAGCATGTGCTGTTACCCTAAATGCAAAGCAGTCATGGCTAAGTGCGGGAAAGGCCCCACCTAGTGACTGAATGTAATTCGAAGCACTCAGACAGTCCAGCTGTCAAGCTGACGGGAGCGCCGTTCCTGTCTGCGAGCAGCCTAGCTTGATTGAATCTGGGCTCTGTGGATATTGAGCTTGCCTTTTCCTCCTGTATTGGAATCATTGGGCATCAGGATGGCTAAAGATGCATACTTGAAGGGTGCTGCTGGTCCTGATGCAGCACTGGAAATTATCAGGGGCGAAGGATAAAAAAAAATTACCCCATGGGATTTCATAAGGTTTGCAGGAAAGGCCCCAGTAATTGTAAATTTTCTGTAATTGTTTGGTGTAGTTTCTTACACAATTGCATGCCTGTTTAGCATACAGGTTGCAGTTCCTGTTGTGTGGTGGGAAAGCGGCAGAAAAATGGCCAAGATCTAAAAAAATTCCTGGTCGAGTCGGCCCAGGAACTCTAAACCAGGAACTAGGTTTCTGAATTTCAGTGGAAAAGCGCCTTATGACAGGTTTACAGGCCGGATCTCGAGTGACTGACATTTCCATATTTCTTCTTTCACACTTAAATGGAAGTTGTAGCATGCAAGTGTTCTTGTTGCATGAGTTGTAACTGCTAAATTGCAACCTGCTGTTGTGGCTCCTTGTTTCTGTTCCGTGTATCATGAGCTATTTTTCGTCAGCATATGCATTGTTTTGCGAATATAGATTGTCCCGGTTCCAGCAATGCGGTGTTATAAATGTCATCAACAGTGAATCAACTCGACTTTCATGACTTAGGATGTTTTAAAATGTACAGCTAAGTCATGCAGCCCCCATAGTATACACACAGGCTTTTAAGAGCTGAATAAAGGCCTAAATAGATTAAATGGTATTCTTTACACATAGAGATGATTGCATTCTTCTCTTTGGGACAGCAGGAGCGTGCTTTCTATTGACTCATACTGCCACAAGGAGGAGATCTGGGCTGCTTTCACAGTAAATATAGAAACTTTATGCACAATTTACTATTTCTAAAAAAAATTCCCCCAACATTTTATGCCCCCATATTTAGACAGTGGTGGCAAAAGTTGCCCCTCAATATTTTTTTAATTTCCTGCACTGCCCTGGTGTACCACCGCCAAGTTGGGTATTTAACCTAAATTCGCCAAGCCCTAATAAGATTTTGCTGTATAAACATCAATTTATGCATGTCTTAAGATAGAAGACTAAAAAATATATAAAACGATTACAAGTGAAGGTAACTTTGCCCCCTTCAGCTGACTGGCACTTGGCCCATACACTGAGATGCAGTATCATTCTCATTGGTTATGTAAATAGAATATTAATGCATAACATGTAAATGTGACAAATAAAAACGGGGACATGAGACATAATCCGCTAAGATACATGTTCATTGTTTGCAATAAAATCATCGGTGTGCTTTAGACATGCACAGAAAGGGTGAAGGTGCCCACCCTCCACCTGAGTGCCAGGAAGCTGTGGGCATCGTACACGACTGCTTAGCTTCAGCACTGATAGGTGAGAGTTTCCACAACCATGCAGTTGTTTTCTGCCTTCACGCCCTGCGCCGCTGCGCTCTGCCTTCACACCGCTGCGCTCTGCCTTCACGCCCTGCGCCGCTGCGCTCTGCCTTCACGCCCTGCGCCGCTGCGCTCTGCCTTCACGCCCTGCGTTGTGTCCCGTCGTCTTCAAACATGTGCCGAGGCCTGCCGTGCAGAGATGCTCGTCTCTCAGTGAACGCGCTGACCTCATGCCATTTGTTTAAATTGCCGTGGTGGAAAATGGAAGGTTTTAATTAATGAGCGGCACATGCTTTTGGGCTCGACGTTGGATCCGTTCTGAAGCCGATTCTGAGCATCCTCTTCTGCAACCTCTGAGTCTCCCATCTGATTGGGCTAGACCACGATGCCCTGGGGAGCCAATCATTTCAGCTACATCACATCACTCACATCTATTCTATCAACAGCCCTGTGGCTTGCAGACACAATTTTAAATTACGTTTTGGTTGCATTAACACAATCACTGTTTACTGTCAGATAATTTTGGTAATTACAGGTGCTGTATGATGTAGCAGCATCTCTTCCTTAGACTTATCACAGTTTCGAGAGGCAACATTTTGATGCTGATCCATGTCAGTCAATCGTCCTTCGCTGCTTGCTTGCCATTGTAAAATTCACAGGAAATTTATTTGAATTGTCAAAAATCCTTATCCTGGCTCATATTTTAATATGGAATTTGGATTATATTGCATCTTGTGTTAACACTCAGTTTTTTTTTTCTCAACTTGGTAAACATTTTCTACAGTTGAGAAACATTGGCATGTCTTATGAAAATCAGAATCGGTACAAAAAGTACGAGAAGTTTATTTTGGTGCTGGTGGTGGCATGAAGTTTACAAGTAAGCATACAATCACGACAAAAGTATAAAAAAATAATAGAATAAAACTAGAATAGAATATGGAATGCGTATTTCATGCAACATTGTTTTACTTTGAGAGGTCTGTGTTTGATGTCGGTTGTTCACTGAAGTGCCCCAGCTCACAGTGATGGATTGTCACTCACATTTCTTTGCATGATTCTTTCATCTGATTTCTGAAGTTCACTTCACATGTGGCAGAAAGTTTGAGGACCGACTCATCCAAGAAAACCGTAATGAGAAGTCACTCTTTGCATTAATGTCCAGGTTTAATTGCTCTGAAAATGTTTTGTTGAGTTCGAATAATGCATGAACGTATCATCTAAGCCAGGGGTGAGAGTGCTATAACTTTTCTGCTGAGGCGGGTCGCAGAGGTGCCGCATTCTCAGGGTGTGCTCTGTCCGTCTGCAGGTCGGCGAACAGCCGGCAGCCCTCAGGGGAAGAGCCGTCCAGCAGTGTGTCTGCGCAGCTCTACAATGGCGAGAGCCAGCAGCTGCTGGTCACTCTGGAGAACATTGGCAGCGAGCCCTTGGAGACCCTAGAACTCACTTCAAAGATGGTCAACACCAAAGGTAGGTGGTTAATTCTGCCTGCAGTGATGTATCAGGCAGCGTCATATAAACAAAGGAGCATTAAGCGCATGTTAGCAACAGTCCTATATTTAGCTTTTTTTGACAACAGACGCCCACTGAGTGTTGTTCATATGTCTGCATATTACTGTGGTGTTTGTTGTGCTGAGAAATGCAAAGACATTAAGACGCAAGCTATCCCAGCTTTTTCTTAGTAAAAAGCTCACCTAGTGGGGTCACACTTGGAAAACAAGTTCAAGGGAAACAGCAGCATTAAAACAGCGTGTTGAAGTCGGTGATAAGATGATAGACAAACACTGGTGATAATGTTGCAGCTCATAAAACGGCGTGTTCACACGTGCATTTAGGGAATTGGTCTCATTCTAGTTACTTCTCATACACATTTATGAAGAAAGACATGTCAGTTTGTTGATACTGTGAAGTCTAGCCTTGGGGCATCAAGCTGAGAGTCCAAAAGGCCGAAACTGTGGATCAGAACCGTGAGGACAGAGCCGGCAGTCGGGAGCGAGATTAGCTGCCCACTACGGCCAGGACTGAGAGTCACTTTTGCCACCCACAGAGCGCGTTTCATCTAGATGGCAAAACAGAGAGAGCCTGGCAAGCGACAGAGTGAGTGCGCATCCCACGGGGATCCTTGTGCATGGCCAGCAATCAGGGAGTGAGATGGGAGCTCACCCCCTGGGCAGCCCCACACACAGCCACCCTGAGAGCCCTCCAGCCCAGCGACATGCCACCCTCTCCATTATGTTTACAGAAGCAAGAAAAATTCCTTGTAGAGTATCTGTCTGTTGAATCGGGCTTCTTTACAGAGGCACTTTGACCGAGCCTCATATCACCAGGTCTGTCCTTGTTTTTGGGCACATAGGAACTCCACCTCCTCAGTTATTCGGGTGCCCACACAGAATTAAGGGAATGCACACCTTCCCCTTTCGAAGTTGCCAAGGTAACGGCCTGGAATGAGGACCGTTGCCGCGGTACAGCACTGACAGGAGTGGTATGATGGCCGTCAAGCCCTATATGGCCATTTATGGGTTCAGTCTTCAGGGGAAGATTTTTCCAGGTGCTTTGTTTATGGGCTTAGCTGTTTCTGTTTATGTTGACATTCGCCAGTAGATGGTAGTTTTAATTTTATTTCTAATCAGTTTATTTCGGGAAAAGTCACTCATTAAAGGCAGACATTCTTCAGATATATGGGCAAACTTTGAAACAATGTCGACATCCGTAGGCAGCGGATAGCTGCACAGCTTTAGAGGGAATGTGTGTTTAGGAATATCACTTTGCTAATGAGCTGTAAAGAGGCCTTTTCATGACTTGTACATTTATTTAGTGCTTTTCAAGCTTGCATTTGACATCTCTATGCTCATCTCTGCGTTAAATGAACTCCAGATTGTTTTACTTTGAGTTGCCATATTCAGGATTCAAGGTTTTCGATAGAACGATGAATTCTGGCTTCTGTTGTGCTTTGAATGACATGGAGCCCAGGCGGTGCTCTGTTAATCTGTGTCTCCCTGTGCTTGATTACAGGTGTCTGTTAATCTGTGTCTGCCCTGTGCTTGATTACAGGTGTCTGTTAATCTGTGTCTCCCTGTGCTTGATTACAGGGCTCTGTTAATCTGTGTCGCCCTGTGCTTGATTACAGGGCTCTGTTAATCTGTGTCGCCCTGTGCTTGATTACAGGTGTCTGCAGTCAGATGTAGCATTAAAAAATGTATGTTCTACTTTGTGGTGGGGAGGCCCTCAGTCTTAATGATCATATCATGGCAGTTTCCTTGGAAACGGGCATGAACCATAATTGTAGATGGGATGCGAGGTTTATTTTTAGCGCTCTGACTTTGACTCCACTGGCCCTTAGAGGAAGCAGCCACGGCTCGATGGGTTTAGTGGGCCTCATGGGGGCTTCCGTCAGTGGAGGGGGGTCCATGGCAGAAATATTACCACTGTCGGTTTCACATAACAGAAAAGTTGTAAAATACTCAGTTTACGTAAAGACAGTGACACTGTTGGTCTGCTTTTGAATACGGGGTAAAAGCATATCTCTTTGTAAAAGTCTGCTGCCATGCGTTGTCGTCACAAAACAAATGTTGGGAATTCCGTGCTGTGTTCTTAGTAAAGTGCTGGGCGTGTGTGAACCCATACAGGATGATGGATCAGAGTCGCTCTTGAGAGGAACATACTGTGCTCTTGTGGGCCCCGGCAGATTTATTAAGTCGGATGATGGAGTAGTTTTGTGCCTCTTTCTTTTTTTCAGCTGTCTGTATCCCTTGATTTAATTGAAGAGGCCCTGTCTCTGTTCATGGGCAAGGGTTTAATTATATGGTTGTGCCCGGTGTCTTGATAACATCGGGCTTTTATCAGCATAGGCATTTTCAGAGGGATCTCTTGGCATTGAAGTAACGATCGACCAGCTGAGGACACTTGGGATGCGAGCGTGCTGCTGTCACTCTGGGGTGCTCAGCTTTTATCGTACAGAAAAAGGCACGTAAAGCGCTTAAGTGCTCTGTGGCAGCGTCCAGTCAGTGGCTCTTGGGAGTCACTAAAGTATGGGTTACTCTCCCTGCCGCCGCGCGCAGCAGAGAATAGCAGGCTGTCTTTGTAATTCCTGTTATTGTTCTGGAAAGGGGAAATGAGCGGCACGTGCTGATGTGTGCATTTACACTTGCAAGTGATTTTACACTTGCACTCTGCTGCCTGTTATTTGCTGGGGTTGTTCAGTTTAAGGTTCTAGCTCAGGGGTCCTGCAGTGACCCCCAGTTCTTCAAGCTGAATCGGCAGCCTGCGGGCTGACGGGTGAAGCTGTCGTCTTCCGTGATACTCGCTCCCGTGATGTCATTTGCCTTCTGTTCACGTTTTGATAGCCAGAGTGTCTCCAGGTTTGCGGAAGCCCATCCGCTGGGCAGAAGCATCATCCATCATGGACGTAGCCGTGCATGTTCCTGTCAGCGCCTTGGCTTGTGGGAACCGCTCCTGTGTCATATGATCGCCACGTGTCTGTGTGATGGGATCCGGCGACTGGCCTGCAGTCTAGTTATGGTGATGTATAAAAGCACTTTGGGGTGTGATGGAAGTCCCCCGTAAATAATGCCACTGGCTTCACGTTTTAGCATATTCATAATGTCACGGCGTAGAACAGCCCAGTAGCACAGCGCCAATTCTAGATGGACGTCTTGGGATTATCAGCCGTGAATTTGTCATACCGGTCATTATGTGTGACATTTTAAATAAATAACGGGCGAGAAATGGAGTGTGTGTTCATGCTTATGGGTGTGCCTTGTGTTCCATGTACCAGCGATATACACTGAGGGTGTTCTCCATCACAGTTTGTCTGTGTGAGCTTAACATCAGTCTGTGTTCATCCAAAGCGTTCATGACGAGATAAGTGCCGGCAGGATTTCTAATTGCGGATATGAGCCCTTGCGCTCGTCAGATGTGCTCAGGTGAGAACCTCCCGCTTGTGGCTCTGTCATCCCTTTGCTGCCACTGTGTGCGGGGTGGCGCTTTTCAGGGCATGATGTCACCTGACTGTTGCTTAGGCCGATGAGCTGCCGGCAGAATACTGAAGACTGCACCGCACTGACAGGATAGACGTTTCATGTGATGCTTCATGCAATCTTAACGTTACTTTTCTTGATGTTTGCTGCGGTGCATTTGATCTTTTATGCTGATGTTTTGGAGAAGCTATCAGGAATAGATGCAGTGCGCCTCCGTCGTTATCTGTGCGTACTGTCGCCCACGCAGGCGGCTCCTTCAGGGAGGAGCGTGGGGTAATGTGGCAGGAAGCGGGACTCCTCTCCTCTCCTCTCCTCTCCTTTCCCCTCCTCTCCTCTGCCAGTGGACCACTCATGCCTTTTCATGCATCATCGGCTGGCTTCTGCTCTCCTCCTGCACGCCCCGCCCCGCTGTGGCCTGTCTGAGGAGGGAGAGATGATGTTTTATAATACAGCGTGCAGTGGACCTGGCGCAGTGTCCCTGGGCGTGTGGCTGGCTGCGCAGCATGTGTCTCTGCCTTTGTTTCATCTGTCACAGTGAGAGTGTCAGTCCCAGAGCTACAACGGGCGTGTATCACTGTTGTTTGACTGTGCTGTCATCCCGCCTCCTCCTTCACAGCCTCCCAACCGCTTTCCACGCTCCCTGCGTTGAGTTTTCTTATTATTATTTTTTTTTTTTTTCCTGATCCAGCTATCTGCAGGGATTCCAGGCGCAGGGCAAATTGAGAGGCGCTTGCTGAATTCGACTGCAGAGAAAGTTAACCTGCCGTGTGAAATGTCTACCCCCTGTTGTGGCTGATAATTAGCGCACATAGCTGCCCAAGGGAGTGAGAGATTGCTCAAACAGTTAGGGGGGAAATATTGTAGCGCAAACACAAATTGCCATGTCTAACTCTAAAACGGTGCAGTGGGGTACAGTGTTCTCTGAATTTGTCTAACTTTTGAGTCTGACACTTTTTTTTTAATCCATCCATCCATCCATCCATCCATCCCATTCACATATCCAGTACTGGGTTGCAGAGAGCATGGAGCCTAACCAATAAGTATGGATGAAAGCTCTGTGTGGGATTCTAGCCCAGTTGTTTACCATTTGGTTCTGTGTGCGTTTCCTTAAGATGTTGCATGAGATGACTGAGCAGTGCTGGGGGCTACGTTGAACAATCATAGTATCCTAAATGAGGAAAAGTGTCCCTGAGTGTAAACCTCTTCCCAGAGTAGTTAATTCGTGTTATACTTCAGTGTTTTAGTGCGTATGGCCTTTGTGTAACCAAGCTTGACTGCCGAGGGCCATGTCAGACGGCACGTCCATGCTCCAGTACTGTAATTAAAATTGAGCTTGGCTTTTCCCTACCAGCAAAAAAGCAGCACATATTTTGGTTGCTCTGGAAAAAGGTCACCCGGGGTTATGCAGTGAGCAGGTGGTTAAGCCGTTCCTTTAGAGCGTCAGGCCAGGCGAGCGTTATGATTCGAAGGTCACGCCACATGCTAGATTGTCTGCCTGAGTGGCATCCTTTTGGAACCGTCTGTGGTTTACAAGTTGTCCCGGTAACTTGGGCTCGGGCTCTTCACGAGTGTTTGTGCAGCGCTCACTCCCAGCGGCTCGTCACCACTGCCGAAAGGGATCAATCAGACACGCACCGTTCTCCATACAGAGACATCTGTGGAAAAGCAAACACCGCGTCCCTGCCGTGTTACTGAGGGAACCGGCCGTGTACACGGAACACGCCACGGAACACGCCACGTTTGGGCCAGGTGCAGTTCCTTTGTTAGTCAACAGAGGGCAATCCAGTCAACTCAAACAGTCTATAAAACCACAGGATTAGTCTTTTCCCAGGATTAAAAGGATTTTGTTTTTATAAATAAGTATCGAAATACGGTGCATATTCCATTGTATGTGAATGACAGGTAAATTGGTTTCTATTCAGCCGACAGATGGCAATTATATGCCCCCCCCCCCCCATGCCACACTTCTTTTTGTCCTCATAGAAAATCTGTGACCTCTGTATTAGCCCACCCACCCCATTTTGTCTTCATATCAGGGTCTACAGGGGTAGAACCTTTGGCCAGATGGCGTCACCGTGCCCCTGCACACCACTTTGGCTGCATGTCACGTTCGCCGTTTCCACGGGAATAGCTGCAGAAAAATATTCCCAGATTATTGCTGCGTTTGACAATGCGGCAGACTCAAGTGCCCTGCGTCTGCATGCCTGCATGTGTGAGGGCCTTTGTGAAACATGCATTGTGCTCTCTTAGATTTACTTTCAGCATTTTATGTAATTCTATCATTAAACATTGAAAATTAGCCTCATTTAACAATCGGTGATATTTACAAAAGTGCGTAAAACACACACTCTTGGCGTGGGTCAGATGGCGCTTATTTCTGCCACTTACACGGGCGTTCAGGTGGTTATTTGTCATTTTGTGACATGTTGTGTTTGAGTGGTATTGCTGTGTCAGTGTGCATATACAGTCATCACATTATACTGTAGCTTAAAACTGCAAAATGTTTCAGTTTGCCTCCCGTACCTCATTATGTGCTGCTGTCATTTCTGAACTGATCATGTGACACTTGGCCAGTGCAGATGCCCAGATAATTTTACTTTTGAGTGCATGGGGACGTCCTCAGTGCTGTGCCCCCAGGCACCCTGCTCCCGTGTACATGTGTTTACCTGCATGGCAGCTGCGTGTTCTGTCCAAGAGAGGGCGCTTTAAGGAGGAATGGTGTGTCCATGAGGACGCAGGTTCGCTCAGCGCTGGGTTGTGTGTGTGTGTGTGTGTGTGTGTGTGTGTGTGTGTGTGTGTGTGTGTGTGTGTGTGCGCGTGCGTGCGACGTCTGTAGGGCGGCGGGTGGAAGCAGAGCTGCCGAACAGGCCATCAGCTTGGTTCAGCTTGGTTCAGTTTGGTTCAGCTTGGTTCAGTTTGGTTCAGCTTGGTTCAGTTTGGTTCAGCTTGGTTCAGCTTGGTTTGTGATTTGCCTTGGAGCCTTTGGGTGCGTTTTGTGGGAAAGGGCGAGAAGTTGAGGCTTCTTTGTCAAGATCTCGCTCTTGTGTTTCTGAGCTCAGCAAAGTGAGGGGGCTCACACAGCCTGTCATGGAGTTATTGGGGAGACTGCGTTGTGCCACGCTGCTCTCCAAGGCTTGTTAGCATCCTGCTTTTCTGATTTTTATTTATTTATTATTTTCCTTATCTGTCTGCTTCTCCCAATCTTCGCTTTTCAAGTGGCTTTTGGAGTCGGTAACATTTCCTGCCAAGTACGTCACACGTGCCCCATCACCTCCTTTTCATCCGCTGTATGATTACGGCTTGGAAGTTGAACATGGTGCAGTGAGGGCCAGGAAGGCAGCACTTCTTAGCCACTGCTTAACGAGGGCCTCTCATTTCAGTAGACGGCCCTGCCGTGGTTACATTCGGCCGTACCGCTGTCATATGTCAGTGTTCTCCAGGCGCGCGAGCATTTGGGACAGTACCCAGCTTGGCAGGGGGAGAGCCACCTCTCTTACCATTGGTTGTGGTCGTAGTGCTGAATTTTCGTGGTTCTGGCAGTGCCTAAGTGTACTTGGATCGGCTTCTGTAGTTTGTGGAGGGTCTGTGAGTGACAGCCCTGTCTGCTTCCACCCAGATCCCATCAGATGGATCCGTCTTAACTTGCTGTCTGAGCATCAGCCACCTGCAAAGCACCATGGAGCCACGCCTTAAAGAGGACTGAGAAGATTGGTCCTGCATAAAAAGAGCAGCTTTTCTTTTTGCCAAAAGAACTGCTTTTGTTCACCGGTCATTTATAAATGGGAGGCTGTGTGTGTGTGTGTGTGTGTGTGTGTGTGTGTGTGTGTGTGTGTGTGTGTGTGTGTGTGTGTGTGTGTGTGT
>JAODKE010000051.1:19740295-19754840 GCA_026779605.1 Mormyrus hasselquistii
TGTGAAGCTGTGTTCAGTATGATGGGCTAGGCTAATGTGTGACGCTGTGTTCAGTATGATGGGCTAGGCTAATGTGTTAATGTAGGCAACTATTGAATACCGCAGTATTGATTCTATATCCCCAAGGACATTTTTGGCCACGTCTGTTTGATCTGCAAAATAATGCGCACACTGAACTCTGAACTGAACTCTTATTATTTTTCCTACATATACACACAATACATAATGGATATCAGAAAATCAAGACATTTTTCAATGTGTACTAGTAACTGTTCAATATAACATTTTACACATTTGCATAATAGTCATATTATTATATAAAATTATGTATTATAAGGTATATTTTGGGAAAACATCCATAATTGGTCTATTATTCAGTTATAACCCGTGACTCGGAAGGCCCACAAGAGTCAATAGTTCACTTTCAAAAAGGAAAGTGGGAAGTTTGGACCAATGGTGTAATAGCGGCTATTAACGCACTTGAAAGGCACTGAGCGATTATTTGAATTGTACTATTCACACGTCGTTCGCTGTGGTCTCGTGAATCTAACCTTTATCTGGTACCTCGAAGGAGATCGCAGGCAAAGCTTCTAAAATGAGGCTGGTAGGCCGAAAAACATCCGAAATAGGAAGGATTTAATAAGTGAAGACACGAATGCTGGGATTATATGGCATTTGGCACATAAATATTAAGTGTTTAATATTTACTGAGATGTGACGTTTAGTAAATTTGATCTCGTTCTTGTCAAACATGTGTCAGGTATTATTATGTCAAATAGTGCTTCACTGTATCTTTGCTATAAGATAAAGATCATAATAATTGCCTGTTGGGCTGTATTTCATTATCATTTAACTGGATGTTCTTTATCCTGAATGAAGAGGATATGCACAGTGTGATGTAATCATCGGTCCATTGTGATGGGGGGAACAGTATTCATTGTCTGCTACTGCGTATTGGTTATTCAGCTGGATACTGTCAATTAGGTTATGAAAAAATACAAATAACCTGTCTGTTATTGGAGGGTAGCCCTGTATTCAAATGTTCTACATCCTCAACTCAGGGCTGAGTGTTCTGGTTTATCAAAGAAATTGTGTACTCTGACCAGCATTGAGTGACTGTTTTTTTTCTGCACTGCAGTTACCTCCTCACGGTTTTTTTCTTTTTTTCTTTCTTTATTTTTTCCATATGACTAGTTGTAGCATTAGTTATCAAACAGGAATTGATAAATAATATGGACTTCACTATGTACCTAAACAATCAAAGCAGCTTTACTTCAATAGAGAGACAATGAGGACGTCTAGAGCTGTGATACACTGTTGGGGCTGAGGCTCCTCCCCCCGCACTTAGACTGAGTAGAATAATTGTGCTGGTGAGGACAGCTGGTTCTGTGGTCTTTGTGGCAAACAGGAAATGGCCATAGTACGTCTGCATCCATCACCAATCATCTGATACTTTTTTTTATTGATTTGTAACATTTCTAAATGGTTTTTTATTGAGTTGTTCAGTTGATTTTCTGCGGCTGAAGTCAAGTGACGTTTGCTGACTGTATAACAGCAGCGCCTCTGAAGTCTGCATGCATATGCTTGTGTTCATGTTTGTGGACATTTAAACTAGGCTTTGATCATACTGCTCTCTTAACCTGTTAATTAAATGCGTTCATTAAATCATCTAATAAGACACAAGAAGCCACCACTGTATCATGATTCCCGAGTTGGTTAATTAGTGCATATCTGCTGGATTAAATGCTGTTTGTTTTTGATGCCTTTTGTCACATACAGCTGGGGTCACCTTTCCTTTGTGAGTAACGTCCCTGTTAGAGCCTTTTGGAGCGATTGTGTTATTCTGGGAGCTGATATCTGCTTTTTATCTGTGCTGTTATTATACTGTGCCGAGATCTGGCTGCGAAGAAGACTGGCAGATATAAAGCTCACTATTGTGGCAGTGTTTCAGTCCAGACCTGTAGCTTCTTCCCCTTTATACCATAGATCCAAATCACAGTTGCGTTTTATTTATGTTATTTATTTTTCAAATTTAATTTTAGTCCAAGTAGAATGTTGCCGACCAGTATAATGTAATGCTGTCTCCCCTATTCTGTCCATCGGTCACTGAACAGATAATGGCAATCATGAAGCGATGTGGTTTGTTGTGCTGATGTACAATCTGTGTTCCTATGGAGAAAGGACATTCTGTCCATGCTGTGCCTACCTTAAGGCTCAGCATTTTTTATTTACTTTTTTTACAGAAATTGTTCCATTGTAAGGCTTTTCTCCACCACGCTTCCTAACACGCTTAAATGAGGGGCCTGCCGCTACCTGGCTGATAATATGGCAGGGAGCTTGTTTAGCGGCTATGTCGCCTACTTTGTGACTTTTTATGTCCATATGTTTTCTCCTCCTAATTGGTGTGTGACATCGGACCAGGTGACTCGCATTAATTTAATGAATGTCTAAATGATCTTAAGGTGAACAGTACTTATTTTTGCTTGAGGTCTGGAGAAAGTACTGACTTTCGTAATATTTTGGGCTTTAGTGATCTGAGTGTTTCAGGCCCCTTAGAATGCAGAATAGCGGCTCCACCTCCGACTTGCATGTGTGATCATGCCGCTCTCACCTCCTTCCTATAGCCGCTCTCATCGTCCCAGTGGAACTGATTAGCAGCGGTCAGCATAATATTTTCATAGCGTCGCCGGACCACGGCCCATCTGACTAATGCGATTATTAATCTTTACGTTCGGGTCCACATATTCATCCTTCCGTGGGACCGGGGAACTTGTGTAAGCTCATGAGAGCAGGGGCCTGTAATAGAGCCATTAGTCACTGGTGGAGATAATGTTTCATTCTGCTCTGGGAACGATTCAGCACCAACGTTCAATAAAACTCTCATAAAAGTAATGAGTTACTCATATTAAATTTTCATTGTTCATCTTGTCAGCCTTTTCTTTTTACATTAGTGTTTACCAGATGCAGGGGAAGAATGCAGGGGCTGGTTCCCTTTGTATGTGTGTGTTTAAAGAGAAATGTATAGTAAGTATTCTATGTAGTTTGCTGCGGTGTGTGTGTGTGTGTTAGGAATCGATTCGGAAACCTTCTGCAGTGTCCGCGTGTAATGAAATTAAATTCGAATGAAATGGAACAACACGGTCGAATAACACTCCTCTCTGTCACGGAAGAGAATTTCTCTTCTCGACAGTTATTGTTTTGTTGAGGCCTTGCTTTCATGCAGCTGTCTTTAAATGTCATTTTACACTGCTGGCTGCTCGTTCACTTTTTCACCGTCGATTATTTTTTCACCTTATTCGTCCGTGCTGGAAATCGAGAGGGGGGGGTCAGCACTGGTCCACATGCATCCCTTTTATTTTTCCAGGAAGAGACAAAACAATTTGTTTTTCTGGAATTCCTTTGTTACATGTCTTGCTGTGTATTCTGCCCCGTGCCCGTTGGAGCTGTACATCATATGAAAGTCAAAGTGATGGTTCCTTTGTGGGATTTAAGGGCTTATCTAGCTTTGACCTGCATCGTCCATTAAAATGGTGCTCTGCTGTTATAAATTTCAATTTTTCAAATTTATACTGAACGTACCCTGAATCTGGATGAACTAGTTTACTAGCTTTTTTTTTTTCTTTCTTTTTACTATTTTACAAAATGTTCACGAAGGAAGATTTGTGGTTCATAGAAGACGAGCATTGTTCTTACAAGCAATTTGAATTTTTTTTTTTTTTTTTTTTTTTTTGTGTGGGGTGGGTGTTGCTTTTTATTAGATAGTGTAAAGGGATTTAAAGGCCTTTATCTAATAGATGAAAGCTTGGTCATGTCTGCATATGTGACCCCGCGTGGGGTGCGGTCAGATGGCCGGATGCATGACCGCAGCGCGGTGTCGTTTCAGACGGGATCAGTGTCACGGGCCTACCCATCTCCAGCCCGCTCCGCCAGGTGCTGAAGCCCCGCCCAGAGAACAAGCCCATGGGCCCGGAGTCCGGCAAACCCGAGTACAACCAGGTCAAGGTAAGCAGCCTCGGCTCATCTCTTTATCATCAGCCGCCCGACGGATCCCCCAGCATCATTTGCCGTTACCTATTTACGTAGTTTGGGGGCGGCGCGGCGTCTTCAACTAAAGACCCCCCCCCCGGGGGGTGCTGTCGGCTGACCTGTGCTCAGTAGAGCCTCGCTGCCGGCGGGTGGTCCTCCAGGGATCGCGATGGCCGTGGATGGACCCTTTTGCTCGCGCCACAGCCTGTATGAGCTGGGTTATGCACTGAACTGAGAAGCAGGTGTGTTCTTAGGCTCAGGCCTTCAGAAGCACTGGGAACTATTCCTGAACCCCTCCCTCCCCCGGCCCAACTCTGCAGAACCGGCATCCGTTACTGTGGAGAAGTGCGTTCTGCTCGACGGTGATAACGGCTCCATGTCCCGGTCCACTTCGCGTGTCCAGGCAGGCGGCTCAGCTGACTGCCCTGTACACATGTCCAAATCCCGGATCCCCCTGGAATACGTCCTTTCCGCTGATGTCACCCAGGCCCCTTCGTTGGCGCGGGCAGCCCCCGGGCCATAGAAACCGCTTGGTTGCTACGTTTTGTTGGTGGCGAGCAAAATAATAATTTTTAAAAAGTCTCTTCCGAGAAAAATCTCTTGAGGAGCATTCAGTGAGCCGGGCGTCACGGCACGGAGAGAGCTGCAGCTGCAGCCTGTAGTGACAGGCCCAGTCTGCCGTCAGCATTCCCAAGGCCAGGGGGCATGTTGGCTGCAGCCCCTAGCTGGAGAGTAACAGGTCGCTGTTGTGTGTTTGGACTCGGCCACAGGAGTCTCCCTGCAATGAGGCTGCTGTCTGAAGTGCAGATGTTTGCAGTGCAGATGTTTGCAGTGCAGATGTTTGCAGTGCAGATGTTTGCAGTGCAGATGTTTGCAGTGCAGATGTTTGCATCACAGCTTGATACGGAGACACGGCTCCAATTCTGCACACTGGAAGGGGAATGCCTGCCTTTTCCACATGTCACTGATTAATCTTTGTTTTTATCTGCTGTTCAGCTACAGGTTTATTAACTGGTGCGTATTAGCCGTTAAGACATTAGGTTTAGACATTAATGTATTGAGTTTCATTGGTTAAAACTGACTTGGTGGCTTGCGTGGTAAAAAGGCAGAGGAAGATTTGCAGTCTTTGCTAATAATTGTTTATACCATACTGACTAATTTGTTTTATGAAATATTTATTAAATGTATGATTAAAGTTTTTAAAATCTGAATAACATCACTATAATATATCTAGCATCACACCTACAGAATATATTTTGGTCCATGACAATAAGAAAAAATAGTGATATCGGTGAACCTCCTTCTCTCATTTGTCATCTTCGGCTGTCAGTGTTTGCGCTGCTTTTTTGCTTGACGTGTTCTTGATGCTTGGGCAATGTTTGGTTTGGCAGTATGACGGGCCCGTCCTCCTGCTGCCTTTCTGCCGGAGCACCCTTACGTAAGCGCAGCGCTTACTGCAGCGTGCTGAGGTAATGGGGGTCCCATAGGCCGCCCCCGGCACCCCCCGGCATTGGCCCTCTTGCAGAACGTTTGGCTTCAGTTAGGCTCCGCTTGTGATGACTGTGGTAGGACCTGTTAACCCAAGAGGGAAGGGAGTCCGGTGTAATGGACAGAAACGATGGCGTAGCTAGTAGATGAGTGAAGCCTCTATCTCTCATGACGTCGATGCCGCACCCTGTCACAATAAGGCGAGTGACTGGTTTGGGTGCCACGGAAGATTATCCTAAAGAGCATCTTAAACTGGGTTTAAATATTGTGCAGAGCACTGCTCGCTTGTACAGGCCGCAGGAGTGTGTGTGTGCACGCGCTTGTGTGTGCCTGTGTGTGTTCAGTCTTCTCCTCTTCTTGATCCGTTCTCCCTCCGACTAATAAAAGAAAATGCACAAGGGTGCTGCTGCTATTTTTAGCCTCCCTCAGGTCCTGTGCCCAGCTCTGCTTAAAGATTCACATCTCGCTCCTGATGCAGATATTTATAGCCGGCTGCTGTCTGCCTGAGTTAGACCGTCTCAGTGAGTGATAAACGTGTTCTCGGAAGCGTTCCTTTGTTTATGCTTAGCTCTTACCTTGGGCAGTCTTGGCCGGGTTAAATACAGCCTATCGCCTCCGATTGTGCCTGTTTTTTTGCTGCTGAATTAATATTAGGAATGTATTTTACATTCTGAGTACAGTGAGCAATGTATTTACGTACATGCTCTGCGGGAAATAATGTTTTCAGAAAGTAATGGGACGAACATGTATGATTACGTATTTAGAGCTTACTAACATCATTAGTCCAGCACAAAACAAATGATTGAATATTGAGATTGAATCCCACAGCGGTGAGTTTTCTCAGTGAGATACATTTACACAGGATTTGTTTTGTCTGTTTGGATAATCGTTCCTCTACGCTGAGCCCTTTCTCGTGTTCAGAATACTAAATCTCGTTTGGGATGGGATTGATTCCCCAACTCACAGCCGGCTTCGAGCAGTGAAGGAGCCCTCCGCTTCCCGATATGTCCTGGCTGTAGTGCCATGATGGAGAGATCAGCTCATGCCTAACGTGGCGGAAGGGGGCAGGGCTTATGTCAAACCATTTATCTGCATCATCTCTCTCAGCCTGTGCCACTGAAGCACCTTGCCTCTGGTGAATCTGCTCACGTTTGTGTCAGTGACCCTGAAATGCACCTCTTCCCTTCCTGTTCCCCAGTTGCAGCTTGGTGGATGGCTTACTTTCAATGGGAATTCTTGTGTGCTCGCAGCGGGTCCAGGAGGGAAGAACGCAATTCTTTTTTGTAGGGAAATCCTGCAGTGAGTGTCATTTAAAATAAACTTTTGCATTCTGCTCCATTTTATAAATCACTGTGATATTGGAGGGTTGTTTGCTGTGAGCTAGTAATAAGTTAATGGGGGTTGCTGATTGACTGGGCTGTCAGTGTTCTCCCATTGGGCCTTTATGTCAGTCTTCATGCACTCATCAGCAATGGTGGGGATCTCCGCAGGTCGCATCGTAGTTGTCACTCAGCTCATCACGGGACTGGCCGAATAGTCTCCAGGTGACGTTTCTGCACATCCTGCTCGCCACCTCACATAAACCAAGGGTGCAAGACATAACTCTGCCCTTTGCTGAAGCTCCCCCTGTTGGCCTGACTGAGGAGAGCACCTCCCAGATCACCAGTCAACTGGAAAAGGAGACGGCGAGGGCACGATCCTGAAGCCACAATAAAAACAAACGCCCCCGCCCAGACCAAGCTAGGACACTGGCCAGGCGCTGGTAGCCTCGCCCCCCCAACCTGCTCACCTTTCTGCAGGAGCGAGGCAGACACTCTAATGCATAACAGCTGTGCGCAGCCTGCTCGACAGCTCTTGGGGGGCTGTACCATGCCGCGGGGTGTGCGGGGCGGGGCGGGGCTGTACCATGCTGCGGGATGGGCGGGGCGGGGCTGTACCATGGTACGGGGTGTGCGGGGCGGGGCTGGCCAGAAGCTTGCAGGTTCATAAAATTGGGTGGATGAGGATTAGCATGATTAGCATGCTGGAGAGCCGGCCTCCCGTTTGCGGTGACAAGGCAGCACTCGGGCTGATGGGAGAAGCAGGTTGTGTGTTGACACCGTGCCTGGGGGCGAAGCTGGGGAGTGTGGCGCATAGGGGCTTTCATGCATGGTCACCAGCGCAGATACAGATGAGGGTCATACTGTCGATACTGACCGCCATGGATTATGCAAACCCCCCCCCCCCCCCGCTGCTGGGGATCTTCCACATCACTAGATGCTGCACCTACTGTCGGGGGGGGGTTATGGGCTGAGCTTTTGGCAGATGGATTCTTAGTGATGCTAGGGGCATCTGTAATCGGGAAAAACAAGACATCATATTAACATGCTGTTCTGTTTTTAACAACTGATTTTGCTTGTAAAAAGCTAAAATAATGTCTCCTCTGGGCTCAGTGGGGGACATTCGCACACTACAGAATAACTTTATTTTGTTATAATTATTACACTGTGATGAGTGGAGTATGGAGTGGGGGGGGGGAGCTGAGCTGCCACCTCTGGCTTTGAGCACAGGGGCCGGCGGAGGACGGGCTGCAGGGGCAGTGAGCAGCTGATAGGTGACCCTCATATGGCTGCTCCCAGCTCCCATCTAGCGGGTCTGTGGTCGCTGTCACCAGCTGTTGGGTGGGGTGGAGGGGTTGTTAATGGAGTGAGCTAGCTGGGTCAGTAAAAGGAAAGGTGTACTCCTTTATTACATGTGGGCTAGAGGCCTGTTCACAATGTAATTAGTGTGTGTGTGTGTGTGTGTGTGTGTGTGTGTGTGTGTGTGTGTGTGGTCCAGATATACCTTGTGGGGACCAAATGTTCCCATGTCATCAGTACCCATTTTTCCCTGGTCCCCACATTGGAAAACTCGTATTTTTGCAATTTTTATAAAATATTGTATTTTATCTGGTTACTTATGGTTAAGGTTAGACCTGGGTTTATGGGTTAAGGTTGTCATAGTTAGCATTAGCATTTTTCCCGTAGAAATGAATGAGCGGTCCCCAAAAAGAGATGATCGCACGACTCTGTGAGAGAGTCAGTGTGAGAGAGAGAGAGACTCACAAAGGTCTCCCACAAAAATACTTTCCTTTTTATCCAATCTCTAATTTTCCTGGGGCAACGTTAACAGATAATTAATTTTCATTATGTATTCTGTGATTTTTTTCCCCTCCTTTTTGTTCCTGACCCAGAGGAAGTTTCATGGATTCATTCATAGAGACCAGTGATTAACTAGTATGTTGTTTTGTTTCTTACTTTTTGGTTATGCGAAGTAACTGACATTTATGTGAAAAGCTATATTTTGTTTATGATGTTTTTGAATGACATGGGCAGCATTTTTCTCGCACGAATAGCCGGTAGGTTCAAATAACTCATTAAAAGAAAAAGGCCACCTGAGCATTTGTGCTCAGTGAATGTATGTTACGTCTCACTGTCGTCCCGAACGCAGACATCCAGCAAATGGAGGATGGCATGTTTGGGTGATGGAGTGTGGGCCTGAGGGGGGGGGGGGGGTCATTTCTCACAGCAGATAGGAGAGAGTACCAAACCCCTTCTCAGCTGGTGAAGGCCATTTGCATAATGGGTTTATTCCCCCAAGACGGCGCTCCGAGCCCCTCTGGAGATGGTTGGGGGTTGGGTTGGGGGGGGTGCTGAAATGACTGGCTGGCAAGGGCGTTCCTTACAGCTACTAACCCATAGTTGGGTCCATCTTGTCCTTATTGCTAATGTTGCTTCCTAATGAACGGCAGCTCGCTGTAGAGCGCAAGTCTCCTGGAGGAGCTGCCTGCTTCCTGCTTCCCTGCTGGGCCTCCAGGTAAACACCATTCACAGGAGGGCCACATTTTTTTTGTTTTGTTTTATTATTCTCATTACTGTAGTCTAATGTTATTGTTGTTTAAATGGAAGTTGGGAAAGTCATTTACATGGTAATTGCTTTATTACACACAGTCTGTTCAAAAGGTGAAAGTGATTTGGAATGATGAGTGTGGTGGTATTTAGGCTGTATCAGCCAGTAGTTCGGAAGTCTTGTGTGCTTGTACGTTGAAGGTTTTGGGATGTCAGCTGTGCCTGTTGTGCTTCCCTTCAGTCAGGTGCTTAACCTGAATCCAGGCACTAAAAATAAACTGACCTTAAGTAGGTAAAACATGGAAAGGAATTTTCTGAAAAATGTGTCACAAAAATGCAGCAAAGTCACAAAACAATGATGAAGGGCTGCTTTTTTGCATTTTTTTGTGATTGAATCTCTTTTTGAATAGAAACCTTTACCTGGTTTAAAGGCTCCCTATAAAACCAGTCTGTATTCCTCTTGGTTTAATATTATTCCCCTCGCTTTGCTGTGTTTGGGGCGGTTTGTGTGTGTTCCTTGCGGTCTGGTGTTGCTCTGTGATGCTTATTCCTGCAACAGCACGCTGGAGGGACCAGCTCTTCCCTTATTAACACTTACATCATCCCGGGTCCTTTTCGACCCGTTTCGTGCACCATCATCCGGCTCCTTGGTAACGGTAGTGCTGGAAGGGTGGCTGCTGAGTAGTGCGCCTTCATCTCGAAGCAAGGCCCGGGGTCTGCGTGCGCAGCCGATCGCTGCGCTGCCTCGTTTCACTTTATCGATCAGATTGACTCCTGGTTGCAGATTTGAGCCACCCCCACGTGGGTAATGTAAGCAGGAGGTAGGGCATTTTAAGGTTACCGAGAGCTCTAATCGTTGGGAAATAGCATCATCCATTCCGCACGTCATTTTAAACATGAAAGCACCAAATAGCATCAAACATGATCCAGGCTTATCTTTTTGACTTTTTTTTTTTATCTGTTTGTTCTTACATCCATCCATCCAGTCACTTATTCAGGGGACAATCCCAGGTAATGCAAAGCTATTAAAATTTTTGCATGCAATAAGCAAAATATTGGCGTTTCTGTGACTTTAACACCAGACTGGGACTCGTATGTCCGTGTGTAAAACCCAAAGTGCATTACTGACAGTCCTGCAAACACAAGCCCGCGAGCGGTTTTCGCACTTCTGCGCGATGCTCCCCTGCGAATCAGCTTATTATAACGCTTTATGTCTAACTCCCTTTTAATAATAGGCTGCCAGTTTAGCCTTATATGATTGAGTTAAACTGGAAACTGCCTGGGAGGAAATTAAATGAAGCAAACGAAGAGATGCGTGGGATGCTGCTGTTTTTCTGACGCCTCCGTAGGTCCGGTGCAGCCACAGAGCACCTTCGGAAGCTCCTGCTCTGCGCGGTTGAGTCGAGCGGGAGGGAGGTACTCTCTTCTCGGTGGCCCGGGTGCCGCGACCCAATGACCCGCGGACTCGCCGAGGACGACTGGGCTGACAGAGAGCGGGACCCGTGACACAATGCTGACAATCTGTGCTACAAATGTGGGTTCAAAGGTGAAACGGTGATCAGAGCAGGGGCCTAGGGTGGCGTTATTTATTCATGCATGTAGATTGTTAACATCTTTTTCAATTATGTGTCTTGGGAAACCTCGGAGGGTCAGGAGTCAAGCTGGTGCGTTTGCAAGGAAAGCTTTCCTCTGCACCACGGCGGCACCTACGGAGCCAGAAGGGACCCGGTGTCACTCCTGAAGCTTTTGTTTTCCGGTTGTGGTCCTGCTTTTGAGCCAATTAATCCTGGACTGGCGAGTTTGGTGATTGTTGATGAGTTTAAGTCACAAGCTTATCTGCCTGTGGCTCACAGCGTAGAGACTCCTCTGCCTGTGGCTCACAGCGTAGAGATTCCTCTGCCTGTGGTGGTCACTGGCTGTACAGCTGCAGTTGGCTTCTGAGGTGGGATGAGCCTGCATCTGTCCCCCCCCCCTTGGTATGGGAGGTGCCAAAGTGTCCTTAGGAGGTGGGAGTTGTATGTATGATTTGATTTACTGTACTGACATCCTGCATCCCAGCCCTCAAAGTTGCTCGCAAATTAATTTCATGTCCACCAGGTGCGCGAGGTAGATCTTCCCCGGTGCGTGTGGAAGCCCGCTAATTGGATTGGACCTCGGAGGCTCGTTCTAAAGGCCCCTTTCGCTGAAAGGCCCCTTTCGCTGAAAGGCCCCCCCTGCCCTGGAGCCCCACGGTGCCGGGAGAGGAGGTGCACTCCCCTGCTTCTCCTTTCGGCATCTGTGCCCATTTGATTAGGTTGTATTTAGGGGTATCAGGTGGGGGAGGAGTAAATTGGGCGGTTTGGGCACCTAATCAAGGTGGCCACTTCCATCATCCGAGGGCTTGTCTGAGACGGTGCAATGCACCATGGGAATACTGTGTAAGGGCAACAGAACTGAGAATGTCTTGTATATTGGAAACCAGTTATGGTAAATTAGTTTTGATGATTAATTCACAGAGGAGAATTTGTGAGAAATGAAGTTGCGCAATAACAACCAAGGCAGCGTCAGTATTTGCATTTTTCACCATGTATGTTAAAAGAAAAGACTTTTTTACATATTGTGGAATTCGTGTGTGTGTGTGTGTGAAAGAGAGAGAGAGAGATCTGGATGATGGATATATGACTCTATATGTCTACCTGTACTGTAGCATGCTCTATCAGCTGAACTAAAATCATTGGTTTTCATTAATTAAGCTAAACCATGGACCTTTATTCGTACCAATGCCTTGATTGTTAATTATGATGTGGCTAATTAATTAATCGTCATTCACAGCCTTTCAGGCTGTTGCTCACAGAAAAATATGCTCTGTCTGGCACCCTTGGGCACAGGCTGAAAGACGAAAGGGGAGGGGGGTGAATTTGCGCATTTCACACGGCTCTCGGGAAAACGGCTGTGCTCTGATTTGGAAAAGAACAGTGGTTGTGACCCAGCCCAGATGGACATGTTTGGGCATCATGGCTTGGTGCTGCATATACCGAGAACCTGTTAGGGATGCGTGTATCTGGCCATCGTCGGGTCCGCCGCATGGCGCTTGGCCTCTGTGTAGCCGCACACTGCAGCGTGAGCGTGCTGCACTTCCGTGAGCTTTGTGGGTGGCCAGAATGGGCTTTGACAAATGACTATCCACTTCATAAACTGATAAATATTCACGGCTTTAGTACAAGGCCGGCTGCTTATGATTCTGATAGCGCTCTGCTGTGGGGCCAGTGCAGCACACACACGCACACGCACACACATTACTATGCAAATAAATACTAAGAGCGGAAAGGTGGGAGGTGGCACGCTTGATCATACGAGTCCTCGCTACGGGAGCGGGGCGGTCGTGGCGTGGCACAGGGGTGCCTCGTGATGACGGGGGTGGGGGGGAGGCTGCCTATGGTCCCGCAGGGAGATGCGAGCGACTGCTGCAGCTGTGGTGGCACGGCTCGAAATGGGTCCGTTTCAGGGGCCGGGGACATCTGGCAGCACGGGCCCTGCGCATATGGCCTGCTTTGTAGGAGGACAAGGGCCAGGAGAGCAGGCACGGTTCTGTCATGGACACCGGGGGTATGTAGCGGGAAGTCTGGCACCGCCAAGATGAGCCGGCCCTGTGCTTCCCCTCCGCGGCCCACTGCAGTCACTGTATTGCAGATGCCAAAATCTCCGTCCGACGCTGCTTTCTGTGGCGATCGCACCTGTTAGACGTACACTAGGTTAAAGGTCAGTGGTGTGTTGTAAATACAGATATGCTTCTTTAGGTTCCTTTATGAGCTGTTCAATGAACATTACATGAAAATGTCAGCTTCATAAAACTCAGTGACTGCTGGATTTGTATCAGCATCGGTCTCTGTCATATAACCCTCTTTCCCCGATTTACAAATGGAGATTGGATATTTACTGTGTTTCTTTTCTTCTTCCTGGGTGTTTATGCACATTTCACGTCACATTTCTGGCCAGATATGTGTGGAGAGGCTGTATATTTTAAGTGTCAAAGGCTCCTGTCAGGAAGCCCTGCTTTCGCAGTCCTGTTCAGGCCGTTCTGTCTCTCTCCTGCTTAGAGGGGCTCGTGCTGTAACCCTGCATTGAGCTCCTGAGCCTCTTCCTGAAATGGAGACATCCCTGAACCCAAACAGCACCTGCAGTAGGTAGTTTGTGGACTTCCTGTCTCTCAAACCGTCCGCTCTACACGCATTCATACTGAAACTTCGGTACGGGTCTTTCGGTTCCGTGCACATATGTACGGAACGAATGCAGCCAATGTTGGACCTGTGTTTTTGTGCGTTTTCCCCGAGCGACATTGAGGAAGGGGCGGATGCGGCCGCACCATCACACATACAGCGCGGGTATTTTTTAAATGCTTTATTATAATGGATCTTTATTTTGTTATGCTTTGCATTTTTGAGACAATATTTGCACAATATGAAGCTGAAAGCTGCTAACAGTACAAATCAGGTGCGGTTAATTTTGTAAATGCTCACCTTAATGGGCATTTAGTTTTTGTTCACTTGAAAGAATATTTTTGATTTACTTTTTCAGTAAATTTTAGACAGTCATTCTTTGTTCAGTGAACCACTGTTTAATAAAGCGAAAAAGAAGCAATTTATGTTTTGTTTGTTTTACCCCCCAAAACTAGCGGCAACTTCAAAACCGAGGTACGTGCTGAGCTGTGATTTTTGTGTATCATTACACCCCTAGTAAGGGGAGGGTGTGTTCCTGGCCGCTCTGTACTAGCAGATGGGGGGTGCGGCTCGCTAATTCGGGCGTATGTCACCAGTAACCCTGAGATGGATCGATAAGAGTGGAGTTTGGAGAAGCTTAGCATAATCCAACAAGCAGCTGAGCACCTCTTGTATCTCCTCCATCCCTATTAACTCTCCCTGATTCCCGCCGGCGGAGCGAGCTCTCGCGTAGGGTAGCGCTGTACTCCAGCCCCAGATCGCACCTCTGTTATCCCCGTTTAGGATAATCGCTTATGCTTTGCCATTAATTGCTCTTAGTTACTCTGATCGATGAGCCACTCAGCAGCCTGTATGATAGAGGAGGGTAGCACTGTTTTGTTCCCCAAAAGGAGAAGTCAGCAGTGTGAGTTTCATTGTAGAGCCACTCCTGTGTGGTTAAATTCGGCTGAACTTTAGGGAAGAGGCCAG
>JAODKE010000051.1:19824998-19838139 GCA_026779605.1 Mormyrus hasselquistii
CCCTGCCCTCTCTGGCATATCCTCACTGGCTGGCCTACTCTTGCCTACCCTCACTGGCCAGCCCTCTCTGGCCTGCCCACTCTAGCCAGCCCTACTGCCCTGCCCTCTCTGGCATGTCCTCACTGGCTGGCCTACTCTTGCCTACCCTCACTGGCCAGCCCTCTCTGGCCTGCCCACTCTAGCCAGCCATACTACTCTACCACGTTTGGCCCTTTCCCTCTTACGGAAGCTCAGTGTGTTTGACAGGCCATGGCACGGTAACACATCTTTGTGCTGCTTGGGCTGCTTCAGCTCATGCTGAACTTTCGGTGGACCTGCTGACATGTAACTGAAGTGACCGGTGCGGAGCCGCAGGATCGCATAACTCACTTGTCCATCCATGTTTGCCGATTATTAAAATGACCCCATGGTAGCCTGCAGTTTAATTAAAACTAATTTTGGTGTCATTGGGTGTGTGGTTACATCATTGTTTGCCGAAACCCCTGACAGGAAGATCTTATAATGGGAGTTCAAGGTAAAAGGTGAAAATTTTTGCTGGATGCAAAGACATGAAGTAACCTAAATGAAGGATTTGTTTTTAAGTAAATTGATGTTTCATTCTGCAAGCGCTCCTAATAGCAATGCTAATGTTGTGAAAAGCTGCTAACTCTATTTTTGTGGAAGCTGCTGAACACAGCGGCATGTCGGCTGAAGCAGGACCCCTGTCGTTTTCGCTTCATTAATTTGTCCATTCGTTCGTCTGGCCATTACTAATCCTGCCTTCATCTTCTTCATTTATTACCGCGGATGCATCCTTTCCATGGCTGCCGAATGTACGCAGATAATGTACACTAGGGAGAAACCGGTTTCAGATTACACATGCAGCATTTATGAGGTTAAGGTCTTGTTCTTACCGGTAAGTAACGGAGATTATTTGAACAAACATGGTCTGCTTTGACGTTTGCTTTGGGGGGGTGGGTGAAATTAAGTACTGTGGTCCACATCGTTTTGGACGTTAAAGACGAGACAACAGATTCTGGTGACATTGGCATGTTTAGGCAATTTCTAGGTGATTTAGAATAAAGAGCTGATCAGACCAGCAAGCACTAAGTTCATCCTGCTTATTACCCACTGTTTTTTGGGGTAGGAACCCGTCTCTGCAGATGTATTTATGACAAAACACATTTTACTTGTTTTTTTTATCAATGAAATCCTGACACACTCTAATAATCCTGTGCTCCCAGCCCCCCCTTATTTTGCCATTGTTGGTGATGATAGCCATTGCATCCAAACCTCTTCAGGGGTGACTTCTGTATTACAGAACACCACAGATGTCTTCCACAAAGTACTGCGATTAATGGGTAAGGTTACTAATCCTGTTCCTTGTGGCGTGCCCCTGCTGGGCTTTATTCCTGCAGAGAACTTCATTAACTTTGATTTTAGCTGTGATTTAAAAGAATTGTAGTTAAATCATGCTGATCTGAGGTCTCTAATTTTCGTGCATGTTTCAGTCGTTTATACTGAACATTTATGTAACTTAAGCCCTGGGTCAGAATTGTTAAATACTGATTTATTCTGTTTTCTTAATCATAATTGCTGAAATAAATTCTGGGATTCGGGTGGAAGAATGTGTATTCTGGTCTGGCCATTGAACTCTTCCTTGCCGGTTCATGGCAACATGCTAAACCTGAAGCAGGCATGTGACTGTTGTCTCCCATCACTTACTGTGGAAATGCGGGGTATCGGAACTGCTGCTGTCTGCTGTTCAGTCCCCGTATGAATAAAGTTGTGTCCATATACTTGCCAAAAAGTTGAAGACTTTTAGAGTGGATGTTGGCTTCCAAGGGTGTGTCTGGTCTCTGGTCCTGTTTGGGATTCAGGGTGTCAAGGTGCACGTTTGGCTGCTATGGAGGGCTAGGAGTGATACTCCCGCTGTTTGCAGATGGTGGTGAATTTTTGACCTCATCCAGCCAAGACCCCCAACACACACTTGAGCAGTGTGAAGCAGCAGGGATGAGAATCGGTGCCTCCAAATCTGAGGCCAGCTCCTTGCTGGTGAAGGGGGAGAGTCCGCCCTTAACGCAGGAAGTTATGAACTTCATAATTTTGGTTATGAGTGATGCTAAGAGGGACTGTGGAATTCATAGGTGTGTCAGTTCGGTGGTGGCAGCAGTTTTGTGCCCAATAAGCAGGTCTTTGGCAGCGAAGCAGGAGCTGAATCATGAGGTAAGGTTTATGGCTAGCTGCTCAGTCTACATCCTTGTCCTCACTAATGGCTGAAACCACAAGGTCACGAGTATTAGTGGCTGAAATGAGGTTTCACCATGAGGATTACTGCGCTCACTCTCCTTGATAAAGTGAGGAGTTCAGAGATCTGGAAGGGATCTCAAAATAGTCATTGTTGCTTCGGATTGAGAGCTGAGGTGGTTTGGGCATCTCATAAAGACGTCACCTGGTTTGTTCCCAAGAGGGCTATTCTGGGTAGAGGCCCTGATACAGACCCAGGGCACACTGGACAGATTAGATCTCCCAGCTGCCTTGGGGACATCTGTGGATGCTCAGGAGCAAGCTAGATTCTGTGGTCATGGAAAAAGAGGTCTGGTCTGACCGGCTCAGCATGCTGATACCACAGTCATCACCTGGAGAAGCTGGATGATGATTGTGGACGTGAGCTTATTCCAAAGTTTCCGTCCTTTAAGTTATTAAAAATATAAACTTCCAACTTGAAAAAAGTATTTTTCCCGATTTTTTTAAATAGAATTTTTCCCTTTTAAGCTGGTACTTGTTTAAAATGATTTACAGACTCGTGTGATTTGTTAGAAGAATAGCTCAAATCAGTGCTATTTAATGAAGACTACAGTCCTCATTCTCATAGTGGGCTCAAAAATAAGAATACATTTTTGGGTCTTCGTGAAAAAAGTGAAATCAGTGAGGCTGAGTAACATTTCTCATTTTTCATTTCCTTGGATGGTGGGAGGAGTTTTATTCTATTGATTTTGGAAGACTAATATACTTGAGTGTGCTGACGAAGGTCTTGGGGAACATATTGCCTTTTTTTCAAACCATATTTGAATTGACTGAAAAGTTGCATGTTCCTTGATCATTGCCCTAAAACTTTCCTCTGAAACTGTACACAGATGTTTTGAAGACTGAAATGGAATGCAAACAGGTATGCCAACAGGGGTTTAGTTTACTTTGTTGCATAATACCTTTGTGATGCATTCAGCAGGACAATAAGCTTGGTTTGCTTGTGATGCTGTGTACAGACACATTTACGACTTTATCGGTGGTGAGTTGCTTCAATGTCTGATGTAACATCCAGGTAGCGGCCGCAGGGGGTGTGGTCTGATGTAACATCCAGGTAGCGGCCACAGTGGGTGTGGTCTGATGTAACATCCATGTAGTGGCCACAGTGGGTGTGGTCTGATGTAATATCCATGTAGCCGCCACAGGAGGTGTGGTCTGATGTAACATCCAGGTAGCGAACACAGTGGGTGTGGTCTGATGTAACATCCATGTAGCCGCCACAGGGGGTGTGGTCTGATGTAACATCCAGGTAGCGGCCGCAGTGGGTGTGGTCTGATGTAACATCCAGGTAGCGGCCGCAGTGGGTGTGGTCTGGATGGGATTAGTGCACATGAAGCACAGAGGGTGCGACGTCTGACTGCTTTGGATGGCTGCTGATCACATGGAGCACTAACTGATCTCGTGACCCCAAATTCCCTCTTTCTGTATCCATCGCCATTCTGGTACAGGATCCTGAGTGCCATATTCGCATAGGTTTATGATAAATGTTTGCGATTATTTTCAACATTCCTTAAAACATGAGAATTACATTTATAGAACCCCCAAATTGTTGTATGTAATGAATTAAATAAACTTAAACTGAATGAACCGCGGATTCCAATCTGCGTCCAGTATTCCGTCACAGTATTCTGTTGAAGGCTTGCTGAGGTGTTATCAGCTTGAGCGTAGGACCCCCATTGAGTATGTTTGCCGCAGTCCCATGGAGCTCTGAGTGCCTATTTATTAATCAATGAATATTTAACAGCAACACTCTCATTGCTCTCCTCAGAGGCCCGAAATCGATCCACTGCCGGCTGATCACTGGCTTTAGGGTCTGCCACAACAACACCACCCCCCTCCATCGCTGATTAGTGAATATACACAGAATGATGTTGATGTTGTCTTGCTTGTATTGTAGACTTTAACGTTGAGCTGCAGGCCCTGCCATTTGACAGTTGCATCTTGCTTCATTTGTGATACTGATCATTTTTTTATTTATTTCTTTTTTTAATAAATTTAATCGCCCATACGTCATCTGCCGGTGGCCAAGGAGGACATCTGTAGATATAGATAATTTGTGTTTCTAGTTGCTTTGGTTAATTAGACCTCCAGTGCAGAGCAACTGGGATTTATGACTGAAAAAAGGGATTCTGGGCTTCAGTCCCTACCGAGGCGCCAATAGTAATCCAAGGGCAAGTCACCTGCTTTGGCTGCTAGAGCTCTGGCTGTGTCATTCATCGCTGTCTGCGTTACTGTAAAATGAGCAAAACAAACAAACCAGGAAGAAAGTGGTACCATTGAAGACCAAAAAGCTATTGAAGAATTTGTTGTCGATCGTCATTTGCTAAATTTGAATTTGGAAATGTTAGGCTACTTATAGATCAACATGATGTGCTGTTTGTAAGATCATAGCTAATTTCCTCTCTCTGAAAGTCCTGTTAATTATCCCTGTGGGCGGCACGGTTCCTCTGGTACAGTTATGTCATACACGCGTGTTCTGGAAATGCAGCGGAGAGTCTGGTGACAGCTGGGCTGTTTTCCTGTGGCAGGTATTCAGAAACGACGTTGACTTTGGCTGCAGTCACTTTGGCTGTTGTTGATTTGAACCTGAAGCTCTTGGTGAAGTAGACTTGTCTTCTCCACCTTTACTGTTGTCCTTAGACAACCTCTTCCGGCATCCGGTGTGTGCGCATCGTACAAAGGAAACGCCTACTAGCTTAGGGGTCTGTTCTCTGTTTAGAGAGAGGAATGAAGAATTCTCATAACTTGTACACTTTTGTGTTTTTTTTAGAAGCCTGTGATGTTTTTAGACACGCACATGCCTGCATCAAGCTGAATAATTTAAGCATGTGAGGATCTGGGAAATGAGGTGAAGTAACACATTTATTTTTGTGACTCACTTTATTTCCCAAAATTGATCAAAGGAGTCAAACCTTTTCTGTCATCCATACATTTATCTTAATGCCCCCACCCCCCCACTGTGGGTTTCCATTTTGTGTGTGAACTGTCAGATCTTACATGAGGCATGAGTTTGTATCAGCACTGATCTGGAATTTACGTTGCATGAAGATGAGCTTTCATTTTCCTGCCTGGGCAGGAATGAGTACCTTTTTGCACTTGGGTTGAGAATTCCACTCAGCTGGCTGAGCGATGCAGGTACAATTACGCTGCCGGCCGAGGAGAATGGGGGGGGAAAGCGAGCCGCGAAATGTTGCGGCGGTCTTGGGGCAATGGACCGCTGTACACACTGTAGCAATTATGTACTGGTCTTGGTCAGTGGAGCGTTAACTTTTATTGAGTTATCAGAATGGTAATACCTTTTTGCTTGTTTAGATAACTGCATTCGCAGTTAATACATTTCGTTTTCTGCTGTTCATTTAAATTTAATGCTATTATGTTTCTCCAATATAGCTGCCCCAACCTGCTCAATAAATATTTTGCAATATTAGAATCGTCGGTGGACTCAGAAAAAGGTTATTAAGAGCAACTTTGCTGTAAGGCAGTGTTTTCCAATCTGGTCCTCGTGGACCCACAGGCATTCTGCGTTTGTGGACTGGCAGGGAGTTTGGGAGCAAAAACATGGACCGACTGTGGGACTGGACTGGGAAACACTGCTGTGACGGGTGGAAAAAGTCCGAGGCCCAGAGTGGAAAAGCCGCTGAAGCTCCAGATGTACATTAAGGTGGGGGAAGAGAAATTTGGGGGTGATAGTCGGCTGACAGCTCGCTGATGTCATTAGAAGCTACTGTGTATGTGAGGCTTTGGACTGCGGTGATCATCTTCTGCTCTTGATTCGAAGGTGAACCTGGGGTGTCGGATTATGCCGGTCATAGCAGCGAGCCACACGGCTCATACCGGACTGATACATGCACCGGGTTTGGAGGACAGGAAAGACACAGGCAGATCAGTGCTAATAGTGAGCTCTTGGAGACACGCCGCTGCATATTTACCATAAGATATACTGAAACTGAATTAGAGCTCAGGGGAATGAAGTAATAGGGATTCTGACTAGATTAAAATATTGAGAATAAGGCAGCGTCCCTTACATTGGCTGGCAGACTATTAAAGGGCCAGCAACTTTTTAAGAAATTAAAAAGGCCTGAATCCCCCCATCCAAGGTCACGCTCTTGATTGTTAATCAACTCGGATAAGTAGGGGCCTGGTCCTCCTGCGCCTTATAAGGGCAAGAACTTTACGGACAGTCTTCCTGCCTTTGTGGGAAGGACACAAAATGACACGCATGGAATTTGATCACATTTTCTGCATAGATTTAAGCATTTTGAAGTTAAGGTCAAACAGAAATCTTAATTAGATTTACTGTCAGGCACTTTTCGGACGCCCACCCCCCCCTTATGTCTTCAAACCTTTTCTCCCGGTAAGAGTCATGGGGCTTTGTGACATTCGCATGGGAATTATGCTTAATATTGTGGTGATATGTGTTTGTCATCAGTCCCAAGTTCTGATTTTACACAGGCAAGGGGTCTCTGTGGGCTTTTAAGCATCCGGATGTTGGCATTTCGGATGTCATATTAAACGTGTGCATCAAAGCAGAGAAAATCTTTGAGATTTGGATTCTACCTTAAAGGTTTAATTAATGACGGCTGCTAGGCCACCTCCAGACCCTGGAAAAGCTCTTCTGGGAAAAGTAAAGCTATGTCCGAGAGCTTGACTGAAGATGTGCTCTGTGTGTAGCCAGCTTCTTGTTAATGGGGCAGCATTGCTACTTAACTGCATAACACTGACCCAGAACAGCTTAACTACAGTGTAGACATTTAATTAGTGACAATGTAATAAGTTCATGAGGTGGGTTTGTTTTTTTTTTTTTCTTTTTATTTGAATTTATTTTTTTATGGTGTAATAGATATCATATTATTAAAATATGGCCTACTGGTGGAACATGTCTAGCTGTGGTCTAATCTTTAACTGAAGTGGCTATTTTCTGGTGATATTTTAGTTAATCAAAGAAATATGGCAAAATAATTAACAATAATGATCCCACAGCAGCTGGGATGGAGCTGACCTTTCATATAAAAGCTGGGGCACGTCCAGAATCTTCCCAGTAGTTAATGGGAACTGTGCTTTTAGACGCGTGACTGGTGTAAGCAGCATTGACGGCAGTGTGGCCTGCACAGGGCAGGTAAAGGGCACTCACATTCAGGCATTTTCTTCTATTTATCGCATATCAGTATAAACCTCTTTCTTACTGTAACTCCCTCAGTTGCTGAGAGCTATATTGCTGGCAAAGAAGACCTAATTTATCTTGCCCCAGTTGGGGGGCATTTCACACAAAGCACTGAATACCAACATCTCAAAACATCCAGTCTCCAGATGTAGTAATGTAAGCAGTAGGTTTAGTTTTTGACAGAGGATCTTTGAGTTCTTATGTCTTCGTCTGTTCCTGGCTCAGGACCTTGTGGTTAGCTGCTTCTGAGGATGGAGACACACCGGAAGCAGCAGGCCTGAATCGCCTGTGGTTGGAAGCAGCGTGTTTAATCTGAATGGGCCCAATCAATCCAGTTAAGTCTATTTCATATCTAGTGAATTCATTATGTAGATTCCGGCCCTCAGTCATTAGGCATCTTTGGCCTATAGCTTTGTACCATGTTAGCAGGATAGTTTGTGCTGCTACATATCCTTCCAGAGATTATTTCATATGGACTGTTTTTCCATCCGTCCGTTGATCCAACCACTTGTTCTGGCCTGGAGCCTATCGCAGGCAGCACACGCCCGTACGCAGGTGCTACTGCGGGGGGGACCAGAGCACCTGGAGAAAAGTCACATGACATGGAATGAACATGATTACATATTGATTATTTGAAATGATCACCGGTTGGTCCAGTGTGACATTATGAGCATTTTTTTCTCTGATTGGTCTTGCTCAGATAATGATGAGACATTGACTGGTCAATGATGAAAAATGGATTAGATGTACTGGACAATAATCTAAGAATATCAAGAGAGTATTCAAGAGCTTGGTCTTACATTACCATAGGATTTATTTATCTTTTGTTTTTCATTTTTATCTTTCTGTGAATGACATCAGCTCAAAATTCTCCATTGACTGTTAGGGGTACAACATGGCATTTATTGAGTACCAACATAATGTTTTGTGGATGAGGAATTTTTACAATAATAATAATAATAATAATAATTTATAACATGTAATTAAAATCACCCTCATTTTTTTAAGGTTGTATTTAAAACTGTTCCCTATTCCCTAAAGTTTTCTATATAGCGTGTCTGCCAATTTGACGTGCTGTCAAAGGTTGCTTGGATACCAGCATCTTTAAATGTTATGTCCAAAACCATAATCTTGTTTCTCTGACTAATTTGTTATACAGTGTACTACATAGATTTTTCTATTTATGGAAGTTAGAGTGAGTGAATGAGCATACAAGTGAACCATTTTTAATACAATCATGCATCCCCCCCCATCCACCCATCTGATCCTGTAAATTACCATAGCAATATCCTCAGCCTAATGAGGGCCAGCTGGGTTTCCTTCACGGTGTTACCTGTACGCCCAGGGCTGCTGATCGCTCACCATGACAATGCAAGCGATCAGCCAAACTTCTCTCTGGGCCATTACTCTGCCTCCTGCTGGTTCACAGTACCTAGAACTGATTGCAACCACTGGTGCGCTGGTTTATTACAATGTCAGTACTATACCACTGCAGGCTATGTTTCATCAACTCGGATTTGAAGTTCCAATGTTTTGTGCTTCAGTGATGTCCTGTCCTCTAAAATGAATGTTTCTTACTGGGGTGTGCTGGGCCAGAAATAGTTCGGAAAACAAATGTGAGCAGAGTAGCCTTCCCTAAAAATAAACTCAGTGTTTTATACAAAGGTAAGACGGTGATCATATTTCAGCCTTGTCAGACCTTCCTCAGTGCGCTGTCCTCTGTGTCTCATTTTCCACTTGCCAACACTTCAGTTAAGACTAAGTTATGGAGAAAATCCTTCTAATCTGTTGCTCTCATGCATAATGTCATCTGGTCGAATTGCCGTCTTTGCACTGACAACTAAACGCAATTCATCACACACCTGTATTCTGTTTATTTTCTGTCCTGTTAGTCCCAATCCTGCTGCATGATGATGTCAGTACCTCAGGGAAAGCAAGTTACTTAACTGTCCCTCATGACAGCCGAGATCTCATTGATAAAACATGATGTTATGAGCATTGACCTACTGGCTGTCCGTGTGTGGCTAAGCCTCTGTGCCTGAGGTCAGAAGGTTGCTGGTTCGAGCCCCGGTTTCTGCAGAACAGTCACATGTCCGTGGGCCATTGAACAAGGCCATTAACCCCTAAGCTGACCCTGCGCTGTGACCCCCAAGCTTGCTCTCACCTGTATGTGTCTCACGGCGAGCAAAATGGGGCTGGTGAAAAGAGTGTTTCCCCATAGCGACTAATACAGTATCTTCATTCTGTTCTCTCTTACCATTAAAGCTCTGCGTGGCATTTTTTGAGCCCTGCAATCATAATCTTAGGTGCAATCAAACTCATTCTTCTTGAGACATTGTTTGTTGTTGGCCATTTTAAAATAAATAAAATACATAAAACGATGGACTTGAATTCGAGATTGACTTAGAGACGTTCATCTCATTTTGCACTATTTATCTTCTTGCCATGAGAGCGGTGTAATTAAAGTGTGATCAAAATAAAGTGCTACTTTTGATTTGTGTTGATGCTGTAAATCATACTTTGCAGTTGATGGAAAACTGAGAGTTTTTTTCCAGATTTAACCTCTATAAAGAATCCCTCTCTAGAGATGGCATTCTGTGAATAATAAGTAATGTCTCTGGCCTTGCTGAATTTATTAAACCCTTTTACCGATCTAGCTGTCCTTGCTTAAAAGGACGGTCCCCTGCTAATTGATGGACCATTGTTTATGCAATATCATGAATCTCTTAGCATGAACAAAACCACTTCGGCACATTTAATATTTTTCCTCACTTGTTTTAAGAACAGAAAGAAGTTAACTCACAGAACCCAAGTACAGGGTTGTTCAGGGGTTTTTTCAGTTGCATGAAACGGATCATTTGGGATTAAACTGACTTCCAAAAACGGGTGATTTTTCTGTAGATTAAAGGAGAATCTTGATTATTTGAGGAGATAGTAGTGTTTGAATCTACCACAGTGTGCTATTCTGACAGCGGTTTCTTATCTTGTAACCCAAATATAGGGGGGGCACTTTCTGTTATCAAAGGATGAGTCTGAATTGGTTGGTCAGAAACTCATACAGTCACATGCACTTAGAGTACTGCACTGGTGGCCTTCTGCATGTGAGGACAATAATAGACAGATTACGCTCTGTCCTTCCTTTCTTTCGCACTCACATACTCTCACTTTCTCGGTTCTGGCTCGTTCATCTGGTTCCGCAGACGGAGGGGGACCTGGTGGGAGAGCATGCGCTGCCCCCTCCGTTTCTTTTTTTGTCGGCAGCGAGAGCCGCCCGCCGCGTCTGTCATGAACGTAGGCGCCTCCATTCCACTTTCGGCACGGACAGAGCACCATTGCAAGTTTGCAGTGAGGTATGTTTCGGCCACACCAGTTGCTTTCGTTTCGATGCGTGGCTGCCGCACCAACAGCAGAAATGGCTTACGTAAGGGTTTTTATTTCCAGTAATTTAAAAACACACGTACGTATTAACGTATATATCACCGTGTCATGAATGATGACGTTAATTGCTGTCACTGTATGATTTCCAGAAGCCCACGGTGTGATTGGTGTTGCCTTGGTCTCCACTGCCTACATACACATCAGAGTCCTATTTCCAGTCTCCCCGCAGCATCTTGGGTGTGGAAGCAAGAGGATTATGGGGGTGGGAGGTGAGCAAGAGGAGGACAAAATGGGCCTTGCTTACGCACTGTGTTGCATAATGCAAGCGCGTCGCAAATCCACAGTGTAATGTCAACGCAATTTGAAGAGACACTGGAAAAGTCCTACTTAATGAATGTTAGATCCCGGTAAAGCGCTGGGAGACCGGTGCAGGAGTGGGAACAGACACCCGGCCCAAGCGTTTGGGTTCTGCATAGCTTCAGGACTTCAAAGGTCTGGCGTCTTTGAAAGCTGACAGGGAACATCAGAAATATCATTGGCCTTGCATGCATTTGCTTACGGAGAACAGAAAATGCTGCTCGGAAAAGCAGGATCCCAGATGAGCTTCAGTACAGATGGACACTAATGCGCCACTTTATATGGAGGCAAAATACATTAATCTGTTTTTTTTTTTTTTATTATTTTTTAAAATTTTTATTCTTAAAATTCTCGTAAAATAACTACAAAAATAAAACACAAAGTCTGACCTATGTGCTGCCTGGGATTAATGATTAATATATAACACACATATAACACGCTGCATGTATTTTTCTAAAACATTCTCTAAAGAAAATTTTATATTTCATTTGTTTCCTTCCAAAATTTCATTGTCCCACTGCTGTTTTTTTTGCTCATGTTCATTTAGTTTAGCTTAAGAAGAAATGTATTTGGTTTTTAGTATCATAATTTTGAGAGCGCAGTTCTGGCTGACGTCACAGCAGTCTGTTCAGAACGCCTTCATCCAGCGCTTACCCAGCCTTTTTGCAGATTCTCTCTGTCTCTTTTTGCTTGTTCTGCTTATTGATGGTCATGACCTCGACTGGGGCCCTTGCATTCTTACACAGTCACTGAAGTAGCTAAAGTATGTTTTGAATAATCAAGGAAACAAGATTTTTCTGTGGTGCCTGACTGTTTTCATTTTGACTATTCCTTCAATCCTAGTAAGCTGCTATAATTTTTCAGGGGAGAATTGGCCTAGACTGTGAGGATGGTTATTATTGGCTGTGCTTCAGGCTAAATGTTTATCATATCGTCTGGCCACAACACCTGTTTGCAGGATGCATAAAAACAAGCAAACAAGGACTTATGGCTCTGAGTTTCTGAAATTTCTGTATATTGTGATTTTGTCTAGGTATGCTAGGCAAAATACAATGAGTGGCTGTGGTATGTGCTGTTTAAGCTCTAATGAGACTTCAGTTTACCTCTTGGTGAATCCAGGTTGAATTATAAATGATTCCCTGGTTGTCACTCTGTGCTCTGAATACACGGTCCCACGAGATCCTTAATAACTCTTCATTAACCTTAGACATAAATATAATTATATTTGAAAGGCCACAAGTGTAGCGAATGCTGTTTGAGTTTGGGCTTGACGAAGGTCCAGGCACCAGAGAGACTTTAGGCAATGTAAGAGCAGGTAACTAGGATCATGTTAGGACTCCTTAGTATCACGTAATTAATTTTTTTTTTTTTTGCAATAAAATATGTAACAGATGATTAATAATAAGAAATATAAATAGGCCACATGCTAGTGATCGGATGCGTACTGTAGCCAGGATGTAAATAAACAGCCTGGATGTTGGTTATATGGAGGCTTTGGGCTGAAATGACAGAATCTAACAAAGGGGGGCAGAAAAGAAGCCATGCCAGAATAGAGGCATCGAACCTAGTTGCCAGTCTAGGTCCCAGGGGGTCCTGTTGTAGTATTCTTCAGCATGGCACCTAACCGGAATTATTCCAGTAAAAATACTCAGCTGTATAAATTGGTGAAAAGCACATAGTTCTGGATAAAAATGCTGACTAGGCAGCTACGTTTAAGGTAGATTTATGAACACTTGGTTTCCGACTGGACATTCAAATTAGTCTTTGAATTGTGTGGATTTTTATTCATAACTTTCACCTTAAGCTGTTGGCAGAACCCAAATAACCAGAGTAAAAATACACTCACACTCATGTTGTGTCCATCCCTATGATCCAGCGCACCTGTGTGTGTGTGTGTGTGTGTGTGTGTGTGTGTGTGTGTGTGTGTGTTATAATGTTTGCTTAGCAAATGTTCAAGTG
>JAODKE010000051.1:19838239-19843239 GCA_026779605.1 Mormyrus hasselquistii
GCTCCCACTTTGGTCTTCTCGTGGTTTCGGCGGCATGTTGTTGGGGAAGAGAGATAGGAGGGGTGTGGGGGGGGGGGTGGGGGTGGGTGGGTGGGGGGGGGAGGGGGGTGAGTATGTTAATTAGAGGAGCATATGGAGATAAAAATCTGTCTTCTTCTGTACACCAATTTGTTTTATTTATGAAAAAAACAATGGATGAGTTTTGTTTCATGGATAACCCAAGGCTAGCGATTATTATGCAAAGTGGGCAGCTTGCATCGGGGAGGGGGGGGGGGGGTGTTAGCACCAGTGCACATAGCTTGTGATGCATTCATGAATATTAGTAGCTGCATCCCTAGCCGCATATCAGTGCCACGAGCTCCAGTTGTGAGGTCGTTCACTTTGTGCGTGCAAAAAAAAAATGCGTCAGCCAATAAACGTCAGACCACATACTGTAGCTTACGCCGCTTCAGATTTCCAAAGGTATTTGATTTAGCTGTGAGAAATACTGCTTGAAAAAATTTATTGTAATTTGTGTGTTTAAAATGTGTATAAAGGGTAACAGACATTCTTAACCTGTCTGCGGTGTTGTAAATAAATGTTTTCCTGAGAACATTTGTGTTTCCATTCTGGTATTCAACGTTCTGCATTAACTTTGTGGGTCACAAAGGTAAGAATCTGTTGAGGGTGTGAAAGCAAGCTGTTAAAGTTTTGTATATCAGCATTTTCTTTAATATTCTCCTTGGGTAAATGTGTATTAAAAAAACACAAACAAACAAGGTGACCCTTTGCTGTATGTCTGTTACTGTTTCAATGTCAGTCACTCACGTCTGTCTGGCTGTTAAAATCCCAGCCTCCACTGTGTATTCAGTGGAGGTATTTTCCCTGTAATATATCTTCAGCAAAATGAACCTCTACCCTCTACTCTGCAAATATTTGATTGTGTCTTTGCGTCTTCAGAAAGCCAAACTTCACTCACAGGGATATTGCATTCTTTGGTGGTGCTGCATTAATACTCATGTTCTCTTTGTCAGTTATTTTATTATTTACAGCGCGACTTTGGTTGGTCTCAAACACTGTGTTTACTTTGCTGTAACTGAGCAAAGAAATGTGATTAATTGGTTTTTTGATGTTTCTTCAGGTGCTCTGGATGGTAAAGGTGCACCCTACCTAACAATCATGACTTATTTCACCTTTTTCATTGAGGTTCCTTCATGTGAGAATTTTTCATTTCAGTTGAATGTCTAGGTAATTCACCATGTTGAATTTCTTAAGATATGCTTTGTGTTTTTTCATGCAGGGCCTCATTGTACATATCATATATGACATCCCACTGCGATTTTGTGTAGTGCGTTTGATTTGGGTGTGTGTATACTAATGTAATTATTAGTATTTTTAAACTAATAAGTAGCAATAAAATGTATGCCAAAACATCTGTAATTTGGCTACTAGGAACATACATAATGTACAGTTCCACCTTGTTTGTACATCCTGTTTTAAGTGCCAATTTGAATATCTGCGAAGAGAGTTTACACAAGTGTCCAATTCTTAAAATACCCCACAATGTTTCTCCCACTGGGAGCATCGTTACACTTCCTTGCCATAGAAGCCTCTTGTATTTCACACGCTGTAGTGATTGTGCAAAGCAGCCCGAGCTAGTGACTCCCAAATCCCACTGCTTTTTTCATGTTACTTGTGTTGTCAGGCACAATCGTATGCACTTTATTCAGTGGGATTTTCCACTGAATGCTACTTCCGCCTCTCAAAACTTTGTTTTTACAAACATCGCAAAGCGCTACGCTACATGTTGTTGTTGTTGAAAGTGTAAAATACTTATAGATCGTCACCCTGTTATCTGATGTTCTTACGCTTCTCGTACTACAAATGGTATGCATATGATGTCACAGCGGGAGAAAGTCACTGCTCACAGAAAAACCGAGTGGCAACGTTAACATTCAGCTTGAATGCTTCGAAAACATCAGAAAAAGGAAAGAGAGAGTACGATTGATTGTATAAATTGATTTAATCAGAAATAGGAGCTATCTTTTTACAGACAGCCGAAAACTAAATAAGTATCGAATGTGTATCGATCACATATGGCCAATACCCGATCCTTCTAATTAGCTATGAATCAGTGCCGATACCGATCCGAATGCAGGATCGGTGCCCCTCTGCCTTGTTTGCCTCGCCAGCTTTTCCAATGGACTTATGCTAAAAATAGTATTTATGTAGTTTTTTTTCATGAATCCCCCAGAAGCTGCATCAGATAGCATGCAGAATGAAATGGGAGATAATTGGATAATTACATTTTAAGGCTTTTTAGTTTTCAGATTGATTCATTCCAGTAAAAGAGCTGGGCTGGGTAGGGATGTATAGAGGGGAAATTTTCAGGCCGTGTTCTGCCAGATTCATTTCATTGTTCATTTTGTAATTCATGTTAAGGCTGGTGATGTGCCCTTAATTAAGAGAGATACTGCACCAAGAAACGAGAATTCCTTTGCTGTGAATAATCAATAATATTTCCCATTGGCTACAATGGTGGTAGTTGTTGGTTTTCTATATTTTTTTAAACATTTACATTTTGCATATGTTTTAGCAGACACTTATATCCAAAGTGACATACAATTAATCAGACAGTCCCTCGGCCAGTTGGGGGGTTAAGGGCCTTGCTCAGGGGCCCCCAATGGTGACATCACCCTGGCCAACCCACTGCACCAAAAGATATAATTTTAAGTTAAAAGTAATCTTTAAGGGCGCAATGTTGAGTTTTTTTTTTTTTTTAAAAACTCAAACCTCAAAGCATAATGAAGTCTTATAATGTATATAGATGTGTGTGTATTATATTACACAATAATACTTACTTTCTGCAATATGTATTATTAAGCATTTCATACATAGTACTGTTTCTACCAAGGAAATCATACAGTACAAAGGGGCGCTGAAGAGAACAGTGTGGCTGTAATAGCTCTGTAATCAGTTATAGGGCCAGGTGGTGCTCAGGGTCCTTCTTTTGATTAGCGAGATGCTCTTTGAGTGCCTGACGAGCTGCAGTGAGGGGCCTCACATGCAGGAATGCATGTTCTGGTGTGGAACTTCAGGTCTTCTCCCGCTCAGGCCGGCATCGCGTAATGTCACCTGTAATTATGTTCATAAGCTTGCCTGGGCAGCCGACAGAGACAGAGAAAGAGAATCCAGGGGTGGAGTCAGGTGGGGGGTGGGGTGATTAATGGCCGATCTATGCTTTTCCTTCTCATTGCATCTTCATGGCATGATGTTTTCATATTTCAAAGGATGTGAAGGAAAATCATGGGATATGTAATATTAAAAATACGAGAATAGAAACACATGAAGTATCTGTGGTGAGCAGAGCAGTAGTGGAGATGGTCACCAGCTGATGAACTCCATGGAGTTCCATGTACAGCTAGACACTACATGAAACATTCCCATGGTCTCTTGCTTCCTCGCATACTAGATGTTTTAGCAGATGCTAGAGTGATGAGTTATGCTCACACTCAGCTGGTGTGTTAGTTGTTTGTCCATTTGCAGATCAGATCTCGTATAACACTAATATCTGTGAATGTGCTTTATGAGCTGGACCTCACTGGAAATCTATTGGAATTCTGCATGAATGACCTGAGCTTTCGTGCCCCTTTGAGATCCTTTCTAATAACAAAGCTAACATTGATTTCAGGGTTGCCTGACTGCTTCTGTATTCGCAGCAAAGCAAAAGATTTTCCTACCGATGCCTTGAGCGGAATAATGGGGGAAAATGTGCCTCTCCTGACCTTATTCTATGTGCTAATCCATAACCTGAAAACAATGTGTAGGGTGCGAAAAGCTCTATGTAGTAACAAAATCATTTTACCTTGATGAAAATTTCTCCAAAAAAAATGTATGAGTCTGGGTCAAAATTGACAAAAAATTTGGCAGGAAAACTAGAGGAACAACAAGCCAGTAACACAACCTGCCCAATGAAAGGCCCTGACTCTGACTCTGTATAAACGGGCAGAAATGCAGACATTATAGGAACAACATGCCAGTAACACAACCTGCCCAATGAAAGGCCCTGACTCTGACTCTGTATAAATGGACAGAAATGTACCCGATATTCAGGAAGCGGGGGCCAGACAGCCACCTTTTTAAAAACCACTTCATTGACTCACCCTTACTGGCAAACAAAACTTGAGAACTGATACATTCTGAAGGCTTGATTATGGAAATAATGAGACTCAAAGTAAATGCACTTGTGAGCATCGATGATTTCCGTTCTGAATGGTACAGACTTCTTTAGTTTGATTTTCCCCTGCATCTGATGGAGAGGAAAATCTGGTGGATACTCCGTCAGCGAAGGCTTTCTCCGTTATCCCCAAGGAGACCTGGAAGGATAAATAGGAAGGTGGATTGTTTCAAGGAGTCTCTTTACTTAGCTTTCTGGGCTCAAAGATCCTCCCTTAGCTCATTTATTATGATCTTACAGGTTTTGCTCAACACAGACAAACCAATGACAGCACAAATGCACCCATCACATAATATCCACAGTCAACAGCGTGACTTAAAAGCTTTTCTGGTAAATTTAGATGCTGATAAGCCTTTTAACTCGGTAAAATGCATAGACCTCTGTAGCCATTTCCTAAGGTTTAAAAATGGTTTTAAAACGATCCTGTCGTGCGTATTGAAGCGTTATATTAAGGGCGCAACGGCACATATGAAAATAACTGATACCTGTCACATGCTGTAGCTATGGAATGACACAGGATTTACTCTTTGCCTTTCGTTACTGTTTTTTCATCACAAATTGTGCTGGAGGTGGAGCAGCTGTCATGGCGGTGGACAGAAAGCACATGGTTAGCATCCATAAAGAAGCAGGACAGCAGAAACAGGAACGGCCATCAAGTTTGTGTTACTTATTTCTGTACAAAAGGTTGTCCGTGTTGGGGGCTTGCAGAATTGATTTATATTTGATATGTGTTTATTTAATTTAATTTTGTTTTGATTTAAATCCTTGTACAGTAATTTACAGT
>JAODKE010000051.1:19845739-19854885 GCA_026779605.1 Mormyrus hasselquistii
TTCCCCATAGTGTCCATGCATCGAGCGGCCTTCCCCATAGTGTCCATGCATCGAGTGGCCTTCCCCATAGTGTCCATGCATCGAGCGGCCTTCCCCATAGTGTCCATGCATCGAGCGGCCTTCCCCATAGTGTCTATGTCCCGAGCGGCCTTCCCTATAGTGTCCATGCATCGAGCGGCCTTTCCCATAGTGTCTATGTCCCGAGCGGCCTTCCCCATAGTGTCCATGCATCAAGCGGCCTTACCCATAGTGTCCATGCATCAAGCGGCCTTCCCCATAGTGTCTATGTCCCGAGCGGCCTTCCCCATAGTGTCCATGCATCAAGCGGCCTTCCACATAGTGTCCATGCATCAAGCGGCCTTCCCCATGGTGTCCATGCATCAAGTGGCCTTCCCCATAGTGTCCATGCATCAAGCGGCCTTCCACATAGTGTCCATGCGCCGGGCAGCCTTCACCGCAGTGTCCAGGCCGAGGGCATGGCTGGCTGGTGCGGCACAGGGCTGCAGAGTGGGAGTTCTCCCACCACTTTTGGGGGAGTGGGAGGATGGCACCGTGAGCGTAGCACTCACCGCACAGCCTCTGCATGCATAAGCTGCTGCATGACCCTGCCTTTCATAATCTGTGCTGTTCAGCCTTCTGATCCAAACAGTGTTTAACTCCTTGGCCGCCATGCTTGGTGGACGTCTGTAAGGGTTTTAGAGCGGCGCCTGACTAATTTGTTGTTCCTCAGGTGAGTGGCCTGCCCCAGTAGTCAGTGAACACTCTGCTGATCTCTGCTTCTGTATTTCTTCCAGCATGCAGTAGGTGCCATGGACATTATTAACTGTCACACTCCTCTGATTTATTGGTATCAATAGTGATATAAATACAGGAGAGTATCGATGGGGTGGATCACTGGGTACGATGGCTTCTTCCAGCAGTCTAGAGACATGAAGTGAGGACTCTGAATTCCCCCATGGTGGGTGTGGGGGGGGGGGGGGGGGCATATGTGCTCTGCAGTGGGATCCTGTCTCTCCAATGTCACTGTCAGCAGATGGGTTTATAATGTTGATGGGGGTTTTAAGCTAAATGCACTCCGTATACTTTATGTATTCTCTCATATTAACCAGTTTAATGTCTATGATGTATATTTATTGTGCTGGTCTGTTAGAAGCAGCCCTTTTGGTTTAATTTGGTTGGTTCTGCAGCTTCAGTATGTTTTGTAGCTATCGCTTCTTGACCACTGGCTTTCCCCAGGAACGCGTTTTAGTGCAGACTGCGTGTGTGACTGCTCGTGTTGGCTTTGCTGCTGCATCCGCACACCGAGCCTGCATCGCTGTGTCTCTGTTTCTCGTTCCTCCGTCACCTGTCCTTTGGGCAGATGAGCAGCCCTCCCTGTTATGTCCCCCCGATCCTCCGTCGCCTGTCCTTTGGGCAGATGAGCAGCCCTCCCTGTTATGTCCCCGATGCTAAAGACTTCCCTGGCGTGCTCACCGTTTAATGTCAGCACCTCCTCCTGCCCTCTATTTCCTCAGCCAGCTCATTTAATGTTTTTAGTACCATTGCATAAAAAGGGAGACGACTGACGGCTGCCCAGTGGCTGCGGCTGGATGCAGAGCCCCATGGACTGTGCAGGGAACTCACTTTTATCAACGTTTGTGACTGCGATGCCAAAAGACTTCTTTGGTTTCTTACATATATCAATGCATATATATATATATTAGTTTGTGTGTGTGTGTGTGTGGACTATGTTTATATTTCATTGGGACCAAATACCATTTTCCATGGCCCCACAAAAATCTGTGAATGCAATCCAAAAATTAAAAATGCCAAAAGACTCATATTTTGTTTGGTTACTGATGGTTAGAGCATCTGACCAAGAAACCACTCGGAGAGAAAACCAGCTGTGTGCCACACTGCATTCGAAGGTAATGGATTTTTGAAAAAGATACTTTGCGCAATACAGTTTGGGATTTGAAAAGATGTCATAAAAGGTTACTCTATTTTAATGTTCCAGTTGTAGTGAATGAAATAATCATCCAAGCACAAGCTTAACACTTTTAGGCATACAGTATATGATATAAGAGAGCCGTTCTTCTGTGGAGACCCATAGGTGGGTTGTTAATTGTTCAGGTAGCTATCAGTGGAAGTCGGTCTTCAGGGTGGTCTGTTCATGGTTTTGCATTTTAATGCTGTACAATGGTCACTGCTGTCTGTGTCCACGTCCACCGCGTCCCCCAAGGTTACATGTCCCCTGCTGTCTCTGTTGTCTCTCCTGATATGTTCCCATGGCACGATGTCATCAGTGCAGCTTCAGAGCCCATGTGCTCAGCCTCTCCTGACACTGACCGGCCCATAAGGTATAAACAGTATGAATATGTTCAAGAGCCCACAGACAATGGAAGGTAAGCTAGTGCTCAATGTTGAAGTATTTGCTAAATGTTTTTGCCTTGTGTTGCCGTTTGAGGGTGGTAATCTATACAAGGATATTGAAGTATGTGCCTGCACACAATGTTCACTGTTTGTGTGAGCGTGAATGGCTGTGTGCATGAGGCGCAAAAAGGATTTCTGCATTTGTCTTAAAAAATATTAAAAGTTGGATAAATGTCTATAGAACATTTGAAAGTATACTAACAAAACAACTCTAATGTCGAAAGATTTCCTCCCTGTTTCAAAGCATAAAAACTGATTAAAAAAACCTCTTTCATTTGAATTACTGTGATATATCCAGTGGCATGAATGTACAGAAAGGTCCAGGGCGGCCGAGCCGGCGGCAGGGGCTGCTTCTGTGAATCCTTCAGATTAAATTTAGCAGGTGCGTGGGTGGCTGCATGGGACAGCAGGCAGCCAGGTGACGCTGGGAGACCGGCCCCCCTCCTTTAAATGGGGGCAAAAATTTGGGGGAAAAACTCCTGTAAATGAGCAGAGAGAAGCACTTGCCATCTGCACATGCTGTAGGCTTCACGCCCGCTTATGGTCACAGTGAGTCCTACATGACAGAGCTGTGAAACACTCAAAGAAATGCCTCTGCACTTAATCCTTCGGGATCCTCAGACAGTACACATTTTTGCTGTCTCTCAGCTCCCAGCCAATCAGTAACACCGAATACCTGGTAGAGGTGTGTTGGGAGTTCGGAGAGATCAAAAATGTGGATTGTGTGGGTGACTCATAGGACTGGGTTGGGAAACAATGGGTTAATCTGAACCTGCTACTGCGGTCGCTGGGAATGAGAAGATCACATGCTTTCCTGTTTACCTCCACGGCTGGCAGCTTGGAATTCCTGCCTGGGAGATGCTGTGATGCTACGTCCTGCGATTTATTTCACAAGAGGCGGCCATTTATTTTAGGTTTTTGAAATTTTCAAGGCACCTACGGTCTCATTTAAAAATCTAATTTTCTCTGTTTGGGAGAAAAAAAAAACTATTTGATAGAGTAGGGCCATAATGCACGGCATTTGAGAGCGAGTGTAGCTTCTGGCCTGCTTCCCAGTTTTATGAGAACGATTGAGTGACTCCTCAGTAATGTTTTTAGTCTACGGGAGCTTCTCTTTTAGTCACTCCGGAGAAGATGGAAGCCAGAGCTGCAGGAGCTATGAGACAGGTGGTGGCTGGTCACCCAGAGAACTTTCAGGCAGGAGGTGTTAACTTGTTACCGGCCAGCCCTGACACCCATCCTGCTGCTATGCTGTGAGTCCTGCACTGACCTCGGGAGTTTCTTTCTAGGGCAGTATGGAGGGAAAACAGGGCTATTTTTTGTACCTGAAAACAACGAGGGCAGGGCTTAATGGATGCAGGCAGTCTGATGCGGGTTTTCAGACGTCGTTTATCTTGGAGGTTATCGATCAGAATCCACCCTGCTTACCTTCCTCAAACATCACCGTGTTTGCGGTGGTTCACAGTAGCACTATCTGAAATCAAGAATAGTATGTGAAAGACTAGGGAGGCTGCCAGTGAATTTAGCAATAACAATTCAAGGTGTCTGCTGGAAAGTGTTAGACCAGAAGCCTCAACTTCAGACGCACCTGTATTAATATTCATGCTTGTATGCACTTATTTGAAAACGTGCAGGGTGAGCAGATTTGTCAAATAACTCAGTGGGAATATGTACAGTATGGAGCAGTAATCATTTAATTGTTGCCCAAGTTGTGCTTTATTTACTTGAAAGAACTGTTTTTTTTTTTTTTTTGTTATTGTTGGTCAGTTTCAAATTTTGGATTTTAAATAGTGCATACTGCGTATTGTTTTTGGTCAACTGAGGGCTTTCATGACTAAAATAGGATCTCTTTAGTTTGTAGGTGGAAAATTGGTGCATATATGCAGACTTTAGTGGGATCGTACAATGCTAGTGAGGAGCAAGTGGGAGAGTATCAGAAAACCAAGAGAAGAAAGCAGCCGGTTACTGGTAAAGTGTCCGTGTGATCGTGGTACTTAAACAGTTTTCTGGGAATAATGTTAGGAGTAGATATTCTCATTATTTGTGTACAGTTAAGTGTAAACTGCAGTGGGGAGGGGGCTCTGCCGCTGAAGATAACATATTACAGTTTGCTGTACCGATAGCGACCATTTTTAGTTGTGAATCAAAGAGGATGTTCATACAAGTTTAGAAAGAGAACTTAATTTGAAGTGTTAACAATCTCTGGAAGCTGTAGCTGTTTTTGCACCCTAGAAAGGACTGGTGTCTCTTTAAATATCTTTTAGGCTGTGTGGAAAGGGGAAAAAACCCAAAAGTTAAGCAGAGACAAGTTTCTTCGTATGCTGTGAGAAAGACATTGAAACGGAGTAGCAATTTTGTTACAATTATCACTTGCAAATCAGCCTGAATCGCAACTTTGTATCTGCAGAACAGGAAGAAGAGGCTCGTCGTCGCTGAGCAGGAGCTGGTTTGGGGTAGCCTTGTTAATGTGGCCTGTTAATAAAGCAGCGCTACTCAAGCAGCAGCCACTCTGTGCGAGCTGAAGACAGCTCACTAGGTGCGCCCTGCCATGAGGGGGAGAGAGCACTGCTACGGAGTCGAGCAGTCTCCCGAAAATCGGGCTTGGATCTCACTTCTGCCACTGCTGAAGTATCACCGCAGTCTTTTCAGAAGAGCATTAACTGCTATGGTCTTCCTGGGGAATGTGGTTGCTGTGATGCGCAGAGGTGCCGCATAGGCGTTTGCCAGCAGGGGGAATATTCTGGATGTGTAAAAAGAAAGGGAGTTGGAATAGCACATTTGGATTTAAAATATGTAGTGGCACAGATGGCTAAATTAGATGGTCTTTGTGTATATGTGACCTTTTTTTTTTTTAAAAAACAAAGTGATGTTGCAAAATTAATTAAGTAATGGCTAAATAGTACTATGGTTTCACAATCAAATAAACATATGTTGTATCGCCCTGCCAAGTTGGCACCAAGTTGCTGTAGAGAGTCATCCAGTGTGAAGGACCCTAATGTGGAGGAGTCTAGTGGTTCTGTCAGCCCTAATATTCATTCTCCAGGACTACATGCAGTTTCGTGTCTTAGGGAATGGTGGCACACAGAGGCTGTGCCGCACTCCGCTATTCGTGGCTGTCGCTTTAATCTCTGTGCAGTGACAGTATTGATACCGTAAGCGAGTCTGCTGCAGGTTTAATGAGTAAGTCACGTACATAACATTCACCTTCGTGAAGCCACCTTCTCCCCTCTGTGAGCATTTAAACACACCCAGGACTGGGGATTGGTATGGGGCGACGTCTCTGTGCCACGACAGACAGGTATGTCTGTTCAGCTGTCCAGGAAGGGTGGACTGGGACCCTGCAGAGAATCAGTTTTGGCGACCTGATGTGACAGTAAGCTTGATGAAAACGCAGCTCCGAACTCACGTGGCAATCAACAGCTGCTCTTGTGCGCTGTGTTTAGTTTATACCTCTAGTATAGCCTTCTTTTTTTCACGCCAAGACAATTCTTTTAAAAGCCAGTTGTTCTGCAATTCCCAAGCAAAATAACTTGAGTGGTTGTTATGGCAATAATTATAAAAAGAACAGATGGCTGCGGGCATCAGATGCTATGGTGTTATTTTTAGTTGTGTGATGGCACGCCTGCAACCTTTATGGGAGCCGCTCGAACTGTCAGCTCGCCTCTTTGCACTTGAAAAGGCCGCGCTCACCTACATAAGCAGTGGACATATCCGGCTCTCGTCCCCAGTGCAGCCTCCATGTTCCTGTGTCCCGTACTGGAGTGACTCGGGGGGGCTCCCTCCGCACCCCCCCACACCCGGAGGGCCCAGCGTCCTGTTAAAACTTCCCCCGCAAATTGCAGTGGAAGACGCTGTCCAGCACCTGCTCCAGAATTAGGTGGAGGAGCAAACTGTCCACTGTAGTGGAATCTCTATTGTTCTTATGATCTTTCTGGGACTTTCTTTGGTGCCTGTCTGGTACATACTGTCTGAATTTTTAACCGTCCCCCCCTAGTGTACAGTATTGACAGGACAGACTGGACCAAACACCGTAACCTTCCAACAGAAGTCTGTTGGAGGCTTTTAGTGTTTCAAGTCTGCAGTACTCGCTTCATACCTTCACGCATGGCTGTGTTGTACCCGACTTTCCCTTGGTTGGATGGCTGCCCTTGGATAGATCACTGTTATAGTCATCATGGACTTTAAAATCAATGTTGGGCCCTTAAGAGAAGCACAGACATTTAGAATTTTAAAATCTCCTTGGCAAATAAGCCGACTACCTTGTATGAATTAAATAAATGGTGTTGAGGGACTGAGTGGAAATAGACAGTGAGATATGCCATGAGGAGGATGTTTGTTAAAATCGACAAGGGCGGCTTGACATAAAAAGTCAAATACTGTTATTGGATCCATGTTTGTTTTCTAGTTTAGATAGTATTTTTTGAAAGATCGTAAATGAAGCTATGCGGTTGCATTTGGAAAATGATGGTAGTGATAGAGGTATAAACCACAATTTTAAGTGTTTCAAATGAATGTATCAGAATATGTCTATGTAATTATAATTGTGGAATTTTACAGAAGTTACTGATTTCAATACCAGATATCCTGCCAAATAAAGAAATCCCCCATATGAAACCTCTCTGGTTCCATTAAGCATATTTTTTACAGTTAAATAACATATTCTGCATTTATAAAAGGGGCCTTCCAAGAACATATTAGATGAAAGATAAACTAAAAGCACTGACTCCTCCTGCTTTGATCACTATAAAAACATCACTGTTTTTTGTAAAAAAAAAAAAAATCAAATTGCAAAAGTGTAAAAAGCCAGCTTGCCTATGAGGTAAATGTTTTTGCCTACAGAAGTGTTCAAAGCTTCCTCCTGTTAAGCAAGCCTCTTCTGAACTGCTTAATTGAGCTCGTGTTTCATAATCCAGTGATGCAATTCCTGTTTTGTATTGGTATTGCACATTAGTGAGTATTATGCTCTATTTAGGATTCATTTAAATGGCCAAAAGACTAATATAAAGTGCACTCTACTTGTTGATGAATTTGTGCCAGTTTTTCTCACATGTTCCTTTGTTAGTTTCACAGGATAGTGCGAGTACCTCTCAAGCATTCCAGCAGAGTGCGTAGGGCACCTCAGATGAAATAGAATTAATGACAGCAGCGGTGCAACCATTTCGGAACGATCTAACTCTGAACTGAGAACTCTCTAATCGCTGCCAGTAACAGTCTTTAAAATAACATTGTCTCTCTTATCACCCTTTTACGTTACATGTATTTCATCACATTGATCTGCAATGTTATCCGCTCTCTTTGACTGATAACCATCTGCCTTGCGTTCAAGTATATACAGGCTTTTAATAATGCTTGTATCCTTAATTGCACCCTAAACATTTCATTTTAGCCTTCTGTGTATTTATATATATATTCTAGGTATACTTTATGCATATGGTATGTACAGTAGAGCTTCTGCACAGTACAGTACAGCACTAAATTTATATAACGCCCACACACAATCTACAATAAATATGTTGATATGTTCCTGAAGTGTGGTACTTATATGGCATGTGGGGGCATTAAAAAGCATTGCAGATGAGGTATGCCCTGAAAACATACATTTATTTATTTATTTGTTTGTTTGTTTGTTTGCTTTTGTGCCAGGGGCAATTTTCCAGGGAGATTTCTTGTTTTTCTTTTGCTGTTAGCTATTGCTGTTTGACAGAAGCTGTTTTACGGGAGTGTCACAGAATGTCTTGTTTGAGAATTATTGTCGATATTTTAATGCCAGCTGTGTAATGTCTCAGCTAAATGATAGTGGGTGCTGTTATGAACTATATAAGGTTCGGCTAGTCCTGCCTGTGGCCAATGTAAAGACACACATGGACCCACGGCCAGACATGCCGCTCTAAGCTCCGTACTTGTTTTATAAATGGACAAACACAGGAAGGGTGTACCGTTTGTCAAAAATCTTTCTGGTTAAGGTACTTTATTCTCTTTGGGAAACAAATAAACAAGTCTGACATTCATCATGGCAGGGGCACAGTGGTTAAGATCTGTGCATAAGGTAATCTGAAGGTTCCAAGTGGGACCTGGTGGCTGTATGCTTGAGAAAAACAGGTGATTGTGTTGTGATAAACACATCGACCAAACAGTAACATCATAATAATAGTAAGGACATTGACGGGGGCAGGGTGACCGTGTGCGGCAGCTGAAGGGGCTGCCGGGAGGCAGAGACGGGGAGGATGCTGAGATCCCCTCCAGCTGTCCTGCGGTGCTACGTTACGCCACCAAGGCCAGTTGCTGTGGTGATGCCACAGCATCACGTTTCCATGCCGATTCGGACCGTCTTTCTCAGGGCGGATTAACGACGGCGGCATCTGTGACATCTCCCATGCAGACGTAAAGCTCCTCGCAGGGGATTAGCAGCTAAATGGCAGACCTACTGTACATATGCTGTCGGAAACTCCTTCCACTCTGTGCTAGGTACACCCCCATGTAGTATCTGAGGTATAGCAGAGAGAGTGAAATGCAGCCACCTGTATCCTGTCCTTCTATAAATACCCCACTTAAACAGGTTGATGTCCAGTGACTGTAGATCTTGCCTGGTCAACTGTTAGATAGTATGGAATATTCCTTGAAAGGGTTTGAAAGATACAATATTCAGTGCATGTAAACAGTTTGTGGTACATCTTTGCAGCTGTAAGTAATTGAGTTTCATGTCCTTTCAATGGGGTTACAGTAACCTCCCCAAC
>JAODKE010000051.1:19856965-19874115 GCA_026779605.1 Mormyrus hasselquistii
GTTGATGGCCTGCTTTTCGCTGGTACTTGTGACTAGTGACATGGTGAATTGCAATAGCAATAAAGGGAATTACTACTGTACTACTACTAACACAAAGGAAATGTATATTAACAGACAGATCATAATTGGCTTCCATCTTCCTTTTGCGAGTGTTGTTGTGCCTCCTTGCACCCTTCCCCCAATCAGACGAGCCTCTGACCCCTTCCTGGTGCCAGGTGGGTCCCCCTGTCGTGGAAGGGAGCAGAGGCACGTCCAGTCTACCTCGGCATTGAATCTGGATTTCTGACACATTAGTGGAATTGAATTCACTCCTAATTCAACATTGTTTGAAATGTCAGGGAGAAAGCTCTGTGCGAGTGCGTAGGTGGAGAGGGTGCTGTTCCAGCAATCCCATTTGTCCGTTCTTGACAGAAATTAGTCATGCTTGAGATTGATAGGATGCACTTTGAATTCATCTCAGTCTACAAGCTCCTGCACTCTTGGATAATGTCAATATGGTGTGTTTTAGGAGGACAGATCATTGATCCCTCAGCAAAGACTCTGTAATGGAATTCTCTAAGTACTACGAATTTTAGGAATGTTAATGATTTTTTTGGAATGCTCTTAATGTGTTGTGTTTGAAAGCAGTGAAGTTGATGTTTTTTCTTGTGATTTCTCCAATACAGTGACTGGCATGTTCATTTATCTGACGTGTCTGTATTTAACCTTCAGCCGGCCTTCGGAACCTTATGGCTGGCCATTTTTTACATTTTTAAACTCATTATAAAAGAACAAGAAGACAGATTATAGCTTGATATTAGTATAGTACAGACAGCATAACAGAGATCACACGTCGAGGAAGCGTCAGAGATGTATTAATAAATGTGACGTTGGTCTGTGCATATGGGATGAAATGTGTTTGTTTGAGAAGCTGTGAGAAGCTGTTTTTCACCCGAGACAGCCCATGTTGTCATCTTGCTATCTGTGTGTCCATCATCGGCATTTACACCTCCACCTCGGCCTTCCAAGCTCACACAAAGTTTTTCTCACTTTATCTTTCTGCAGATGTGGTGGTGAACGGGAAGCCATGTGACTGTAACATCATAGCAGAGTGCAGTGTGGGTGAGATGGTGCCCCTGGAGGTCAGGCTGACTAATCGCAGCAAGAATGCAGTGGGCCCCTTCTCGTTGAACATCATCCCCTTCCAGGACTACCAGAACGGCGTTCATAACTATGAGCTGCAGGACGCAGTCACCTTCATCGGCTCAGACACCTTCTACATTGACACAGTGAGTATGGCTGACAGTGCCATTGTACTTTATCTCATTGAAAGCCACAGCATGTATTTACATATTTATTAGTGTGTGATATTGTAAGCATCCTCTGTAAATAATTAAATGTTTAAATGACTGCATCCTTACCACATAACATTTACATTTATTTTATTATTCAAGTAAGTATTAAAGCTTTATCAAAAACTGGCAGTGCATTTTGTCATGAAATAAGAATAAAACGTCTGGGGTGTTTTTAAAAATAAGGGAGGTGGTGCTGGGAGTTTTTAGTATTTTGTCCCAAATTGTCCCACATTGTCCCCGCTTAGGTTGATCTCGTTCCATTTTCAGGTCAAGCCCGCAGAAGACTGTAACTGTGCCGGTGCTCTCCTTTTTCTCTACGCCGGAGACTTCTACCTGAACATCAAGTTTCAGGACGACAGCAGCTGCGGCCGTGATCTGCCTCTGGCTTGGTTCTGTTTGCCAAATGTCCATGTTAAAGCTGTAGACTCTTTTTAAAGCGCCGTCCCGGTCTGTTACAGACATCAAGAGGCGTCCATCCTCCAAGTCCATCTCCTTTTCTAGGGACCAGTTTCTGACATTTGTGCAAAACCGGTTTTATTGTAGATGTTACCTGGAACAGCCAGCTAACTCCAGTTTTATTCCCCTAACTTCTCAGAAGAACTAATATATCATGATCAGAGATTCATTTGTAAATAGGTTCTGTAAGCATCTGTGTTTGTGTAATAACCATAGTCTTAAAGGTTAAAGCAACTTTGTAAAGAGCATGCCAGACATTTTTCACCTTAAAAAAAGATAACTGAAATGCCCTCTTCGGTAACTCGGTTTCAGCCACCAGTCGCAGGCATTGGTTCCAGACTACCATCAGCCAGCATGTCATTAAGTAATTACGTCAAAATACGCATATTTTGCAAATCAATATGAACTCCAATCATTACTGCACTAATAATGGAATAGTCATTGACTTCTGAAATTCAGATGTCACATGCATTGTTGACCTCTAATTGCTAAATTTCTTCTTGAACTATTAAAAGGCTCTGCAGACATGCCGTTCTGCTGGATTCCTGATTTCTGTTTCATGGATGTGTTTAAATACCGGAGAATAATGCCCCAATTTGGCTGCTGCACTGAATGCAGTCTTCCATGGTTAAATAGATCTTTTTCAATTGCCTTAGAAAAATCTTTTGATATGCATGTATCTGGGTTTCCAGTATCTCTTCCTCATTTCAGTGCTGGGAACAGTGATGCTTTGGAATTTCTGCTGGATGGAATCACCACAGAGTTCCCAGTCACTGGCTGTTTGAGGCCAGGGGAGGCAGTGGTTGATATTTCACGACAGTCCCATCTCTAGTGCACTCTGAAGCACCGTTTTGCTCGCAGCTCTACCTCATTCATCTCCACACCTTGTCTGACACCATTGACTTTTGGCCTCTTCGCACTCCATGGCAACGCTGAATGCATTCAGTCTGAGGCAGTAGGTGTGGATCGACCCTCTGCCCTAGAGGTGTTTGAAGCCCCTTCTGTGAAAGATTCCCGGCACAGAATGGTAGGGCGCCTTGGTTCCGTTTCCATGTTATGTGTGGCTATACTTCGTTTGCTTTGGTGGGGGAAAATGCTAATTTTATTAAAATGGTTCTGGTTTCCACTTTTGCCTTTGGTTTTTTTTTTTTGCTTCAGCTTCTGCAGGCATCCTAAGGACAAGGATCTCCAGTGCTGCCCTCGTCTTCATTTCTGTACATGATAAAACTGAAGCTGCGTGACCCCTACAATAAAACCTTTGTTGTTCTTGAGAGTCCTATTTCCAGCTGACATATAAAACAATCCTAGAGTGGCAAGCTGATGCAATGACCTCATCCTCCAAAATGCCTTCTATGATGTCTGATTAATTTTAGTAATAGAATTCAATTTGCTAAACATGCTGCTGTTTTAACCAAAGTGTAGATCAAATTGACAAGCAGTACGAAAACGTGAAAACCAATTATAAAGATAAGGGCTCTTGAGATGAGAATATAATGGCCCATAATCTTGATGCATTAATAATATTGTGTCACTTTGGATGTTGAAGCCTGGGTCTTGAACCTAACAAGGTACTGAACCGTCACCGTGGTGACAAAGTAAGATGGCCTTGCTGCCTGCCTTCGCAAATCAATATGGACCTGCTCGTTACTTGCGTCTGTTCGATTGGTCTCAGCATCCTGTGCTGACCATCCTCAATCTCCTTGTCACCTCTGAAACAATAGCCCGCCGTACAGCCTAGTGCAAACTCCATCGGAAGCACCCAAAATCAATCGCTTCAGCCCCAGTTAGGCTGAGTTACTTGCACCTTGCGAATCGATTTGTGAAACTGTTATTGCCATTTTTGCCAATTTATATAAAAACATGCTATAAATTCATGTGTTCAGGAGTGCTCTTTAATTATTAAAGTGCTGGTGTTGATCTACAGCAAATGAAGCAACGTTAAATCCGGTACCCACCTTAAGGGCATAATTTTCTTGAACTTTCAAATTCATGGTCAGTTCCTTAGCCACACTGAGGCTTAATATCCTTCATAAAGGTATGTGACAGCACATTATGTAATTACATCACACTCCACAAAGTGTGAATGACAGCGTTCATTTTTCTTGTTTATTGTTAAATGCACTGTATTATTTCATCATCAGCATTAAAAGTACATTTTGTAATAACCACCGTAATATGTAGTATTCTATTACAAAATGTGGGGAAATTTATTACTTATAAGCTGTCTACAAAAAGCAAGTGCAATTACACAATGAAGTGATTTTTTTTTTATTTTGTTGTTTTTACGTAATATGGTGATATTACCATAATGTGTTGTTAAGGTAACAGATAATTCACAGTTAACTTAGTGGATGGCCACTCTTCTGGAAAGGCTTTCCGTCGAATTTTGGAGTGATTTGCATGCCAAGACATTTCGGACAATTCTATACTTCCAACTTTGTGGGAGCAGTTTGAGGAAGGGCCCTTTTCTGTTTCCATGGCCAAGCAGCAACGCAAGGCGTCGGATGCAGTGGTGTAAAGCACACTGTCACTGGACTCTAGTGCAGTGGAGGCGTGTTCTGTGGATTAATGAATCACACTTCTCTGTCTGGCAAACTGATGGATGAGTCTGGGTTTGGCGGTTGCCAGGAGAACGGCACTTGCCTGGCTGCATTGTGCCAAGTGTGAAGTTTGGTGAGGGGGGGGGGGGTTATGGTGTGGGGTTGTTTTTCAGGCGCTACGCTAGGCCCCATGGTTCTAATGAAAGGAACTTTTAATGTTGCAGCATTCGCAGCCATTTTGGAAAATTTCATGCTCCCAGCTTTGTGGGAACAGTTTGGGGATGGCCCCTTCCTGTTCCAACATGACTGTGCATCAGTGCACAAAGGAAGATCTATAAAGGCATGGTTGGATGAGTGGTGTGGAAAAATCTCGCTTTCACAGAGCCCTGACCTCTACCCCATCAAACACCTTTGGGATGAACTCGGACACAGATTGCGAGCCAGGCCTTCACTTCCAACATCAGTGCCTGACCTCACAAACGCTCTTTTGGATGAATGGGCAAAAAATCTCACTGACCAATTCCGTATTCATGCCTATGGAGTGGGATGTCATAAAAGTTCCTGTAGGTTTAATAGCCAGATGTCCAGCCACCCATATTTATGTGATATGCTAGCGTTCGGCAACCGGAGGGTTGCAGGTTCGAGCCCTGATTCCTCCTGTCCCCATCAAAGTGTCCTTGAGAAAGACACTGAACCCCTAATTGCTCCCGGTGAGCAGGTTGGCACCTTGCATGGCAGCCTCAGCCACCGGTGTATGAATGTGTGTGTGGATGGGTGAATGTGAGGCATATATTGTAAAGCGCTTTGAGAAAAAGCGCTATATAAATGCAGTCCATTTACCATTTGATATAAATGATCCAAATGATTCTCAAAGCAGGTGTACATTTCATTTTGTGAAGTGATTGCAAGTTCCTTGGGAATGAACCACAATCTCGTATGTGTCCGTTTGTCTGCCCCATGTTTGCCGTCTCTCATCAGTGCAGCCTTAGGAGCTACTTCCAGCTAATGTGGGAATTACTCGCCATGCAACTTCTCAGGAGGCTGTGGGTCAGATGCAGGCCACATGGAGATCGCAGGCGGGAGACATTAACGTGTGAGCAGATGCCTTTGCTCGTCGTCTTTGGCATGGGATTCTATTCATTATGAATCGTCCAAAATGTCAACAGGGTACTTGTCCTCGATAACGCCGAAAGCTCCTTGGCTGAAAGGGACCTTGGACCCTGCGGTTCGGGGGCGAACGGCGGAGGCGTGTGAAAGAGAGATGCCACCTGTTAGGCACCCTGAACCCACTCAGGTGTCACTCGCAGCCGCTGTTTCTCATAGATGAAACATCCCCTTGTACCTGTAGGTGAATTGACTCAAGTGGGAATAGCGTACAAGTGCCAGTGTGTGTCATCTTAGAAGTAGCCAGAAACGATCCCTCAAAAGAGAACGTCATTAGTAAACACTGGGCTGGGGGCCCTCTGACCATTTTGAGTAGAACATGTGTTGAGTGTAGGTTTAGTAAGATCCAGAGTCGTTTATCACAGGGCAAGATTGGAAAATAACTGATGATATATGAATGGAGTTAGTGCAAAAGATACAATGCTCATGTCTGAGAGCCTGTAATGCTTAGCATATAAATACTAAATAATTATCTGAGCATAAATGATAAATATGTTAATAAAAGGATCAGCCATTGGCAACTGGTGCACGGAAGACTGCTGAAAGGAGATGCCTAAAGGGGAAAGTTTAAGATATTTAGTAAGGTTATATTCAGGCTGTTCCTCTGGAGATGAAAGACGAAAGACCAGTAGGAGCGAATGATGACCGCGGGCTTGCTTCAGAACCCGCTTTGCCCTCCCACTTCTGATTTCAGAGCTGATGTTTGCAGTTCTTACAGTAGATCTTTCCATCTTTGTGGTTTTTGCGTTGCCAAAAATTTTGGTAGTTTTTTTTTTTATTCTTTTGTCCCCTCTGCTTCCACCACTTAATTGATATAAAAGTGAGATCTTGAAACAGAATTTTAGTATCCTTTGTGTCTTGTGCTCCAAAGTGGGACTTACACCATGTACACGCTCTTATAAACCATGTACACGCTCTTATACACCATGTATACGCTCTTATACACTATGCACACGCTCTTATACACCATGTACACGCTCTTATCAATAGACGCCATACTTTTGATTTTGACGTCTGGCCTTGGCACAGTTCTGCTGTGGACTAATAAGTAAACTAATGGAGAAAGGGATCACTCAGATAGTGGGTATAGCGAGCTCATGATAAATGAAAAGGTGCATGCCCCCCCATCTGTGTCATGCAGAACAAGAAATGGAAAGAATTGGAAAACTCAGAGTATCCTTAGGAAACAGACCGTAACAGTAGCAGTCTAGCCACCTCCATTGTTGAGGTATTGATGGGTATCACAACCATTGATATGTCTGTATTGTTGCATTCAACAGGTTTAGGTTTTATGGTTAGGGTTGGGGTTAGGGTTAGGGTTAGGGTTATCCATTTCTATGAATAGGTCTATAAGAATGCCTGAGCACATTCATAGCACATTATAATGCATTTGTATAGTATTGTACACATGGCTATAAAAATTTATACCCTTTATAATACACATTATACACGTTTATTATGCATGCTTTATGAAGCTCACATTTATAATGCAGAGCAAACCATCCTTAAATCTTATAAAGACCACTACCTAAACACATTCATAACACATTACAATGCTTTCATAAGGCATTATAAACATGGTTATATTTATAGAAAGGTATAACACATTATAGCCATGTTTATTATATATTATGAAGGTATAGTGCATCATAGATGAGAGCTTCTAGTAAAGTGTTACCATTTTATGTATTTTATGGGATACAGAGGATTGCAGAGAGTGTGTGTGGGAAGGTGTCCCGTGCCTCGCATTAGATGGGTTAGGGCTTGTTTGCTCATGTGTTTTCAAGATGGATTTCAGTGATTCCTGTTTGGGAATACACCTCAGCGATCAACGCGGTGCTGCCAGAACCGGCGCTTAGATTAATTATGTTGATATCAAGGGATGTGAACCCAGGATGCTAACACATCCATCTTACGTCCTGGTAATCACATGCCGGTTAGAGCTGAGCCTATGTGAATCAGGATGCTGGGATGACAGATTGAGTGCTTATATCCCAATTACAGGTTTGCATCATCTCAGATCACTGGCAGCAGGATAGGGTGCCGCTAACTAATAGGAACAGGATTAGCGGCTGGTTGCTTCATAGGAAAGCCTGTATTTTACACTGAATATACACATTGTTCTGATACGCTGTACTGGTTAAATTGTTGGACAGTAAATATGCTTATAATCTGCTTAATCTTAATACCTTACTCATTTAGATTGTGTTCACTGTTTTTGTGTATGTTACAAACATCCTGTGTTCATTAAATCATTCCCCATGAAATGACAGCTTTTGTGACTATGACAGCAATATCATTGTATCGGTCCTCACTGTCAGGTTTTAAAGTTCCCTTCCTTATGCTATCACCCTGGGCTGGGTTCAGCCTTTACCAAACGTTACGCAGATCACCTGTTTTGCCGTGTACCGCTCTGTGACATGTTGCGACTCCGTTTTCCATGTGCACGTGGCCTTTGCCCGCTGGTGCTGCCTGCATGCCATCCCAAAAATGTCCTACCTGTTAGTAGCATGCCAGATGGCTTTGCTGCTGTCGGAACGTCTTGTGTCATATAGACGTTTGCTACTTGAGTTAATTTTTCCTTGAAAAAGGTCCAGTAATTACAAAATCATCACCTTCACATTAATAGAAGCTGCCGGCAAAACTTACTATTTCACACCTCCCTCCTCAACACCTGAAGCTGTGAGATAATGTGCGAGATTACTATAGTTACTCTGACGGCGGCTATATTTAGATTCAGTGCCAGTTATATAAAGCAAATATAGGTACTGGGTTCAAGGGAAGGTTCAGAACTCATTAAGGAGAATGGAGCATGTAGGTGGAGTTTATGGGCCGTGTCACAGGACCCGATGGCACTCCAAAGACGGGCGAGTGACCACTGGCCCATATGTGCTGAGCTGGAGAAGAAGATTACAGATGGACTGAGTGGGTATTGAAGCAGCTGAATAGCCTGCCCCCCCCCCCCCCCCAAAAAAAAAATAAATGACTTAGCCTCACCCCGTAAAAACAACCTCTGTATAGGTGCCGCTTATCAGAGGCTGAGTAGGTGATTTAAAAATGTGCTGAAAGCCCACCGGGGACAGCCATTCTCGTGCCACCATCTGTTCTGTGGCGGCGGCACAGCCTTGAATTACGACTGCGGGGTCCCACGGATCAGAGGAGATCTGAGATCCGCAGGCAGCCCAGTGGTTCTGTCACCTGAAGGGGTTACAGAAACATCACAACTTACAGAATCAAAAGTCACTTTCTCCCTTACGCCTGTACAGCTTTAACAAGAGCAGCGATTGTCCTTTTTAATAGCTGTTGGTGCTTGAAATGTTATAAATGTCCCTAAATGTTTTAATGTTCTAATATTCTCAGATATTTCCGAATCATAGTTTTTTTTTTTTTTTTTACAGCTGCTTAACTCCTAATTGAAACTGCCAGCCTTAATAACTGTCTCATCAGAAGAGGTTGCAACGTTTTTATATGGATTCTAAAGCCGGCTTCCACAAAAAATCCAGAGGATGCCTCATTCTCATCTTCAGGTCAGAGGCGATACATTGCGAGGCAGATGTCAGGAGGAATGGACCAGAATTATCACCTACAAAAAGACATCAGGTAAAATAAGGGTAGATTAAAAAAATTATACAGTAAAACACAGATTCAACTGATCATCTGATTACTTACAGCTCAAAATTCACACCATGACACTAGAACAATGAGAGACCCCACAAATGTAATGTGTGTTTAAATATAAAATGCATTTACCCTAATATTGCCTAGTAGATCTGACGTGTTCCCACAATTTCTCATTTTGACAAATAATGTTCTCAATTTCTTGGTGCTACATGCAAACATGTCATTTATTTTTAAAGTCCTCCAGTTTTTATCAGTTAGTTATGCCTATCATAATGCCAGCGGTATATCACCAGTGTGTGGGGGCCAACCCCCCCAATCCTTTCAGTCAGAATGCCCCCTCCTCCCTGTGTCGGAGAGCAGCCCCACGTGAGATGCGGCTCCTAGTTTACTTTTAATGCTCTGATTGCTCAAGCACGGACCCCTGCCGTTCCATACTGGAGAACAATTAGTACTCAGCATTTCAGTGCAGCATTTGCAAGGAGCTTGATTTAATGTATTTCTGCGATCACTTCATGCATGGTAATTGTGTGCGTTCACTCAGCACCACATCGTGCGACTTCCTGCTTGACATTGCCAGTGATGACTAGGGAACCTTTATATATACACACCTTCCACCATATTTCACACAGAGGCAACACGTTTTTACTGTCTTTTTCAAAAAAAAGTTTACATGTTTACACTCACTGAACACTTTATTTGGATCATTATACTAATACTGGGTAAAGCTCCGCCTGTGATCTCAAAGCAGCCTCAATTCTCCATGGCATGGACTCCACAACATGTATGAGACATTCCTTGAGATACTGGTCCATGCTGACATGATTGCATCAAACTAATTCTGAAGAATTGTCAGCTGTACATCTATGCTTGGAATCGCCTGTCCTACTACATCCCAAAGGTGGTCTATTGGATTCGCATACGGTGACCCGGAAGGCGACTGGAGATCCTGAACTCACTGTCTTCTTCATGAAAACAGTTTGAGTGACTTTTGTTTTGTGACTTGGTGCCTCATACTGGAATCAACCTTTAGAAGATGGGTAAACTGTGGCCATGACTGGAGGCACTTGATTAACAAGACCACTGGCCAAGCCTGGACTGTTGACAAAAGGCAGGTTGGGTCCATGGATTCCGATCATTGATCCCAAATTCCGACCTTACCATCTGGGTGCCTCAGCAGAAATCAAGATTTATCAGACAACAACATTTTTGCAGCCTTCAGCTATCCCGTTTTGCTGAGCCCAAGCCCACTACAGCCTTAGCTTTCTGATTTTGGCTGACAGGAACGGAATCCGACATGGTCTTCTGCTGCTGTAGCTCGTCCACCTCTAGGATCCACATGCTGCATATTCTGAGATTATTTTCTGCTCACCACAGTTACCTGAGTTACTGTAGCCTTTTTGTGGACTGGAACTGATCCGGCCATTCTCATCTAACCACTCTCATCAAGAGACCACTTTCCATCTACAGAACTGCTGCTTGCTGAAGGCTTTTTGTTTGTGTATGTAGGTACAAATTCTTGAAGTGTTGACTTTCTATATAATATTTGTATGTGAAAACCTGGTTGTATCATCTGTCATTAAATCCTTGGAAATTGAATGAGATAGATAGAGCGTCTTAGCTTAACAATTAAGTAAAAGCCTGAAATGTTTTTCCTTTTTTTTGTAAAGAGCATGGAAATTAGATGAATGCCAAATATATTTTGAAGAGAGCTCTCTACCTTCCGTGAGACAGATGTTTGTCTTTATTTATTTGGCCATTTTTCTGCTGAGCATAAGAATTTATGTGGGTAGTTCTGATTACTTGGGGGAAGCAAAAGCCTGCATGCTCAGTGTTAACAGTGTTTTGGCTGAGGAAGCCATGGAAGATAGTGAGATAAGAAGTCTAACCGGGTTTTAATGAACTCTTTGTCTCTGGTCCAAGTAATTACCTATAAATTGCTCTAAGGAGGCTAATTGTATGCCACGGGTGTTTAATTCCCCTTTTAAACATATTTCTTTCTTCCCAAACTCCAAAACATCCTAAGCCATTACACAAAAGTTAGACAGAAAACCCAAGTGCCTCTTTAGCTAAAATGCTTAAAGAAATAATGCATGTTTAATTGCAGACATTTGTTTGAAGCATGATTCTGTACCAAACAAAAGTTATCCATCAGCATTTCTCTTTACTCTATGTTTCCAATTATCACCTATTTTTTTTTCATAGCTCTACTAGTTTTGCATCCAGAGGTCTTCTGCTGGCTTGAGGTCAGGGGTCTGTCCAGGCCAGTCAAGTTCCTTCACAACGGACTTACTGCATGGTGCACAGTCATGTTGGAACAGGAAGGGTTCATCCCCAAACTGTTCCCACAAAGTTGGGAGCATGAAATTTTTTAAAATGGCTGCGAATGCTGCAGCATTAAGAGTTTCTTTCACTGGAACTAAGGGGTCAAAAACAACCCCTGAAAAACAACCCCACACCCAAAACCCCCCCCCCCCCCCCCACCAAACTTCACACTTGGCACAATGCAGTCAGGCAAGTACCGTTCTCCTGGCAACCGCCAAACCCAGAATCATCCATAGGTTTGCTAGACAGAGAAGTGTGATTCATTACTCCACAGAACATGTCTCCATTGCTGTAGAGTCCAGTGACAGTGTGCTTTACACCACTGCATCCAACGCTTTGCATTGCACTTCGTGATGTAAGGCTTGGATGCAGCTGCTCGCCATAGAAACCCATTCCATGAAGCTCTCTATGCACTGTTCTTGAGCTAAACTGAAGGCCACATGAAGTTTGGAGGTCTGTAGCTATTGACTCTGCAGACAGTTGGTGACTTCTGCACACTGTGCGCCTCCACATGCGTTGTTCCCGCTCTACCACTTCCTGGCTGGGTTACTGTTGTTTCCAATTATTTCCACTTTGTTATACCGCTAATAGTCGACTGTGGAATATTTAGTAGTGAGGAAATGTCACAAATGGACTTATTGCACGGGTGGCATACGATCATGGTGCCATACTTGAATTCACTGAGCTCCTGAGAGTGACCCATTCTTTCACAGATGTTTGTAGAAGCAGTCTGCATGTCTAGGTGTTTGATTTTATACACCTGTGGCTATGGAAGTGATTGGAACACCTGCATTCACTGATTTGGAGGATTGTCCCAATACTTTTACAGTATAGTGTATGTTTAAAGTGACTCCGTTCTCGCAGATATCACGCTGCAACAAAGTGAGTTTCTTCAGCATGACATTGTTTATTAGGTTAATCTAACCTGGGTTTGAAAATGTTACCCAGCTGAGTTAGCAAATCACACATTTAAACTGCATTACTGCCCACACATTAGTTCTGGAATTTATTTAAAGATCACAGCGTTGAGAAAGAAAGGCCTTATCTGACTCAGTTTAACTTGAAAAAGTAAGTTTTTAAAATATTGTTTTAATTTCACAAATACCCACCGGTGGTCTTACACTTGTTGGATATGTTAAATGTTAAACCAGACCTAGATGGAAAACATCACTTAATCATTTGGAAAATACAAACACACAGTAACTGTCTTACTCTCGTCGGTCATTTATTTAAATAAGAAAAAATAAGAAATAAGGAAAAATAACAATGATCAGCAATGCCCTTGTACAGTACGTGTGTGTGTCCAGCTGTGTTCTCCTTGTGTTGTGAAGGTTTCCTCTTACAGTCCAATGCAGTCTCTCCCATCCTAGTCCTTGGTTACCGCCCTGAGGACCTAGTTGGGAAACATTGGTCCAAAGGCTTGTGTTTTGGAAAGCTGGTATTTCTGGATTGGCAACAATGTGTCATTTTGGGTGTAAGTATATACCCTGCGATAGGCAGGTATCCTCTCTTGTGTGTTCCCCGCCTCGTTCCCTGCGCTTCCTGGGGGATTCTAGCTCAGGCTGAATGGCAGCACCAGTATTTTGGACACGTTGAAGGTAGGCATGCTCTGCTTAATATATCTATTCTTCCAAAGCAGGGTCACAGTATGCCTGGACAGGTATGAAGCTCAGCAGATCAGCAGTGCTGATGTCCGGAAGGTCACCAGTTCCAATCCCGTGATCAGCATAGTAGTCATATCTCTTTTGGGTTAATGTTCCAGGGTTCTGGATTGATGTCTCACCCTGCACTCAGACCTCAAGCTTCCCTTGTGCCTGTATCTCAAAGGAGAGCAAGAAGGGATCTGTGAGGAGCAAGCATTTCTTCCGTACTCAAGAACCTACAGATGTAATGTAGTATTGTCATTAAATCGATAAACGTTTTGTTTGTGAAGAAACTGACTGAAATTTACTAGGAGAAGACTTCAGGAAGAGAAAAAACTCTCAGCAACCTGAAAAATAATACAGACAAGAAAGCGAGGAACAAACAACTGCAACCTCCCCCCCCGGCTTGTGTCATACACACACCGGCCGAGTTTGTCGACCACAACGGATCTGAAGGCGACGCCACCACAGGTGAGCCACCAGGACAGAACCAGAGACAGGACAGATGTGAGAGTATGAAGAGTATGTGACCGAATGGGATGTGCTAAGGACACTTAATGTGCAGCTGTCAGAAAACATCTGGCCAAAAAAAAAAAAACACTACGCAGGATCACAATTACGTGTACATGTTCTGTGTGCTTCCTCACTTTATTCAGAATATTTGACATTTAGTTATATTAATTTCAATCCTTCTGTATTTCTTCAAAAATGTAAAAGTGAATAGAAGCAGCAACACTGGCACTGGAAAATAGCCTGTTGAGTTAATGGTAAAAAAAATACAGTGTATGAATGTTGTTTCTACCCGCTTTCACTGCATTCTGATTATGTAACTTCAGTTCTACCTTCATGCGTTAACGTGTACAACAAAAAGCCATTCAGTATCTTCTTCTACACTTGCGTTTTTATGGTGTTACTTAGGGCCTCCTGCTCATATTCAGCTGGCAGACTGGACTTAATACCTCGCTGATAATGCCTGATAACGCGAAGCCCCTGATCTGTGGCACCTCCTGCATTATTATATTACTGCACATCTCAGTTTGCCAGGATTTCCTGTTTTCTATTGTATTGTTGCACATATTCACCAGTTCTGAGAATATCTTCCCATTTGAGCCCTGAAATTTGAAGCAGAGGACAAAGGGTGAGTGATTCTGTGAAAATCCACCGGCCTCCTCATCACAAATCATTTTATCAGTTAATGTCTCTTTGCAAATACATTTCATGTTCTGCGTGATGTCAATTTACTTTAATTTTGAACAGTGGATGTGAAATTGATTCTCCCCTTGCTTCTGCTGTGATTTATATGTCACAATGAAAATCCTCTTACCAGTTTTCTCTTTTGCTAGGACGTTGAAAATATATTTATATATATATATATACTGTAGGAGACTACATTGATATGCATTCCTAAAATGGACAGAAGAATGGTATAGTTGTTTGAAATATCTACTCTAAAGCTACTTTTTTTCAAGTACATTCAAATTAAATTTCCTGTGTGGAGTAATAAAGCAGGTTAAGAAGTAAAATAATATATGGATGCAGCTAAAGTTACTGATGTAAAGAAGTGCTTGAAGCTGCTTAAAATAAGTGGGATTATATATATTTAAATCAGAAAGTCAAGCATAAATCATATAGATGTTATTTAACAAAGATTTTAATGCTGTTTTTTTTCTGCTAAAGGCGAAGAAAATTTATTTTCTGTTTGATTTGTTAGTTTCTTACGCTGCAATGAAAAAGGCCATTTAAATAATCAAGCATAGCCAAATATGTAAATTACGTAAAATGCTAATATTTCCTGAATAAATTGTTTCCTCAGCTCTGCATCATCACCACTCCCCCACACTGTATCATAACAGAAAGTAAACAAAAATATAGCATTTTAATGATTCTTGTGATGCAAAGATTTGTTGGTGACTAACAGAAATAATGAGATCTTGTAGTGAAAGGATCATAAATAAAAGCGGGTGCTGACGGATAGGTGAGTTTGCGGCTTGTCAGGAAAGACGCAGAAAGATTTCCCACTGGCTGTATCCCGCTTGTCCAGTCAATCCAGCTTTGACTGTCTGTCTGCACTCTCTTATACAGTTCATGCTATCTTGCCTGTCTGTGTCCTCCCTGCTATTCAAAAAGCAGTTGTATCTGTGTGTGTATGCATGTGTGAAATTGCTGTTCCGTGGACCCGCATCCTGCTCTGGGATAGGCTTTAAATCACTGTGACCCCGGCTGGATAAGCAGCTACTTAAAATGGATCGACTGTCCACGCCTGTAACTCCATAGGCTGCCAGTAAAATCTGGAGTTGGTTATACCAGAATCTCTCAGCTGAGACAGACATTGTGAATGACATCGGCCATCGCTGCCCTTTACATCAGTGTTTCTCAGCTGACTCCTTGGGGCCCCCACAGACCGTCTAGGGATCCCTAAGGGATGTGTTGAGAAGGTGGTTTACATCACACTTGACATCCAGCTGTGTTTGGTGTCTGATTTTAAGGTCCTTGGTGGACATTTCACAGGGAGCTAATAGACACCTTAATTTTTTAGAGAGGTGGTGGGGGGGGGGGGGGGGGGCGTGGACATGGGCCAGTCTAAAAGAAGGAATATAAGTCCCTGAAAAGCAAAGAGCCTATCGGTTAGGGGGTGAATTAAACTTCAAAGGGATAAATAATGGAAATAACAGGCCTGGGTTGGGGGGGCAGGGGGGTAATCTGTGTGCGGACAGGGTTTGTGCTTCCGGCTTAGAGAAAAATGCACCTCTGTGCTGAGAGATGAGTTAAACTCCAAAACCTTACAGTTAAAGGAATAATGCCATTAACTCTAATAAAAATGTGCAACGCAGGGGCACGTTTGAAGCAATGCATTGCATTGCAGTGATTTTAGGAGCATTTATTTATTGTCATTTTACACAGGGATACATTTTAACAAATACATTCTGCACTGGCTTTACAAAAAATTCTTTGTTTTTTTTACGCTTTATGCAGGATGACTTTGCTGGAAAATAGGTGACTTCCCTCTAACAAACTTTCATTTCTGAATACGAAACATGAAGCTCTATTATAAAAACAGAGAACAAGTGCAGTGTTTACACTCTGCAGTCATATTATTAGGTACACCTGCCTATTAATGCAAACAGTCAGCTCATCCAAAGAGACAATCACGCGACTGCAGCTGAATATATATAGCACACAGAGAGAAGGTGGGCAGGCTCAGTACTGCGGAGAGGGTGGGCAGGCTCAGTACTGCGCGGCTGAGAATCTGAGTAGCTAAGACATGTGACCTAAGTAACCTTAAAGGTGATGTGATTGTTGGCGCCAGATGCGGTGGTTCCAGCATCTCCGAATCAGCCACCCACCTGGCAGTTTCACACACTACACGTTACAGAGAATGGTGTACTGAACCAAAAAATGTTTTCATTGAGAGTTGTCAGAGGACAACGGCCGAGCTCATTTAAGCTAACAGGAAGTGGAAAGGAAACACAGCCCAGTATGTCGACAGTGTGAAGAAATACTTCTCCAAACACAAAAATGGTCAACGCTTGATATTGTTCTGGACATATATAGGGCTCCTATGTGGTACTAGCTAGATGTGCCTAATAAAGTGGCCACTGATTGTACATTAATAAACAAAGCAATATTCTACATGTGTTCAGTTGATGGACTTTTCCACCACGTGAAGCTGTGGTGTTAATCAAATCTGTAATGGGACTCCTGGTAAGAAAACAATGGTTTGTATTCCACTAATGGTGGTGGAACTTCAATGGATAGAACCCGTCATTATCAAAGTCATTCTGGGCTACATCTGAATGGCAAGACACACTGTATCTCACTGTATTTATTATCTGCCGCATGCATCACCCCAGAGGCCTTTACATTTTAAATTACCAGTGAGATCGCCGAGATAAACAATGGTATTTCATTGTCATCTGTACGAATTGTTGCCTGTTTGAAATGTTGCTTTGTGTTTTTGTGTCAAATGGTGCAAGGCAGCACTGAATAAAGGTTTTAATTACTCTGATAGGAGTAAACCACCACTTGTTATACAAGTGCCAGATGAAGACACTTGAGTATTTGAAGTAAAA
>JAODKE010000051.1:19879825-19893569 GCA_026779605.1 Mormyrus hasselquistii
CCCGCCATGTCAGTCAGTCTGCCGTCCCTGTCCCCTCGCCATGTCAGTCTGTTTGCCAACTCTGTCCCCTCGCCATGTCAGTCAGTTTGCCGTCCCTGTCCCCTTACCATGTCAGTCAGTTTGCCGTCCCTGTCCCCTCGCCATGTCAGTCTGTTTGCCGTCCCTGAACTGAAACTGATCTCGTGAAGTGGAATGTTGGATCTTGATTCTCAACATGTTCTGCTGAGATTAAATGAGATTGCGAGTGTCACGTCCCAAGTACACCCCCCCCCCCAAAAAAAAAAAATCCTTTAGACAGAGGTGTCTGCTCTGACAGGCCAGGTGGAACAATGTAGAAGAATGTGTTTGCTTGGCTCAAAATGACCTTGACACCTGAGTATGACCAGTCTCCATGAAACAGCCATGGACCACAGCTACTCAGGCATCTCCTGCGACCGACTGTGATGAAGGAGGCTGCACAGGTGAGCAACAATCGACATTAATCCATGATTCTCTAAAGACGCGCGTTGTTTTCATAGCAGGGAATGATTAAACTGCACAACCACCTTGTCACCCGGTTGCTTCTTAAGGGGGATAATTATCAAAACAAATTAATATTTGTAATTACCACATATGTTTTGCCCAGAGTTTTAAGCAATTAATCCTTATGTGGAAAAGAGGACAATCCCAATGAGAAGTGAGATGCTTTAGAGAACAAAACAATGGCTTGTTTTCAGCCTTTTCACCAATTGTTCTTTTAGGGCTCCTGCTTAAAAGGTAATTACGCCTCTTACTAATTAAGCTGAGACTACGAGGTGACTGCAGGGGAGCCATCACGGGAGGCAGTGTTACTGCGCGAGACGGCCGGGGTGTGAGGGGTTAATTCTGTGCGGGGTTCATGCGCGAGCGGCCGTCCCGCAGTCGCACTGGCCGGCCTTCATCAGCAAGCACCAGCGCTTTTTATTCAATCGACAAGAAGGAAACTTAAAGACCGAAACGCATGTCGATTGGCTGCTGTTCTTGTTCTTAGTCTAATATTTACGACTCTAGCATCCTGGCTTTTTTAAACGGTTTAACATAGATTGGCTTTTTGCTTTTCCGTCAAAAGGTGCGGGATACTATCGAGCTATTTTCTGAACACTTTCGGCAAACGAAAAATTCTTCCTTTGAAGCTAATAAAGCGATATTATTTACCCTAACGGAGTAGTTTTGACGCTCGGCCGATACAAGGCCATTTGGAAATTATCTTCACCTTCTGCTCCAGTCAGTTTGCATTTGTCCACTACACGCCCTGTTGCTCAAACATCCAATAATGATCATCCAGGAAACCAAATAATTCAAGGGGACGCGCTGCCTTAAGATCGGAGAAAAATAGTATAATGATATAAAAACTATATTGAAGAATTCTCTAAAATTTAGCTGTGGCTCCTCTCCAAATAATTATTCAGTAAAGTATAGGTTATCATGAGGGTAATATGGTGGTTGTGGGATTATGAGTATTTATTTATACGTTAAGTATGTAACTTAATTTTACTTTAATTTAACCATGACTTTACATAATTTTTTTTTCAATGGGAAGCAGCATAGCTAGATAAGCTTTATAATAAGAGACTTCAAACTGAGCTCTGAATTACGCAATACGTTTCAGAAAATAAAAAGAAAGTATGGGATTAGAATATAATGGACAATAACGATAAGTAATTAATTCAGCTATTATAAGGGTTATACATAACTTAAACTTTATGTGGCGGCAGACATTGTGTCACTTTTCTCACAAATCAGTACTTTCAGCCACAACAACAGCAGCGCTGACTTCAACCTCAAAGTTGATTTTTTTTGAAAGCCCGTGAGTTTAAATCTGCGCTTTTTTTTGTCAAATCACCGATATACAGCCCGACTCGCCACTGCAAATAGGGCACAGACTCCAGTCGTAGACGGCAGATACAGGGTGTTTTATCTTTCCAATTCCATACTAAAATCAGGGCCTTATCTTTAATCACTCCCCAGACAAAACTGGCTTGGCTTTGCGGTTGCAACTTTGGGGTGTTCATTACACTTGTGATTGAAGAATTTAACGCGAACATGTTCCTGCAAAACTCTGGAAGCGCCGTTTCCTAACATCGCCAGTCTTGTCTTTCTTCCTGGAGACCAGCTGTGTATTGCAGCAAAAGCCAGATTAAATACACCTTAAGCATCACTTGTCAACGCCTGCTCTGTTGAAATATACACAGCATATACTATTTGAGAGCAGCAAATCACTTAACACCTTCATAACAGTCTTATCCTGCACTTTAATAGCTGCGTATTCTTTACTTTTAATCGCACTTTGTTTTATCCAGTACTATTACGAAAGTACAATTAGATGACTAGTTCACACATGTAATTATTTCTCGTCTTATTACAACCCCATCACCGGGATAAGAATAATCACGTAACTTATGCTGACAGCTCAAGTTTTCAGATTACTGACAGTTAGGGGAGTTATTTATACGTTTTAGCTATATATGTACTTCTTCACGTGCCACTTAATTTCGATGTAGTTGGGTAAGGAAACCAAACGCGCCCTAAGACAAAAATAATTGATAGGCTACTTGATCCTTGAAAGATCACCGGGTTCTGATTTTTGAAGGCAGAAATAATGCTTTTTCATGATACACTTTAGGACAAATAACGGGTGTACAATATGTACATAACACGGAAAGGATGTTTCAGCTGAACGCGCGCGCGAGGGTGTGTTACTATGTGTATCCTTGTGCACGCGTGTGTGTATGCAAATCACTTTCTCAACTGGAACCACATGTAAATAGCCGTAGCCTAATTCCCTTTCTCTTAGCATATCCCTCCCGTATTTCCTTATCAGCTCATTCAGCATTTAATTCCTTTTGGATGAGAATGCTAGGGCCCCAAATTCGACGTCGGCGTTACGAACTGGGGGACAGCGGTTTACCTTTCTGTGTCAAAATGGTGTCCCTGATTCAATTTCAGATAGATGGGGCTTTAGCACTGATGCGTTAGGGTGTTTATACGGGGTGAGAGCGATCAAAACAATAGTGGAAAAAATATGAACCGAAATAAAATTTCCTGCACACATATACCAGCGCATATTCTCATTTATAATAATCAGCAATGTAATAAACTAATCTGTTGAAGGGCAGCCTACCCAAATTCAAAATATCAGCTTGTTGCATTATTGCAATATTAATACCGAGAATATAACAAGAAAAGATACAATAGAGGTGACGAAAATCATCATCATTATTATTAGTATTATTGTTGTTGTTGTTGTCATTATTATTATTATTATTTCTTATTTATATTTCCCTTTAGAAGAACAGTGAAAATTAGCATGGCAAGATGAAGCGCGAGATATTTCAAAGCGACGTATCACATGTAATTGTACACTGTTGGTTTTGAGGTGACATTTACTGACAATGATGCAAATGACCCATGGCATTCAATTAAAAGTGTTATGTCCCCTCACTTTTGTTTTATATGCTTAATAATTTGGACTAAAGTGTTAGAGTAGAGAAAAGCGGGACTTGTGTTCCCTCCCCATTGACTTTTATCACTAAATTAAGCATATAAATGACCTGAAAGCAGAGGCTGTCGCATTAAATTAAATAAAATAAAGAACAATTATCCCCTCTTTTCCTCTGATCTCGGCCTGAAAGGAGTCGTAGTGAGATAAGGGAGATTGAATTCGACTTTGGAACCGCTGGCTTTATGTTCTGCTCAAATAAAAACGTCTGGGAGAGCAGTTAGAGAGAGATTTAGGACGAGTATAATTTCAAATCATAATTTTCCTCTTCTTATTTCTCGGGTAGTGTTTGTTTTGTTTTGGACCTCGGCTTGTAAAAACAGATGCCAGTTCAATATGGGAGAAGTGATCACAGACGGTGAATTACATTGATGATTTCATAAATTATCACCCTATGACGAACATTTATATGGTGAACTTATATCTGGCCTGTAATATGCTCACATTGAGGGCTACGTGTGTATATATATATATATATATATATATATATATATATATATATATATTCTAAAATGATATGGGAAATGTATTGGAAAAGGTGACAGAATGAATCATATATATAGCTTTTTGCCACGTGTAGAACAGCCTACATATTTTAGGTCTTCTATCACCTATCAGCGATAGACATCCAAGCGTGAAAGATAAACGCCTTGCTTCCAATATTTGTTTTCTGCATTGGATACGTAATTTGTGAAGCTTGAACCGAAGTTTAATGCTGGATAAATGCTTGGTACATCTGACTCACTTGAACAGCATTACTGAGGATGGAGACGTATACATAAGGTTTCTTACGCAGTCACACCAAGGGCTCCTTTGTCCGCTTTTCGGAGTCTGCTCGTGAATGCAAAATGTACAAAAAGCGTAGGCATACACTGTGAATCGTTTCATGTGATCATAAATGTTCGTAATCTTTTTCCTTGTCACTCGTGCCAGTACCCAGATTATTTCACGTCTCTCGGTTAGGCTATTTATTGATGTTAATTTCTATTTTGAAGCTAAGTGCTAAACTCTGTTCATTTTTGTAAAATATGTTTTACCGTGTATCCCCGTGATTGGTTTTATCACGCGTTAATCGTGGAGTGTAAAATGTAATTGAGGCGCGGACGGGTTATTAGCGTGCAAAGCCAGCGCACCCGGCTCAGCGCAAAAGCGTGGTGCTGAAGAACAGCTCCAACAAAACAACCTACGAGGGGAAGCCGTACAGATTTAGACCAACAGCTGAAATATCACTCACCCCATGCTGAGAAAATGCAGAAGCTACGTTAAAAGCAACAGCGCTAGTAGTTCAAACAGGGACGTGTTCTGTACTCACTGCATTGCATTACTACTAAACATCAATAGTACGCTTTTCGTTTCTCAAACCACACTCCATGATGTATACTGGGTTTTGTTAATGTGAATTATTCCACGGAAAAAAGTACATATATCTCTATAACTTGTTGATTTATTTAGGTTTTTAGAAGTACAGTGGCATTTTACCTAGACAAAATGCATATTCGCAGGGTGTGTTAGTCATCTGCTAATTCATAACCAGCACTATATATATCAGACCTGAATGTACAGAAGAGTTTTCGACTTTGCAATGCTATTCCTGTTGTAGCATCAATGTTTAAAATTATTTCACAATGTCTCAACTTTCTTGTTTTCCGTTTCTTGAAAAAGTGGAATATGTATACACACACACACACACACACACACACACACACACACACACACACACACACACACACGTTTCTTCATTCATTTGATACAGTCTGTAAACTGAATTCCATCCTGCCTTAATCTACCAGAAAGACTGACAGCTAACAGTTAATTGACAGTTAACTCACCATCTCTTTTTTTCTCTTCTTCAAAGGCAAATAGTAAGAAAGTGGATTTCGGGATTTTTTTTAGATGATTGCTGGAAAATGTGACTATATTGTGATGAAGATCTTTAGATTTTGACGTGTTTCTCAGCACGTGCCTTTTTCTAAAGACTGATGTGATAGATACGTGACTGCAATGTCATTCCAGCTTCACGCTCGCTATCCATCGGTGCTTGAGACAGAATTACTGGGGCCAAAGGAGGAAATGGGCCGAGATACTTCATTGAAGCGCTTTTTTATACAGAATGTCTCGTATCTTTAGCGATCGTAATTGCAGCATAAATTCCTGTTGCTATTTCCTAATACTTACAGGCTGCTGCTCTGAAGAGATTAAGGGGCTCACAAGAGCGTTAAACTCTGTCAAAGTAATCAAAAAAATTAAAGAATCTGTAATATAGGGTGATCTTTTCTGTTAACATTACAGGTAACATTGTACTATTAAACTACAGATTATCCGCACAATTACGCACTTTTGAATTTTAGAAGGGAACTACAATAAAATCAATAAGGAATGATAAATTCAAAAATGGAACGCCAAGTTAGTCGGTTAATGAATGTTCTAAGTAATACGAGAAATAATTATTTACGTTATATTCAGGTAACGGATATATACCCAAACTAACTGTTCATTGATTCAGTTAGTTCAGATCATTTGGGGCATCATTTTACTCTAAATAGGCCTATTTTTACTATATGTGGGAAGCAGTAAATCCGCATAGGACAGCAGGTATGATATTAAATTTGCATCTTTATTCAGCACTAGCAGAAGGGGTGGCGCCGTCCTCATAAGAGTTTGCTCCTGAGTTATACTGTGGGTGGCTCGTTTGCTTGGTCTCTCACCTACGCACGGCGGTGGCACCTCTGCATTACACGGGGGAAGTTATTTTAAAATGGTATCACAAATAAACCTTAACAAAGCGGGAATGTTTAGCAGACCTCGTGTTTCTGATACGGAACCTTCGGTTTAACAGATAAGTTCCACTTATAAGCAGAATGTTTGCCACTGAGCAGGTGTGCTGTGACTTTGCGGACTGTGGTTTCAAGATGGACGTATAGTTTGCTGTGTTATCTGATTGTTTGCTGTGTCAGAATGATGTAACAAAACGATGTTTCAAAGACGGCTGCGCTGAACGTCAGCATCTGTCTGATCTGAATAGATGGTTGTTCTCGGCTTTGCTCTCAGGTGAATCTCACTCAGGTTTTTCAGCCTATTAGACAGAGGTTTCTGGTGTCATTTCCCGTATTGATATTACACACCAACACAGTTTAGTCACAACTGAGGTTTCAGTCAAAAGTGAATAAGCGAATGTCATTTGCATCTTTATATTCTTTCATTGTAAAGGGCTTTGTTTCAATCTGAGTAGTTGGCGGTGCGATGGTTTTTTTGTTATCGCTACTATTGCTTGCATTTTTCAGCTTTCAATAGCACTTTCAAAACTAGACGTGCGTAATGCTAGCTTTCAACAAACAACAACAACAACTATAATTGCGCTTAGCAAGTAAAATACTCCTTTTCCAAATATGAGGATTTTTTTATGTATATATATCTATAAGTCACTGACATATTAACATATTGTTTGCATGTACATCACAAGCTTTGTTGAGCCTGGGAAACTGCGCAGCCAGAGATGAATTTATCCAGCTGCACGCTGGCCTGTTTTATGCAGTTATCGCACTTGCTTTTTAATGAACTGAGCGCGCCTGTGAATAGCATTGCATCAGCTTGCTGTTAAAGTAACGTTTTGGTAGAAATGGATGGATTTTCATCTTTATCTTCCAGACGAGGACATAGCGCTCCTGTTTCTCAACACAGGGCCAATTGTTTAATTTCCTCTCTCTCCCTGTGGTCCTGTCTGAAGAACTCGCTCCAAGGTAAATTCAAATACTGTCCTTACTGGGAGCCAGGATTGTTTTTTTTTTATAATGTATTCCCAAGTATTTCTTGAGTCTTGTTAAAATATTTTTACCATTCAGTAATGCTAAATTGAACCCCTTCGGGTGCATGTGTTGCATACCATACTATGATGCATATTTGACGTCATGTGGTCATGTGGTCACGTGAAAGCCAATGTGCAGTACTGTGTAAACAATCGTCCTGTTGTTGGCAGACCGAATCAGCAAGGGCTCACTGCTTTGAGAGCAGAATAGCCATCCCCTCCACAGTTTTTGGAAGGGGGGGGGGACTGGGACAGTTGGGCTAATGTTCTAAAGGAGGGACTGTATGTACAAGTTTTTTTGGGCCAACCTGAGACCTTTGTTCCATTTGGATCAGGTTTAAGGCATTCAGCATTTAATAGTTTTAATGAACATGGCATTTATAAGCTCAGTGAATATTTTCCCTTAAAGTATACATGCAAAAGTCATCTTTCTGAGACAAATGGATTAGTTTTATTCTAATGGTAATACTTTTAGACAGAAATTATCTGAAATATATATGCTGCTTCATTGTTTATTTGATGACAGCCTATTAAAACTTCTAACACATTTATATCAGACAAGTTGTTATTACAGAGCATTATTACCAAATAAGCAAAAAACAATAGCTGTTATTTAGTGATACGATTAAATAAGCTTTGCTAAATATTTGAGACTGAATTTTACAAGAAGAATTCAGCTGTGAAGACAAAGCCTAAAATAATTCCTGTTATTATAATTGCAAAGTAATTCAATAATTCCAGTTATTATAATTTCCGGATGACATACAAAAACTCTCACAATAATTACAGCAACATGCAGGGTTGAGAATGTTTGTTTCGTGTTCAGGACTGAAATAAAAACAACATGACATGTGAACAACGGTTTTATGAAAATTTACGTCAGTTTAAAGAATTGCAACAGGCAGCTTTCAAACTGAGATTTAGTAACGCAGAAGAGACCCTGAGACACCATACAGTGCAGGGAAGTGAGTACTTTGAAAACAGCTGTGTGATGCCCTGCAGCCCATGATTCATCTTGGTCTGTTTGAGGTTGCACATTTTCTAAAGACTGACATTTCATATTGTAATCAGGCCATTTATTACTGCTGACTCACACTAGACTAGGGTTGTAAATGTTAATTTGTGGTAGTTGGCGTGTATAAAAGGTGACACAGGGATGAGGATACTGATATAAAGGGGGTGGGGGGGGGGGGAGATGCTACAGGGGCTTGTCGCTTCATTATCGTTGGGAAGAAAATCCACTGAAAGTGACGGGCTGCCAAATAAAAGACAACCCTTAAGGTTCTTAGAGGAGAGGAAGCGGCAGCATGACAGGGCTCAGGTGCTGGAAGGTGCCACAGGGCCAGGCCTGTGCCCGCCTCACCCACCGTGCCAACTTGGCCTCTTTCTGTAGCTTCAACAGCCGAGTGTGTCAAGGTCCCGTCGTCTTGGCGATGAGTGCCTCCCACGACCCGGGCCTGGGTCGCCTCCACGGGGACCATTTGCTGAGGATCACTTTGTTCCGACTCGTTGTCCCTGGTGTGTCGGTCCGCTCTCTGCTGGAGGGCCTGAGATTCCTGCAGGGGGATGGGGGAGCTGAATGTGGGGCCGGGGCTGGGTCTGGACCAGTGCTGAAGATGGCTTGGATTCCCGGCTCCGCGTGAAGGAACACTCCACATGCACCGCTAGAACATTCTCCTCTGGATTCCTTCATACCTGCACTGTTTCACATAGGCAAAATATTTGTTAAGAATATTTCCAGCTGCAAAACAATTGAAGAGGACATGACATTCAGGGCTGAGCCTTGGAGTGTATACATATATATATATATATATATATATATGGTGCAGCTCTCCATTCCAGACTGGAGCAGGGAGAGATTCCTGTTTTTCTGTTACATTCTTCATGCTGGTGAAAAGACACAGAAGCTTACATAAACCGACGTCATGCTCAAAAACCCCTCAAACTCTTACATGTAGAAAATATGAAGCATGAACTTCTTCTTGCGCCGGAATGCTCCGATGGGAGGTACCTGCTGCAGGGCTGCAGGTGGACAGCCGTCTCTGTCGGAGCCAGATCTGCGCCGGATGCCATAAAGCTTTGTGACCAAAGGTTGAGCAGTTTGTGGACTGTGTGCACGTCTCGCCAGTGAAGCATCACCTACCCCAGTGTGTGTATTTTTTTTTCCGTGATTTTGCCATCTGTCACGCACTGTGTTGGAGCTTCATCATTTACTTAAGGCATTCTTCTGTTACTTGTTTACTCTTCCTTTCCCTTGGAAGTACGACATAATTTTCTGGAATTTTCCCCAGCACTGGTTCAGAGTCAGCATTCATTCAGTGTGTCAATACCCTTCTTTATAAGCCTATAGAGTTCTACATCATTTTTATTACCAAATTCCTCGTCAGTGGTAGATTATTTGACATTATGTAAAAAAAACTCTCTTTCTGTTAAGTGTACTTTATTAATTAATGAGTCAAGGTTTATGAATCCACTGCCCAAATTACATTATACTGCTGCTAGCCAGCCATCCATCCATCCATCCATCCATCCATCCATCCATCCATAACTGCTCATCCAGCATAGGGTCATGACAGAGCCGCAGATAGCACAGGGATTCAGGAAGTGCCCCAGGCAGGATGCCAAATCCATCGCATGCATAAACACACACAATTCCAATCAACAATCACTGAGCCAATGTCTCATCTAAAATGCTTTATTGTGTATCGATAGCCTGAAGCGGCTGTTGTGCAGTCAGTCTTTGCTGAGTCTTGTGTATCAGACAGGTGTTTGACAGGTAGTACAAGGTAAAAAGCTGTAGCACTCATCTAGATCATCATCGTAACTACTAATAATGTACACCATGTCTCCTTAGTCGAAGTCATGGGCCTTTCTTTGTGAAGTCGTCGCTTACTAGGATGTCAGTTTTGTCAACAAGTCTTTTTAAATGCCTGAATTGCAGCTCAACATGTTCTCAGCTGCAGAATAAACCTACCATGTTGAAAAGTTTAAATCATTTAATTAGAGTACGATTTCAGAGTTATCGTTTTATCCTTTGAGTCTCAGTAAGTCTCAAACATTTCTTTTAAAAGAGAGCAAACAACAACGCTTCATACTTACATGTGGACCAGACCTTGACAAAGCGTACCGTTTATCTTTGGCCAGTTTACTGCTGCCGTTTGGAAGAGCATACGATCATTTTGTGTATGGTTCCAATTGCAGCAAATCAGGAGAACAAAACTCAGTAGCTGGAGATCAAAGCAGACGAGGAGGTCTTCTGTTTCAGAGCCTGACCATTTTTCATTCTGCTTCTCCACGTAATTTGAGAGCTCACACGAGCGTCGACCATGATGGTAAAAACTCTGGCTGAGAATAAGCCAGACTCCACAGCAACACGGAAGCATAAAATAGGTCAACATGCATTTCCTCAGGTCCTGGGTTGGCAATTTCTAAAGCCCAGAGATATGGGGTGATGATTGACAATAATCTACTCGGAAGGGAACCTAATCCTCTGTCCTCTGTTCAGTAAGACGCCAGTGTTTGTCTGTGATTGATGCCTGTCTGTGTTTGAAGCAGTTTATAACCGTGTCCTTTTTCATCTTGTCTTATGACAGAAGTGTGACCCTGATGAGTCTTATTTGTAAAGAGTTTACTACTCATTTTGGGTGCTAATGTATTTTTTTGGTAACTCTTTCCATGAATGCCATGTCTGTAAGAATATCTAAACACATTCATAACATATTACAATGGATTCATAAGGCATTATAAACATGGTTATATTTATAGAAAGGTATAACACATTATAGCCATGTTTATTATGCATTATTAATGCTCTATGAAGCTCACAATCATAATGCAGTACAAAGCATCCTTAATCCTTATACTGACCATTGTTATGCACCATGAAGGTATCTATAGTGCATTATAGATTAGAGCTTCGTTGGAGCTTATGAAGCATTATAATCAGCACTACAATGCCCTGTGACTGTTAATAGAGGATGCCGTACTGCTTTTTGAAATTCTTACTGTATATAGACCATTATAATGCATCATGACAGTATCTATAGTGCATTATAGATGATAGCCTTAAGTAGTGTTACCTTTCTTCTGCCCATTGTGAAGCCTGCAGCACACTATGTTTATATGTCTGATAAATACCAAACCCTCCTTAGCAATACAAATCCTAGATAGTTAGAGGCATTTTTGGGCCAGACCAAGGCTGTCAGATGTGCTGCAGGTGTGGAATGAAGTTGAACTGGTGACTCAGAGGTGTGAGGCATATGCAATGAAGAAGGTCAATAGCCTTTAGAGATCCTGAAGTTTGCTGCGCTGATCTTTTTTGGCACTCAGTTTACAACAATTTACTAAGTGGGATAAGACCTGAGACACTCTGTCCAAATTCATTTAGGTAATGACATGTTTTTCTTTCCAGTATATTTATATCGTTTGTCATGTGGGATGATTACTGTGAAATCACTTTCTCCAGATTTATTTATTAGTGTTTCCCAAACAATATATAATCTCTTGCATACTCAACATTTTCTCACACACTCATACACAATTTTGAAGTATGAATTAAACAAGTGCCTTGTTTTCACTGAAAAACCAGCACGTGAAAAATAGCACAGAGGCTCCTTGATACAGTGTAGAGTTGTGGACTTGGCAATCTCATTAAAACCATGTGATGGATTGTATAGACGGTGGTTATCATTTGACCACATACTCAACACGTAGCCTTACAGCGAAATGCAATCCTTGATGGGGTTAAGCGTTGTAAAAAAAAAGCAGTCCCTGGAAACGTATGCTTACAACATAGCTGTACCCTGGAGTCTAGACAGAATATTTTCCAAGACTATAAATTATACTGTACTGCAGATTCCAATATAAGCAGAACCTGAACCAGAATTTCCCATCTTGATATAAACCCAGCGATCTGCATAAAATAAAACCAATTAATGAGGCCATTAAGGATTTGGATAGACCATAAACTGGGTAAATATCTGGGACCTGCAGGAATTATTATTATTATGTATTAAGTCAAGGGCAGTTCCATACATATCCCTTATCATATATGATGTATTTCTAACATGCGAAGTAATTTTGAGGATTTGCCTGTATTCAACGCAAGAAGTTACATCAGAAGCCCACATTGAGGCATTTTATTTGCCAGTATGAGTCTGAAGGTCACATCCGTCATGCTGGAGTTTCCCTTACACATTTCTTTAAGTCCTACAAATTAAGAAGACTAATAAAAGTTACATTTTTCACACACATTTAAACATGCCACTTAAATACCAGATCTGTGTGTATAGACTCACACACACACACTGCTCTGCATGTGTAATACATACACATAATGTTAAATTAATATAAAATGAAAAAACATTTTCATCATGAGTAATTTCGCTTATCAGTCATATATACATCAAACCCAAGCAGGGAAATATATCATATTAAATATATAAAATTTTTAACATGAAACCATTGAGGGGGCGGCATGGTGGTGCAGTTAACACTGTTGCTTCACACCTCTGGGACCCGGGTTCGACTCTCTGGCAGGTTACATGTGTGTGGAGTTTGCATGTTCTCCCCATGTTGTTGTGGGGATTTCACCCACTGTCCAAAGACATGCTGAGGTTAATTGGAGTTAATAAATTGCCCGTAGGTGTGCATGTGTAAGTGAATAGTGAGTGTGCCTTGCGATGGGCTGGCCCCCCATCTCGGGTTGTTCTCCACCTCGCGCCCATACTTTACAGCATAGGCAATGGACCCCCCCACAACCCAAAGGGTTAAGTGGTTTGGTAAATGGATGATGGATGAAACCATTAAATATTCAACAATCAGAACTTGTGTCTTTCTTGAAAACTCAAAAAGGATCATTTCTGCTTCGATTTTCCAGGCTTACTTACTTGCTGTTTCTTGTGTCTAGTGTTGAGTCATTTCGCTGAAATTGCATTTGTGGAGCAGAGGTAAAGGGCCCTACAACGTACAATTTTCGAACAACAGCAAATGCACTGATCGCTCATTTGTTTAGAATAGTAAAAAGTCTTTTCACCTTCACAGTGACCAGCTCACTCTATTATATCTGAGGTTGCTTCTTTCTGAATAAAAAATCTCACCTGCCCCAGGGACATTGCTAAGGATTTTCGGCCCAATGAAAGTATATCAGACTGGGCAACACAGTCCAGACCAAACTCCAAATTTTCTAGGACTTTTCTTGGAATCATCCTAACTTTCTCTTGCCTTACGGCTCCCCTGCCTGCTAGTATATTACTTTTTAAGACAGTATAAAAATAAAAATGAATGAGATTCAACTTGTGGCTTTTACACTGCTGGCCACAGGTGGTTTATTGATCCATGAACTTCATTTCTCCTGTATTCTGACCGAGGTGAGAATCACAGTACAGGTATCTGTGTTCTGCTATTGTCTACTTCATCCTGTGCGT
>JAODKE010000051.1:19893669-19919510 GCA_026779605.1 Mormyrus hasselquistii
CCCCAACACCATCCGGAGAATCTCAGTATCTGTGTTCTGCTATCGTCTACTTCGTCCTGCGTGTCCCCAACACCATCCGGAGAATCTCAGTATCTGTGTTCTGCTATCGTCTACTTCATCCTGTGCGTCCCCAACACCATCCGGAGAATCTCAGTATCTGTGTTCTGCTATCGTCTACTTCGTCCTGCGTGTCCCCAACACCATCTGGAGAATCACAGTATCTGCGTTCTGCTATCGTCTACTTCGTGCTGCGTGTCCCCAACACCATCGAGAGAATCACAGTATCTGCGTTCTGCTATCGTCTACTTCGTGCTGCGTGTCCCCAGCACCATCCGGAGAATCACAGTAGCTGCGTTCTGCTATCGTCTACTTCGTGCTGCGTGTCCCCAGCACCATCCGGAGAATCACAGTAGCTGCGTTCTGCTATCGTCTACTTCGTCCTGTGTTTGCCCAGAACCACCCTGCTTCCCCAGTTACCCAGGTATCACTGGGCTTTGGCCTTGTTGGTTTCCGCCGGCCTGCCTCTCGATATTCCCAGATGCCTCTTGCTGTGCCCGTTTGCACTTTTGTTTGGGCAGCAATGTGGAGTTGTGGAGAGCATCAGAGGTTAGCGAGTCATGGAGGCCAGAATCGAAGACGACGGACGAGTGACGTGGGCATGTCGCATGGCACAGGATGATGAGGAGAGCGAGGAAGCAGAATGGTTTGCCGTGAAGCTTTTCAAACAGAGAAGGGGAAGGAGAGTCGATGCCGTCAGAGTAAGGCGGTGGCTGTATGCCTCTGACTCTCAGCCTCTCCGTAAAGGTGCCTCCTCAGTGAGTCACGTCTCGGATTTTCAAGAGCTCCTTCACTGTCAACTTCATACAGAATGCAATCGAAACGCTTGCTGTGAAACTCGCTCACAGCAATATGGTAGGCTTGCTTTGTGGAGAATTACCCTTTTCTCTGTCTGTTCACTTCATTTTATATCCTGGCTCAAATATTTCTCTTGCATATAAAAAATGCTGGGGATGACCTGAAAATTTACAGTTTTATTTAAAGAAATCACCCTTATTGAAAAGTAATAGGACACCAATGGGTTAAAGGTCATGTTATTATAGTAGTTCTGTTTGATTTTAAGTATTTATGATTTCCCTGCTGTAACACAGTCGATTTTTGCCCGTCTGAAGATGAATAGCACTCTATAATGTAAGTTGCTTTTTTTCAGTTTCATTATAGCAGTTTCTGCAGAGTACCTCGCAGTTTCAGGCAGGAAGGAAACATGAAATGCTACATGCTCAGCACCATCGAGCATAAGGGAAGAAAACAGGAGGCGTAGAGGTTGAAGCCTCAACTGAGGGTTGTTAGTTTGAGTCTCTACTTTTGTATTGTTAGGAAATGTTCTTAACCTGAATACCTCACACTACAACAAGCGGATGTCGCAAAGTGGAGACAGTATCGGTTAATTAACTAGATACAAATAAATATTGCTTGAAAGGCCTGAACATAGTGCAGGCCTTTGAGATGGGCAACTGGGCTTCAACGCTGCCTCGGCTCGGCAGTGAGGGGGTTAGAACAGGCCTGTGTGGTAAGCTGGAGCTAAAGCTGGTGTGTCTGTAGACTGTAATCAGATATGCGCACAGAGCCAGACCACTGCACAGAAAAATTAGCCTTTGAGGTTACCTTATTTATTTTCCCAGAGTGATGTCCTGAAGGCTTGTTGCGCGTCCTTGAGGCCTCTAAAGTTCTAAAAAAAACAATACTGAGGTGATGCTCTACAAAGGCAATGTTTTGCACAATGAGCACAAACTGTCTGTAGGGCACAGACGATGGAGGGAACAGTTCAGAGAACATTGGACTTACAGTGCCACCTGCTGTTGGTTTCTGGTTGTGGAATGAAATGTATACATTATTTATCAAATTGTTCTTTCTTTAAGTTTCTTTTGTTTAGTGATGCCTGTCATGCTGGTGTTTATGGCCTGCAGTGCACTGTTATCCCCTTAAGGCGCCCTTGTCGTTGGCCAATTCTCCTCCAGGTACACACCCCAGAAACTCTGTATTGAATATGCTGCTTGAAAATGGATAGATGGATGGATGGATGCACAATATTTAGCAGTAAGAGGCAGCTGCAGAGCAGAGCAGCCGCATTGGTTTTTTTCTCCAAAGGTTATCCAAATGACTTGCTCTAGTGTAAATATGTTACTATTGTACTCCTTACTAAGAAGGACACTGACCTGCCCACCCGTGGAACAGGAAATGCATGCAAAATTACGCTGTGAAGAGAAGTAGGAGATTGCACCAGTGTCCCTTCCAAGGTCTTATCAAAACTGATTAGGCCAGGAGACTCATGTCCAATAGGAAGGAAGATTGGCCAAAGCTAAAAATCTCTGTGATGTTTATTGGCATTAGGGTCAGCAGGACAGGACTGAGTACTCAGGCATGAATAGACCTGTCAAGTTCCCTCCTTGATTTCTGTCTAGTTGTTAAGTGAGAAAAGAACACTTAATGTCACATTGTTATTTTACACTGATTTATAATGAATGAAGTAATGGAAGCAATCAGCTTCATCATGAAGAACATCATCCTGACTCCAGTCACTGGGCGGAATGACAGATGGATGGAAGATAACCACGTCCATTTCAGTTAGCAAAATGCAAGTGACTTAGGGGTTCGGGGAGGGGGGGGGGAGGTTATACAACCCCCTCACCCCCCCGTAATTTATGCCCATGGTTCAGGATACATTCATGGGAAATTCTAACCCTGTGAAATAAGCGTGATATTCTATTGACAGTGATATTGTACATGAGAGTGATATTGTACATGAGAGTGATATTCTATTGACAGTGATATTGCACATGAGAGTGATATTCTATTGACAGTGATATTCTACATGAGAGTGATATTCTATTGACAGTGATATTCTACATGACAGTGATATTCTACATGAGAGTGATATTCTATTGACAGTGATATTCTACATGACAGTGATATTCTATTGACAGTGATATTCTATTGACAGTGATATTGCACATGAGAGTGATATTCTATTGACAGTGATATTCTATTGACAGTGATATTCTACATGACAGTGATATTCTATTGACAGTGATATTCTATATGACAGTGATATTCTATTGACAGTGCCCAGTAAAGGGGATTATCCTGATCAATATGTGGTGTACAAATGGCTGCTACTTACGTTTGAACTGGTAGCCGTACAAAGAACGGCGCTGGTGTTTGGACCACACTTGACCCTTGGGAGGTTAACTAAACATGAAATTGCTTCCAGCATTCAGGCAGGTCCTCACAGCTTTAGATGATAACCTCTGTACTAATATCCTCAGCAATCAAGTTGAAAGTTGAAAGGACGCTATATAACCCGATGGTAACCGAAGGGGCTTGGTGCTCTCCTATGTGCACGGATACAGCTTGTTTGACTACCTGCCTTTCAGGCTCAGGCGCAGGCAGAGGTTCCCATTGCTCAATTCAGCCTAAGAGCCTTAGAGCAGAATGGCAGGGGGGCAACTGTGGGGCAACGAAGATAAATGAGCAGAGCAGCAGAGAGCAAAGGGCTCCTGTGGCGGGGGAGTGTATGATAGCACCCAGCTAAATCACCTGACCTGAAGGCGAAGGACCCGCGGACGGTGTCACACAGCTTACATCATCAGTTTGGCGGGGCTGTAGTTGCCGGGACAGACCCGTGTAATGTTTAACGCACCACGCGGAGTTAAGAGCGCAGCGTAATTGACGGTTACCAGGAGTCGTGCCGCTAATCTGCGCTGGCCTCCTCTGGAAGGTGGGGTAACCTGAGAGAAAGCAAAGCTCGCATTACTCCTCAATATGGAAAGAAAAAACAATGAGCACTGACACAGAGCTAGTTGTGGCGTCTCGGAGGAGGTGATACGCTAATTCTGGTTGCTTAGCAGCACTCGGTACATAGTGAGGCAGAGAATGTTATTAGGTACAAGAGCTGCCTCGCATTCACTTGAGGAAAGTGAAGGAACAAAATGATCACTATAAAAGGAAAAATAAATTAAACAGCATTGATAGGCGCAGAAAGTCGTACCCGGGCACAATTAATTTTGCTCATTTCAAGTGTTCTGCTCTACAAATGAAAGTTAATTAACGTGTGGATTGCCCAGTAGAGAAACTAACTGCACAATGACAGAGAGCTCAAAGAGGCTGAGAATTAAGAGTTTCATTTTCTACTTTGCTTAACTGCGTCTTTGGACCCTACAATGTAAGACACCTAACTGATGGTGTCTCTTGCCAAACTGGACTCACCAAGGAGATTAACCTCAACTATCGTGTGGTTCTGCAATGTCGTGGGGCATGACAGGTGAGGGCCGTTATTGATGTGTGTACACAACCCGTGTGCACACAATTATCCCCTAGGAACCAGGGAGCATGGAAGTGGTTTTCATACTATGGACAGATTGCCAAGTCCTCTCTTTGTTCGCACCTACGGGCCATTTCATGTTCGTTTCTAAGTCAGTCGTCTCAACAGAGGCAAACCTTCCTCCTAGCTAATTAGGGAATCCCTTTTCCAGTGTCAGATTAGCTTCTCGTTAAGGTTACACATAATTGATTGTTGGGTTGAGTTTCGTTCCTTTGATGACATCCAATGAGCCAGGGCCTTTTAAACCCTTTTAATAGCACTAATTCAATATAATGACTCACAAATTAATCATAAATTGCAGAGACTGAACAAGATAAAATGGAAAGATTAAGGGGTAAAGTAGATCATCCATCCTGCAAGATCTCCTGTACGCACTGACCATTTCAGAGACAAAAACCCAAGTCACACAATCACATATTATCATGTTTAGGTTTCCACAATATTTTTATAATACAAATACTTATGTGTGAGGTTTCTTTTTTATTACACGGCACAGTCCCGTTCATCACATTGGCATACATGACCTGTATTTCATCAACACCTTTATTAAAGAATCACATTAACATCTGTTAGGTGGATACAATATTCATTCTGGGCAAAAAAGTAGTGTAGTTGGATTGCATGATGTCAAAATACACAGTAAAGATCTGTTTAAGAGCTGTATTGATAATTAAATAAACACAGACATGGATATTCCCTGACAGGCTTCCTATCACCTACGTATGTTAAGCTAGAGAAATGGTGAATAAGATGTGGCAAGCGGAATAGGAATTTCTCTGTGAGTGATCAACAAAGTTTCATCAGTTTTTTGGTTATGTGCTAAGTGAGCCTCAAGACAGCAACATGGCTTACTGTATGTAGAAACAGAATGACTTCAGAATGACAGAGAGAGGGTCCTGATCCCTCTAAGAAGCCCACCAGGGGGATTTTGCTCTGGCTGCTCTGCCAGACTGCCTGACCTGTCAGTAATTCAGAGAGTGAAGTCAGAGGGCGGGACACAGGCTACTCTCACTTAGCTTTCATCCCAACCTCCTGTCCCTACGGTAACATGCCAGGCTGTGTTGCAGTTAGTGTCCCTTAGTGTCATTAATGCTCTTCTCAGAATTACAGTCGGCTTGACCCTCGAGGTAGTCGTACCAAAAAGCCCTTCTGCCGGCTACGTCTTGCTCCACCTTGGAGTCATTAAGCATGCTGTGTACATGAATAAAGTAATACGCCAGCAGGGGGAAAGTAAATTAACCCTGGTGCTTGTGCAAATATAGCCGGGAGACATACGGTCACAGACATATAAGAATATTATTTTCTGCTAATAACGCAAAGGAGTGCCTGCCTTTAACCCGAAGGTGCACATAATCTTGACTGTCATCTGTCCATCCATCAATCATAGCTGCTTACCCAGTACTGGATGGCTGTGAGCTTAGGACCCACCGCACTAAACACGGGGCAGTGGCCATCGCAGGCGGGCTGCTCTATGGACAGGAACAGGAAATATGCATGTCATTTTGTTCTTACTTAACCAGCGTGCCATAATATCCTGTTTTTTTCTGGTTTTAAGAGTCCAATTCAATAGGAACGCTTTTGTTGTATGATGAATCGATTTTTTTTTCCTGCATCTCTTCTCCAGGTCTCGTTTAACAAAAATGGAGTGACAATCTACTGATTTCTCCTTCCTAATAATGAGATCCGGTAATGTGTTTATCGATGCGATCAATAATGGCCCTGAATATAATCTAGTAAATACTCAATTTAGGCATTTAAGTTTCTACAATAGATATTATGTACTGCAGTGTGTTCCTTTGTTATTTTTAAGTTTGTTATGGGTTACCTACGGTTGCAAAATTATAATCTAAAGCCTTACCAATCAGAACTAAACAGGACAAAAATGTGAATTGGAGCTGAACAGTAATGTAAATGGGATCCTTTATATTTAGAGAAAATGTTTTTGATGCAGTTTTAAATTAAATGACATACTTTATATTTATAATAACATGCATATAATGATACATAAACTTTAGCTTTCGCCACTGTTGCTCAATAAGATTATTTTTACATGAACAACTCATGAATAGTAGCTATATGTGAAGAATTCTCAGTCATTATCAGTATGCATACAGCTTTTCGAAATATGCAGAGGGGACTGCTTGTATGGCAAACACTTGAGGGCAAGCGTCTGTGGGCTCCTCGTATGCGATTACATTTTAGACATTATTAATTTCCCCTCTCACGCAGACACACCTGAGGAGTGCGCAGCGCTCAGTTCCCTTGACAACCGCAGAATGGGATTATAATATCAGGACGCGCACAATAAGGGAACCAGAGACAAGTCCTGCGATGGAAACTTCAGTGTTGATCCGCAACATCAAACACGCTGTGGATGACAGGAAATAGAAACAGACCTAAATGGGACCATAATTACCCCACCCGCTGAGCACATTAGGACCACAGAAATTGTAAATCGAGTTACCTACCATTACTTAAATTCAGCTTTCATGTATCGTGGGATTATCCCTCTACATACACTAAACATTCTACCTCTAAAATTACGTAAATATCGAAATAATTATTAATCATTTTTCCCCTTTGAATAAATATAGTGGTAGGCGTTAATTCCGTCCCATTATGTATTTATATTATACAGCTGCATACCATATTACGCCTGTTACTGTATACTGATACCTACCGTACGTGAGGTCTATGGGCATGAATCAGGAAGGAGGATTTCGGGGTTAGCAAGATAATTTGGTGGATTTAAGTACTCAGGAGTAAAACTAATGTTTGAAGATGGGAAAGTGGGATACCTTAAATCCAACAAGTTATCCAGCTAACCAACAGGCCACTGGTTCATGTCCTACTTTGCATTGCATTGCTATTAAGTAATACAAAAGTTCTTCGGGATTCTTTACTGTTCGAGTTGCCACCTGTATGTGATTGTTCTCCTTTTTGAGCAACTGTCCCGGAAAAATAATAGTCTTTCTCGGGGCACGAACTGTCCCGGTATTTTTGTAAAAACGTCTAATTTAGAATTTCGTACTTTCAAATAAAACCTCACTTATTTTCCTTCTACAACTGGTTGTTGTCTTCTTGGTCATGCTTATATATCAAACCCTGTATCTGTAAATTGTTTAAAACTGGTATAAAACCAGCGACAACTGGATTCTCTGTACTTTTATTTGATTGGTAGCATAAATACGAAGTCTGACTTGTTACCTAGCAACTACGCGGACTGTTGGTCTGCGGCACGCATCTCCATCCACGTCAAAGAAAAAGCGATTTCATTGAACAACTCATGTGGGGCGATATGAGAAAACTTTTCTGAATGGATAAGAGACAACCAGAGACTTGGGAAACGTTGCACAAAGCAGATTTTCCCAGTTAGCTGGATAACTTAAGCAATACGTGAAAACTGACCAATAAGAGGAGAGATAAGCGGCCTTCTTATTGGAAAATCCTTATATTTGGCTTACGATATCTGGCTAATGAAATAGACTGCTTTGTGGAACACCCTCTCCCCTTTCTCCGCCTCTCGTATTTTGTATCCATCCCAATTTTCAATTAAACATGAAGGAAAAGCAGGTTAAATAATCATGCTTGGAGTATAAAGCATTCATTGAGGGACAGCAGCGACCTATGCAGGCAGCAGAAAGGGATGAGACATACATATGGAAATGAGGTGAGAAATGTTAGTATTAGGTTGTCCAAATTCATTAAGTAAAAAGGTTGTTTATAATTTATTATGATACGTATAATAATGTTCTCATTGCTAAAGGGAGTATACCCTCGGACATATTAGACAGACAATATGTATTTACTCAATAAAGCAAAAAAATCTAACGTCGACTGTGCTCTGTCTTACATCACTGTCAGAACATAATCTGTTACACTCAGAAATGCCGGAAGTAGGGGCGCGCGTCCCACCAGATATCGGCAGACGCCTCCCTTCCTTCTCAAATATTAATACATAAGAGCGCATTCCTTGTCTTTTATTATGAATATGCGTGTTGCAGAGGCCGATTCGCTGCACACATGGAGTGGGAGGACGAAACGCATACCTAAATGAGATTGTAGTTATGTATCAGGCAGAATCATTTTATCATATAGATCAGTTATTTTTACATGTTTTGTAAACAGTGTTAGTCTTTAAAATCTTTCTAAATCACGTCCTTTTACGATGTGACTATTGCACGCGTGTCCGCCCCTCCACTGCCGATTTGGTCCCCCCAGTGTGAAACTCCTACTGACGCCACTTAATATATGTCAGAACGCGAAATCAGGGGTTTGTCAACAATGCACCGTCATGCGGTGACGCCTGGTTTGGCTGTGGGTGGTCACCTCCGAGGAGCAAGCCAGTCTTCACCATGAAAAGGCAGCTCAGTCCGTAGGAAATGCAGACACTGACCGAGATCAGCTATACACGAACTGGTCAAATGCAGCGGCACTATAGTCTCCCGAACCTCAGTATGAAATCCTGTCGTTTGAGCCAGGCTCAGTCAAGACGGGGCTGCTAATGAAATACAACTTTTCGCTTAATTACCGATGTCAAAATAATTAATTAAATTATAATTACTCGGCAGGAATCGTATAAATTCTACAGGAACCAGAAACCATAATAATCAATAATAATTATCCTGCTTAATGAGTCTGCGACGAAATTGTCTAGAGATTTTTGTTAATTGTAAAAAAAAAAAAATTGAATTATTTTAATAGGGAAGTGCGGGGGCTTAACGGGGGTGTCGAATTGTCTCACACAAGAAATCTGTACAACGTTAACTGTGTTTGTGTTTCTCAAGAAAAATCTTCCATAACATTTATTCAGTACACGGTAGCAGTTTAAAATAACCTGAAAAGTAGACTGAGGATGAAACATCAGTGAGCACAGAAGGGATAATTAAGATCTTAGGTAGAAAAACATCATTAACATAATCAATGGAGATGAGGTGAAAATAAAACAGAAAATTGTTTCCATTTATGTTGAAATGATCTTGCTTTAATTCAGGGAAAATGTAATGAAAATCCGACTATGGGTTTTAATTTTTTCCGGGATGGTACCGTGAACAACAAATAAATAATGTTTTGCATTAATATTCACTGACAAAAATACTTCTAATGACTTCCATGTGATGATGTTTCCAGTAGCCTATAAATGAAAATAATTTTGAAAAATGCTTTTGAAAACACAATTCCTGTTTTTTATGGATTCCCGGATGATTTTAAGAGTGAATTCATAAGACGGTAAGATCAATTGCAGCTCAGTCTGTACCATAACACTTGGGGTCCCGTCGGGTTGCTGATTCCGCCTTCCACGACCCCCGGCTGCTGCCCCCGTGGCTCACGGCGCCACCCTGAGGCCATGGCATGAACTCAACCGTGCAACCAAAGGATGTGACTATAGAGCAAAACGTGATCCGAATCTGAGCTCCACTGCTCATGCCTTTCATCCAGTTTCCTACAGATCATTTATTGCAAAGGCGTATGGCCAAACCTTTGGATTGTACAATGACTGACACACATAAACAAAATCAGTATAAATATTAAGTGATTTCTCCTTTGAGATCGTTTTGCTGTTAAGCAATTTATGAATCAAGCAGAGCAATTATACGGCAAACAAGCCATCGAATGTGGATAGGGGAAGCGACCCCTCACAGCCCCTCTGGGTATCTCCCCTCGTCAGCCAGTCACGGCGTCGGGAAGATGATTTCCCCGGGGAGCGCGGCGTCGCGAATTTCTTAGGCAGTAGAAAATAAAATTAATAAGGGCGCACGCAGAAGCCACTGGCGCATAACTCAGATCGCACCGTCAGGCTGCGCCGCTGAACCACTGCCAGCCCGTGCACTTTATCTACGGTGGGGGAATTCGCCGCCTTCAATTAGTGTTTGAAGGAAGGGGGCGGTGACGCAACGGCGACCCCGAAAAGGCCCGGTAAATACTGCGCCGGAAACCCGTCGCAGAATTAATTCTGCTGTTGTCACAAGAGCCCGGTTTTTTTGTGTTGGTTCTGGCTGTGTTAAAACATCCCTTTACCAAATGATCATGGTTTGATATTTCAATTGTTTACTGGAATACCTTAAACGCCAGAGACAAAGACAAAGAAATAGGCAAAAGCCTCATGGTTTTGTACTGGATAAATAATTGTAAGATGAATGGATGGATGGATGGATGGAAAGCCAGCCTTGCAGGTGAAATAGTGTGCTCAGCTTCCAGAGAAACATACGTGTTCAAACTGGTGTTAAGTACACTGCCAGTTTCCTGTCAGCTTGAAGCTTATTTTTCTTTGTACTATTTAAGTTAATCAAAGTCCAGCGTTTTGATGTATGCCTTTTGAACAAAGAGAAGCCTACGGATGCACATATCCTTCCGAATGGTACGGAAATCAGAAAGGGCTTTAAAAAACCTGCCTTCAAACTGTTCCATTTGACATGGTGTCTGAATTGATGGTAGAATATGAAAAAAAACACAACAAACCATGGTTGTACAAAGATGTGTGACACGCAAATTAAAAGTATGTGTCTGCGTCCCTAGGTGGATGGCGTGAGGCTCAGTAAGACTGCAAATATGGAGCGGAAATCTACCACATGTTGGATTAATAATACATCTCACTTTATTAGCACCGAAGGGCTGAAAAAGATTGGGAAATGAAATATGAGTTAATAAATATATCATGAATTGAAGGAATGCTCTGTATAAAATTCTTCTTGAAGCTGAAGTTTTGTGATTTTTAAAAATGATTTTAATTTTTTTGCTTTCTCACTTTTAATTTGTGGAAAGTGAAAATGTGTGGTATTTTGTCAAGATGGTATCCTGATACGCAGTGTGGTCTGCATGCACTCAGGCAAACATATATTGGTTCCGCATTGGTGGCTCAGTGAATAGTGTGTATTCATTCCACTCGGGGCGAGCTTCTGAATTTTACCTCTTCTTATAGGAACGTTTATGACCCCCCATTCTAAATCCATAGGCATCAATATGAAGTTGGTCCCCTCTTCCAGCTATAACAGCTTCCGCTCTTCTGGGAAGACTTTCCACAAGATAGGAATTTCTGCCCATTCACCCAGAAGAGGATCTGTGAGGTCAGGCACTGATGTTTAACATGAAGTCCTGGCTCACAATCTGGAGTTGAGGTCAGAGCTCTGTGTTGGCCAGTCAGATTCTTCCATACCAAACTCACCCAACCATGTCTTTATGGACCTTGCTTCGTGCACAGGGGCACAGCCATGCTAGAACAGAAAATGGCCGCCTTCCCCAAACTGTTCCCACACAGTTGGAAGCATAGAATAGTCCAAAATGTCTTGGTATGCTAAAGCATTAAGAGTTCCCTTCACTGGAACTAAGGGGCCTTGCCCAGTCCCTGATAAACACCCCCATACCATTATCCCTCCTCCACCAAACTTTAAAGTCGGCACAATACAATCAGGCAGGTAATGCTCTCCTGGCAACCGCCAAACCTAGACTCATCCATCTGACTGCCAGACAGAGAAGTGTAATTCATCACTGCTCAGAACAGGTTTCCACTGCTCCAGAGTTGAGTGGTGGTGTGCTTTGCACCATTCCGCCTGACGCTTGGCATCATGCTTAGTGATGTCAGGCCTACATGCAGCTGCTCAGTGATAGAAGCCCATTCCATGAAGGTCCCGGTGCACAGTTTTTGTGCTGGAGTTAATCCTAGAGGAAGTTTGGAACTTGTTGTTATTGAGTCAACAGACTCATGTTGAACAGAGCGTTGGTGGCTTTGACGTACTGTGCGCCTCAGCACTTGGCACAGCTGCTCTGCTCTTTTACGTAGTTTCCCACATCGTGGCTGAGCTGCTGCTGTTCCCAAATGCTTCCATTTCGCAATAATACCACTTACAGTCGACCATGGAATATCTAGCAGGGAAGACATTTCACATATTGACTTACTGTAAAAGTGACATCCTATGACAATATGCTTGAATTCACCAACCCAATCTTTTACCAATGTTTGTAAATCCGACTGCATGGCTAGGTGCTTGGTTTTATATACCTGTGGCAATGGTTCTAAATGAAACACCTGAATTCAGTGATTAAAAGGTGCATCTCAATACTTTTGTCTATATGGTGTATATATATTCCGTTATTTGGATAATATGTTCCCATATTTTGACCTCGTGGGTGACATTTTTCCATTCACCACATAGGGAAACTCAATTTTGTAAAAGTTTATGAATGCAATCAAAAACTAAAAATGTCTTGTATTTGGTTTGATTACTTAATGTTAAGTATAGGGAGGGGTTAAAGTTCGTCATTGTTGCGATTAGAGTTATGCCCGTATGAATGGAAAATCCCCACAATGATATGATTGCGAACATGTGTGTGTGTCTGTCTGTGTCTGTGTGTGTGTGTAGATTGTGTATGTTCTTTCCTGCCTCATGTGGGGTTTCTGCCTGCAATTCAATGACATGCAGGCGAATTGGCATGTCTAGTTTGCCTGCAGCGTTCCAGCGATGGACCGATATCCTGTCCAAGGTGCCCTGCTGTGCACGCATGCGGCTTGGATTACGGTGCACACCCCTCTGTGATGCTGTCCAGGAGAAGTGCTTGCAAGATGGATAGATATATGTATGCCTTGTGCCAAGCAGGGACCAGCCACTCTTCCATTCCTCAAAGACTCTTTCTTTTCTATAAACGTCCTTCCACTTTTCTTAAATATGAGGGCCAGTTTCATTATATAACCATGGTGATGTCTAAGTGAGTCAGCAGTTTGGTCTTGGATCCGAAGTCCAATTAGGCTAAAAGCTTTACTGGCTACTTTTAAACTTTCTTTTATCAATAACATCCATGATTCCAACCCCTCTAATACTCAACGAGGGAAGAAACTTCTAGCTAATTAAACATGTCCCTGATCTTTGAACCCTGATAAGATAAATGGGTCATTTCAGTCCCTTGTCAGAATCTTATTTCACACCTTTTGTAGCAGCAAAGAAGGATTAATTTCACATACTTTGTAAACAAGGCCAAGTGGACATTTGTTTCCTTGGGAATGGAGCGGAAGAGTACAATTAGACCTGGGTGTTCAAGGTATTCAGTAGGTGTCTTTTTGCATAAACAGACCCTAATTACCATTTGCTGCTTGTGTCCCCCATAGGCTATGGGCATGCAGCCCCAGGCACGGACGCTGGGAAGGCTTTCTGCATGTTCTACGCAGTCCTAGGCATCCCACTCACACTGGTGATGTTCCAGAGCCTGGGTGAGCGCATGAACACCTTCGTCAAGTACCTCCTGAAGCGCATCAAGAAGTGCTGCGGCATGCGGATCACGGACGTTTCCATGGAGAACATGGTGACGGTGGGCTTCTTCTCCTGCATGGGCACGCTGTGCATCGGGGCCGCCGCCTTCTCCCATTACGAGGACTGGAGCTTCTTCCAGTCCTACTACTACTGTTTTATCACATTGACTACCATAGGATTTGGGGACTTTGTGGCTCTTCAGAAGAACCGGGCACTGCAGAGGAAGCCCCTATACGTGGCCTTCAGCTTCATGTACATCCTCGTGGGTCTGACGGTCATCGGGGCTTTCTTGAACCTGGTGGTCCTTCGCTTCCTGACCATGAACAGTGAGGACGAGCGGCGGGACGCGGAGGAGCGAGCCTCGCTGGCGGGTAACCGCACCAGCATGATCATTCACATCCAGGAGGACTCGCAGCGCGGAAGGCAGCGCTACAAGGGCGACGTGACGGACCTGCAATCCGTCTGCTCGTGCATGTGCTACCGCTCGCACGAGTTCACCAGCCGCGTCGTCTCCCAGCAGAACTCCTTCAGCTCCCAGCTGAACCCCCAATACTTTCACTCGGTCTCCTACAAGATCGAGGAGATCTCCCCCAGCACCTTGAAGAACAGCTTCTTCCCATCTCCCGTCAGCTCGGTCTCTCCTGGCCTCCATAGCTTCACAGACAATCACCGGCTAATGAAAAGGCGGAAATCAATTTGAGCCCACAATAACGTTTAGCTTTTCGATTTATAACTTAGATTCCAAATGCTGCTCCCACCAAATGTCCTTTTAGCACTTTTTTTCGGGTTCAAATACTCACACACATTAATGCGCACACGCAAAAAAGGACACACCAACACACGTTTGGTTTGCATCACTCACGGCTGAGGGATGCAAAGCATGACGCATGAATATATAAATGTCTTTTTCGTTTTATTTTCCTTCCAGAAGATTTAAAAAAAAGATCATACCTTATTATCTTACACATGCAACACACTCACCCTCCCACTTTAGACGGGTTGGAGTAATACTGTGTCATACACACTCCTGAGCTTCAGTTAGGATGGGTGGAGAGAATTGTTTCCGAAGTGCATATGTTATATTTTACCATGACTTGAATTGATCGCAGCTGTGCGATTCCAGTGCCACAGTAGAGACATAAATAATTTTAAAATGACTTTAAAGCATCAAGTATTATTTTCTATAAGCAATTATATTTAGAAAAAGGAGACTGGGGTCTTTTACATCGATGTAATCATGCCAAAATAATACCCAACCAGAGCATGTGCATTAAATGTCAAAAAATGGGTGTGCGATGGATATTAGAATTTATTTCAATTTATTTTTCATTTTCTAAAAGGAGATTTAATATATGGTATATGTATCTGTACATATGGTTTTTTTCAGATCGTGTAAACAAGGCAAGGGGAAGCGTAGGTTTTTTTTAAAGCTTGCCAGTTGTTGGATGCATGTACTTTATAAAATTGGTTTGCTTACTGAGAAAGAGGAAAAAAGAATAGAAATCTAGCAGTTGAATTAAAAAGTTAAAAGCAAATAACCTTGGAATGTTTTTTAGAGAAACATCTTGTTTATTCTCTTTTTATTTCCCTCTTTATATCATTTCGATAACTAAGGCTATACAAAACTGTATCGCGTCTTTGCTTTCTGGCTGTTGATTAAAATGTCTTATTTGCTAAATAGAAGAATGATTTGATATGGATTATTGTAATATCTGCTCTCAGGTTCAGGATGGATAGAACTCTTTTTGCTTTCTAACACTGGAGGGACGGTATCTGGCGTTCTTGGATATTAATGCTGAGCTCTCCCGTCTGCATGACATAGACATATCAATCTTTTTGTTTCTTTAAAAGGTAAATGTAAACATTTTCTCAGGAAAAGCTCTTTTGAGATGCATCATCTTGTTATGCGAGGTTTCCTGCCAGATCAAGTGTGTTTTGGCTGTATACCACAGTGCTGCCCTCAGGGCGGGTGACTGCAGAGCTGCCGAGGGCTGCAATACTTTATGAGCAATTCTGTAAGGGTTAGTAGCAAAGGCAAGAATCCAGGCATTAAATGGCCACGCCTACTATTCAGCCTGATGTCAAGGATGGGAAGATAAACGGAATGGTGTGTCAAGGAACGATCGAGGGAAAGAGTCATTTCTAAAACCACATATCACAGACCTCCTTCTCCTCCTCCATTCCATGGGCTTATTAAGGCTGCCTTTGTAAATAATAACACTGTAATTACTGTGTGATACCTTAATACTCTCCGGCAAAGCAGAGCGGTGCTTAGCCAAATGGATGATGTCATCCTCATAGCGTTTCTGAGCCCTCATAGGCTCATTTGACACACTATTTGCTGTTTTCTCTCACTGAGTTCACGTCAGGGTAGCACTGTTCAGTGTCATTGTTTTCCTCTCACCGTGTGGATAGTTACATAAGGGAGACCCATCCTGTATTTTCCACTACATGTAAAAAACTTGACTGCTATCGATGTGACTGCCATAGTACACCATTGTGCTTCTCCAGAGTTTAACCCTTGTGCCTGGGCCAGCTGCATATGAACTTTGGCCAGAAGGGTTCAAACACAATTGTCTACAGTGGAATGACTCTTCCAACTGGCTATTCGTTATGATATATTTTATGATGTGATTTTCTATGATAGGCTTGGATGTTCATGGTATACATTCCAGGGATGACAAAATGCTGTGGGAAACATAAAATAAACATAGATATTTATTTTGGGCTTGTAATATGTAAGTTAATTTCTGAATGATTCTGACTCACAGTTTGGAAATGGTACTCGTTAAGGTCTTACTTTACAACTGAACAATTCCACCCCCTCAAATTATTTAACAAGCTTATATTTTATTAAGGTAGAGGTAAATGTAATATACTGATCTAAATAAAAGATTTTATAAATAATATATAGTATTGTAGGATATTATCCAGTATAATTTAGGAAGTGCAAAATGAATTTGCTTTTTAATTTTTCTGTTTCCTTTCATGTATGATTTTCACACCTGCCGTCGTCTGTTCTGCTGCCATTTGGTTTTTCAGGTCATGTATTTTGATACTTTGTCTGGGAATGGTGTTACATTTATCTTAAATTGTAGTAAAAAATTAGATAAACTCAGAGCTCACACCAGCACTGTCCCATGTGCAGTCCAGGCTAATTTAAATAATTCCTCTCTATATTTTATAACCAATCAGGATTGATAGAAATTCCAGTTCATAGGAAAAGCTTTTTTAAACTCTTTTTGATGGAATCTCTTCAACGCTCTAATAGCAAAAATTAAGGTGTCTTTATTTTCCATTTAAACCTTCACTGTATGAATAACGCACATAGTGACTGCAGTTACAGTGACTACAGAATTGCTCATAAACGTTGGATCTTTGATAAATACTCAGCAGTGCAGAATTTTTTTTTTCCTGGGAATTTGGGTTATATCCAGTTAATTTTATGCTGGCTGCGCAATTTGTTAAGCAGTGTGAATGCATTCAAAAAGAAAATATGTGTGCATCTTTCAGCTGGTCCATGTGGGAAGAGGATGCCGTGGCCTTGAAAGAAACCTACGACAGGGTGCTGGTCTGCAGCTGCGGACCGGGACCTCTGCTCCCTCAACGTCAAAAAAAGGAGGGAGGTGCCAGCAGACGGGCGCTTATGGGATGTTTGGTTGTGACTCTGTGATGTGGGCCAACAGTAAACATCAAACATGACAACAGAAGTTCACTTGGATTTTCTCCATCCAAGAATTTTAAGAATCACCACTGTGGTCCAAGCTTGATTCTTGTATGCGGAGCGTTTCACCTCCTTTCTTCTTTCGTCCTATTTATTTGTTTTTCTTAATGTGCTACAAAGCAGCTACGTGCATGAACTAAAAACTGTTTTTTTTTTCTTTCGGAATGCTTGGATAATGAGGGGTATGAATATTTCAATATGAACATTTCAGTTTCCCCCGTCTTTGTTCTGCCTCTGAGCAAATGTAAACAAGACAGGATCTGCAGCTGTACGGTAGTTTTTATAATCAGTAGCTTTGAGAAATTCCGTCGATAAAGTGCAACCCCTGGGACACAAACTGCGGTGGGGAAAACTGCATCAACTTCTTGTTTGTTCAAATTAAAATCCAAATTGTACTTAAAAACAGGTAACTGACCTTTGGATTTTTTTTTGGAATTAATTTTCCTTGTATTGCTTTCAATGTCACCCCACAATCTTTGAAACATGAAGTTATGAAGCAAATGCTATCTAGCACCACAAAGAACTGCAAATTATGTTATCCATAACTATGCATAATATCACATACATTCATAGGCAATACACATATATAATTATATATATTAGCAAAAAGTAAAAGACATAATTGAGGAAAACAAATACAATGTTACAATACAATATGTGAACACTGAACTAGTGCAAAACTTATGACATTATTTGCATTATACTTTAAAAATGATGTTCGTATTCTAGAAAATCTATTCATTCCATTAAATATTACGGTATGGTTTTGAAAAGAAGACTGTTAAGGGTTAAATATTTCTCATTATATCAACCGAGACTCAGTCAGTGTTGATTTGATTTTGATTTTCAAAGGAGGGTGTTCATGCCAGGACATTTAAGAACTTAATGACATGGTCACTCAGGTAAATGGTAATTGGTTCATTCATATAACTGATGTGCTGAAAAGAACCAAAAGTTATTATTACCAAAGTTGCTGTAGTATGTGATGCTGATGCCAAGGGATGAAATTAGAGAGTAAAGAAGGTTAATTATAAATGAGATTGACCTCATTTTCTCAAGACAGTAGAAACAGCTGTTGTTATCGTAGGCCTTGTGTGGAGGAGGTGCTGAGGAGCTGACTCCTCAGGTAACTCCTTGTGTGACTCCTCGGGTGACTACTCGTGTGACTCCTCAGGTGACTCCTCAGGTGACTCCTCGGGTGACTCCTCAGGTGACTCCTCAGGTGACTCCTCGTGTGACTCCTCGGGTGACTTCTCAGGTGACTCCTCAGGTGACTCTTCAGGTAACTCCTCGTGTGACTCCTTGTGTGACTCCTCGGGTGACTTCTCAGGTGACTCCTCGTGTGACTCCTCGGGTGACTTCTCAGGTGAGCGCATACCACCAAACCTGAGGCTTTTGCTAACTCACAGTTTTGACCTGTTGTCACAAAGCTGATTGTCAACAGAATGCAACAAGTGCTCATTAGTTTGGGGGCTTTAAACAGACGACGTTTGCCTTCTGTGATTGTGCTCTGCTGTAGTAAAATCCACGAGAAACCAAACTTAATATATAAAATAATATATTTAAGAAAAATAATGTTTTCTTAAAATGGCAAAAATGATAATTATTTTTAAGTATTTGATAAAAATAGCTTTGCTTCTTTTAACTTAAACAGCCAATATAGACTTTTAATAATAGAACTTTATAAAACTCACACTCATTTGCATTCTTTTATTTAGCGGGTGCTTTTATCAAAAGTGACCTATGGCTGAGAAAGCAGGTCTGCCAGTTCCTGGAGCAGCTGGGAATCAGGAGCCTTCGCTCCAAGCGGTGAAATCTCACTGCTGACCACGGGCCATGAGCTGGTGACCTCGTGTTCCACGGGCCATGAGCTGGTGACCTCGTGTTCATGAACCCTGCTCCCTAATCTGCTTATCCACCCCCCCAGGACTGAAGCCATCTCCAAATATCCAACCTTCCGAAACATGTACTGGGAAGCTGTTATGAAAACAGATTTCTCACAGCGCAGAGCTTTGACAGCTCATACCGTGTGTTACTGGCTGCAACAATAATGTATTTTATGAAATGTGCACCACTGCTAAGCTAATGTGCAAACACAAACTTCTGGGTTTAAGGAATTCTCCACCCTAATTAACCTGAATAAGAACATGCGTGAAGAAGGCACTTTGCGCTAATAAATAAATAGTTAATCTTGACATGTCAGCACCGAAGCAATCAATTCATGTATATCAATCGGTCGACCTACAGGGCAGATTCATATAAAAGGGGCTGTGTGAAAGAGGGCAATATGGCTGAACATCCGTGGCCTACTCCAGGTTTTGCACACAACATACACCCAAGACCTGCCCTGTAAAGTCTTAGAACTGCCAGTCTCATCGAACATTTGCAAACAAACTGAATTTGACGTGTTCATATGGTGAGAGTATCCTCCGGGCTACTGCACACTACGTTGGGATAAAAAAGTAAAAACGCAACAACGAGGTTTTTTAAAGTCTCTTTTTGTGTCTAAAAAGATAACTGATCCCCCCCCTCCCCCCGATCGTAAAGAGGCGGAGGAGGCTCCAGGTAGCCGTGAAAGGGGCGTGACGCACAGCCGCAGGCCACGAGGAGGAGGGAGGAGCGCGGGGAGAGATACGACAGCGGCGCGGCTTTTTACTGCCGCGGCACATCTGCGTCTCACAAGCCCCCAGGAAAAAAAGCAGAAAATCTTTGAAGTGATGTGTACATTTGGAGCATTCAGAACTACAACCTGATGCGTGGGGGGTGGGAGGTAGGTACATGCCTCTCAGCATGCTAATAAGTAATTATGGTACATGCAAAATGATCTCCAAATGATCGAGGACACCGGCGCCCAGGGATTGCACAGTAGTAATTAAGTGTAATTACTGCTAACCTAAAATGTATATGAGATAAAATGGTCCCAGCACACTTTGTGGGCCTTGTAAATATCATTTTTGAGCATGTATTGCATTTATTACTGCTCACTAATGAAACATACAGCTGTGGTGGGAAGAGGAGTTTGCACGATCCAAGCCCAGTTCAAGCTCCTTAAAATGAAGGATTATGGGATTTATGGTGTGAATGTTTAGAGCCTCTGGCTGTGTTGTTAGTATTTCCAATTCAGCCCCATAACAATCACCACCCGCAAACAGTACAGTTTTTTTTTCATATAAATGAGAGCTGGTTGTAGATGCTTGGCATCCGAACAAAATAATTTGGCTTCTGTATCTAGGGGGTATTGAAGGTATTGAAGCCTATTTATCACCCCATCGACTGCTAACATTTTCGTTGGATCATGCCTTCTTTGTTTTTTGCTGCAAAGAGACAAAAACATGGGATTGGACCCTATTGCAGGAGTGCCAAAGGTGTGAACCATACAAAGGACTTTTTAGGTTTTACCTAATTCATTCCTTGATGAGACAAAAACTACAGAAATATACCACAAAAACATTTTAATTGTACAACAATCAACACCTTATTTTTGATTATTAAAGCATTTTTTATTTGGTAGTAGCCCTGACCAGTTGTTTGAATAATGGATTCCATAATCAATAAATGTAATAATCGATTGACTTAAATTTTTGTCTTCAAGCCCTAAGATGGTAACGGCTCATGTTCTCGGCTTGAGCTTGAAGATGAAAGCTCTGCTTGGGATCTATTTGTTTCCATTAGGGCTGAGCTCTGTGTTTCGAGTGCTGGCTTTGATCTTTCCGCATGAGGCACTGCTGAATGGATAAAATATCATTACTGTACATTTCTCAGTACCATCCGTGCCAAAAACCTTTTTTTTTTGCTAAGAAGAGAGATTTCTGCATTTCACCCCCTCCCCCCTCCCAAAAAAATAGAGAGAACAGTTATTAATACATGTCGTGTGCCAGATTGGCTTAACTTTAAAATGCACAAACAAAAATCAAATCAGCTATGATAAAAATAATTGTTTACGCTGATGGCTCCATGTGTGTCTGGCAGTCTTGGCTAATCTCATCTCATATCAAGCCCTAATTACAGGAGAACTTGTGCCAGATGGTGCATAAACGAGTGGTGGTGAAGATGATGAAATCCTCTCTACATTTAATTTATGCGGAAAGGTTGCGATGGCACGTGCATGCGCCGCTATATGCGGCGAAGCCACTTAACATAAAAACAGTTGGTAAACAGTAGTCAACAATGGCAAAGATGTGAGTGTGCGGAATATCTATATCTGTATATCAGTGACAGTCATATGGCTCTGTCAGGTTAGGCTGTAAAGGTTCTTATCAAATGCCAACTAAAATGTCTCAGTGGAAAAAAACACACAACTGGCCCAGGCCTCCTTAACAGCAGGACCTTCATGTTTTATCATAGAAAATCTAACCTTTCCTGATAGCAGCTCACATCTCAGATCCCAGCTTCCCCTGTGGTCCGAATACCAAGGGCCAAGACGACTGGCGCAAGGAACCGCAGATTGTAGGCAGGGATCTGCAGCACAGTGGTGGAACACGGCTGGTTCTTGAGGGTCGTAAAGGATGACTCACTGACATATGCCCACTCTGCTGGGTACTTGGTTGATTTAGCAGTTACATTAGTAATGGCTATGGAAATTTATGTACATTAGACAATGAACCTTTGGTACCACCCAATCAGGCCCAGAAAAGACCTAATTTGCATCCCATCAGTGGCGCCCCCACCTGTACGCCAAACTTGTACTGCATACTCTAATCCTAGTACAAGATGAGGAGCGAAGTTCAGGTCTGCTTTTTAAGGGTCACATTGAGCTTGTTTTTCTGGAGAATTACTGGCAATCGTGGCCCACAGACTCCCTACAGCCAGCAGAAAGCATAACCAGCACTATTCCATTCTTAAATGATTCTGAGTTTAAATTCTGAAATATTTCAATAACCAATATGCAATAACCAAAACATTAAGATGTTATTCTTGAAATCCATTAGCCTGTTAATTCTATCAATGCCCTAAAACGCCATCGTAGATGTAAAAATAGAAAGAAAATTAAATTTTGACCTGACTTGAACCTAAATAACTAACGGCCGCCTGTCCAAACTCACATTTCTCTACTGGAGCGTAACAATATTAATAAGGACAAAATGATGTAAAGCCCAACCTACTGTGTATACTTAAAGTTTGCTTTAGCCCACAGATTACCGGGATGTCATTAGCATGTTTTTGCTGGACTCATAACGGCGAACCCATCAGCATCGCTGGTGTGCGTAGCATGAAGGGGAATCCTGCGGCAAATGAACGAGAATCCTGCGGCAAATGAACGAGAATCCTACGGCAAATGAACGAGAATCCTGCGGCAAATGAACGAGAATCCTGTGGCATGGTTATTAGACCTTTCGGTAACGCTCTACTTGAGGGGGCACAAAGAACTTAGAAACTCAGTTACTACTCAAGTACAAATCATAAACTAATATACTAACTGCATGAAACACATGAACTGTTAAGAGTGCGCAACTTTATTTGTGCCGCCTCAAGTGTTACTGACTATTGTTGATGGCTTCTCCATATCTGCCTAACGCCCCATCTCCCTAGTTGGTAATTAGCCACTCCCATTTCTGCAGTTCTGGGTTAGGCCAGCTTCATGGATTCTGCTGAGGATGTGGTACCAGCGTAGGTGCTGATCAGGCCAGGGGCCTGTACTAATAAGCGCGGTTGCTGGTTACTTGTCGGATTTAAGGTAGTCTGGGCAAAATGTAAGTGAACGAACATGAAGTCCATTCAAACTGTGGTACGTTAAATCCGACAAGTTACCCCAATAAGCCAGTAACCCCGCTTCAAAGTACAGGCCCCCAGTATTGCTGTGGATAATGACATTATCCAGGTAATTTGCAGACTTGCAACACCTGGTCCATGAACAGGCGAAAGGTTGAAGGACCTCCATATAAACTAAATGGCAACCTCATGGCCTGGAAGAGGCCAAGAAAGACCTAAATCTGAATTGGCTATAGTTAAGGCGATTTTCCTTGTTTAGCTTTCTTTAGTTCTGATGGGTTTCCAGTCAAAGTTATGCACCCTGTCTGGTGTGAATGCTATGTGAGAATGGCCTCCATTCTTCCCCTCCTACACCGACTGCTTGTCGTACCACCACGGGGAATGCAGATCAGTAAACAGTGATCATCTGTAATTAATGGCCCTTCCTCGCGGGCTCCTGGGGTAGGGTGGGCTCTCACGGGTCTCTGTGTCCCGGGTGAGGGCCCCCAGAAGGACAGAGCAGAGTTCCTCCTGGGTAGAAACGCGGTGGGCTGTGCACTCGCAGATGGCCTCCGCGTACAGTGTGGCGTGCGAGATCGATGACTCCTGCTGTCGCCATTATGCCTCCTAATGCTAATGGCTATCGGGCTGACGGGTAGAACCGGGGGGCTGATGGCTGCGGACCAAACTCGGGGCTTAAAGATGGCTTTCAGTGCGAGCGGGACACGGTCCGTGCCAACAACCACACCAAGGATGAGTAGGGAAGGAAAAGCAAGGGAGAGGAGCCACTTTGCAGCTGTCACCTCCCAACGAGCATTCAGTGGGTGTGAGCTCTGTAACAGCCCCTTCTCATCCCTCTACACACCCCAATAATTATGCTGTCAGGCCTGGACGTCAGGGTCCTGCAGAGGGGACACCATAAGAACAGTGGTGGAGGTAGCGCTGACTATTCTCAGCATTAAGCCTGTAATTTTTTCGCATCGCAAATGATCACGTTGGACGAGTCAGTTGATGGAGAGGATTGGTTCTTTGCTGTATGAAAAAGCCTTTTAATAAACAGGTGCTGGAATGGGCCCCGTTTCGCGAAACGTCGCCAAGCTCGCTGAAATCGCTGCCATTGGATTCGGATAGGGAGTTTTAGGAGTGAAGTTTAAATCCATCATTGTCTCAGCAGGGCTAGCATGATCGTTGCTATGGTATCGGAGATGAAGTGGAGATGTGGGTCAAGCCAACACTGAAGTAGAATTTGCAGGGCGCACAGTCAATATATTTATAACCGTGTTAAAAACCTATAATATATGATGTGCGATACAATTTGAAAAACTTCAGACATCTTTTTTTGCGTGCACTCTATGGCCTGCAGATGTCATATAACAGACCAGCTTTGGGACAGTTGACATTGTTGCCGTGCATCTTTGCCAACAGCCCATATCAAAGATGGTGTTGGGCACTATCAATATAGTATAATGCAGCTCAGCAAAAAGTGCCTTAATTCTGTGACCCTGGTTTTATGGATGATGTCATGCCAGGATGCGCTGCAGTCCTGGTGGGCCGGACCTCGTGACTTCTGCCACGTCCCGTGAGTGTCGCTCTTTTTGTTCCTCATCCCATTGGGCTGCGGTACCACAGTCATTATTTAAGTGACAGACCAGAGGCGACGGACCACAAAAAAGCATAACAAATCCCTAATTTTTCACGCCACCACCTGACACTCCCAGCCAAAGGGGGTGTTTTACACAAGCATTCATTCTTTGTTGTGATACGAATACATGTGCTGATGTTTCGGTGCTATATCAGTAGAAATGTTCTCTTGATTCCCTGAAGAATGATGGAAATACTACTCTTAGTTCTGAAGTACAGTGCACATATGCTCATGAATAATTTGTACATTGCCTCTGGCTCCGACTCAATGGGAGCAATTCCATAAATAAATATGTATAAAAGGCCAACCGACTAAACAATGGCGTGTGGAAGAATCTGTAACCTGGATGCCATGAAAATAAATACATTTCTGAGAACAGATTTATGGGAAGTATTATCTGCCTCACTTCATGTCCCTTTGGAGAAAAATGTCTACTAAATAAATGTAAATGAAATTCAAAGCAGTAAATTCTTAATATTTAAATACGTCAATACTGTAAATGCCTGAAATGTGTAAAATATGTTTGTACAATATTCTCTTTAAGTTTAGTATTCGTGCAATTCACGAAAAAGTAGCAGTTGCTAAGATCTCATATTAGTGGCCTTTGTCACCATCTAGTGGTAACTAAGAAGCACATGTCAATTCAGGTTTTGAGATTATCAAACCACAAAAACAAAAATTAAGGTGAATAACCCTTAAATAACCGTCTTTAAAATCACGGAAAAGACCTAAAACAATCCAACACTGCTAAGGACTATGAGTTATTCTAGAAGATGTCTCCAGGATTTAAACTGAGCAGAGATCACCCTACTTGCACACTGACCCCAATCGCTCTAATTCTCCCTTAAGCCTATTCCTTTTACAGCGTCACACTGCAAGTCAACATCGGGCAGCCAGACAGAGAGAGTGCCTAACGATTTTGCTCCTTTTATCCACTGGCAAATGTTTCTGCAGAATCAACTTCATGGGATGCCCTCAAAATTGGTAAGAGTACTGTAGCACTGCTTGGGTGGCTTTCTAGCATTGGAAACAGAGGTGTACTTTTCTGGTATTTACAACACATATAAAAACTTATTTATGAGGGTACGTAATTAATTACAGTAGATTATGCACAAGAACTTAATGTGATAGTTTTAATTGTGAAAGTTTTCATTAGAAACGCAAATATAT
>JAODKE010000051.1:19930704-19947758 GCA_026779605.1 Mormyrus hasselquistii
CAGAGTTTGCGGGTCACTGCATAGGGTCGGTCAGCAGAGTTTGCGGGTCACTGCATAGGGTCGGTCAGCAGAGTTTGGGGGTCACTGCATAGGGCCGGTCAGCAGAGTTTGGGGGTCACTGCATAGGGTCGGTCAGCAGAGTTTGGGGGTCACTGCATAGGGTCGGTCAGCAGAGTTTGCGGGTCACTGCATAGGGCTGGTCAGCAGAGTTTGGCGGTCACTGCATAGGGTCGGTCAGCAGAGTTTGCGGGTCACTGCATAGGGCTGGTCAGCAGAGTTTGGGGGTCACTGCATAGGGTCGGTCAGTAGAGTTTGGCGGTCACTGCATAGGGCTGGTCAGCAGTGTTTGGGGGTCACTGCATAGGGTCGGTCAGCAGAGTTTGGGGGTCGCTGCATAGGGCCGGTCAGCAGAGTTTGGGGTTCACTTTATGGGCCCTTGATCAAGGGCCCAACGTCCTAAACCCATGAGCTACACACCAACACCCCTTGTAAACTTATCACGTGCTATGATTACATGTTTAATAAAAATGGCTGTGATGTCATTTTATAGGTGATATATAATGTGATTTATCTGTAAGCATTATCTCCAGACAGGAGTTAAACATGAGTTTTTCCTGTAGATTTGCCCATTAGCGTCACCCATAAGGCTATCCTGCCTTCAGCTCTAATATTCTTCTTAAATTCTAATAAACAGCATTTCACTTCAGATAGGCTTACATAGATTCAGATAGCTCTGGTCTGTAATGTATGTGGTCAGAACGCTGCCCCTGTTATGTCTTAGTGCTCCATTCTCTGAGTTTTTGATGGTTCTCTGCACTTGTTATGAGCTGGATTATGCAGCAACCTTCTGTCTCTTCAATAGTTACAGGATGCCTTTCCAGGGCCTGTGGCATTCTTAGTTTTTAACTATTTGTATTGAACACTGAGCGTTTACGCCTAATATTTTAACAAGAGTGCCCGCTGGTAACTGAATAAACCATCCACCAATAGAGATTTAAATGGAAAGAAAAACTTCCTTTCCACTTTGCGTTCTATTTCTGATCTGACATGTCAAGCACGCAACTTTAGTCAGATGGATATGTGTTCGCGGGCAGAGTAAGATGCTAAAAGCCCTGCTCTGCCTCTGATCACCTCTGACCGTGATATTTTTGTGTAGTGGTGTGAAGGGCCAACTTATTTTCGTCCCAACCCATTTCATGCCAGCGCCTGTACTTCTGCAGAAATAATGAGGGCATAATGACTCAAATTAGCCACTGCACTAATGAACCATAAACAAACAGTAAATGCCTGTCCAAGAAAAGTCCAAGAAAAAATAACTTGCACATTGAGAAGGATGCAGCTTAAGTCAAGCTTAGGTGACGCAGATAGTTTAGGGTTAAGGCATGTCAGTGGCCTGACATGGGTTACGCATTCCTGGCTAAAGTTAGCTAGCTTGGAAAGGAAACGTCCTTGAGATCTTATTCAAAACAAGACGGTAGCCCTAAAAAACGCAGAGCTGTTGCACACCGGATTTTACAGCATCTTATAATCAATGCAAGAAACACTCCATCATCCCCTTAGTAATGAACATTTGAACTGTAGAGACGAACTCAGACTGTATTATGGAGATTCCTTACTGCTGGTAGATCTTTCATACTTTATTTAAATTACGAGTTGATAGGGATTAATAGGGAAGGTTTGAGCTTGGAAAAATAAGGCTGCTAGATTTAAGCCCCTCCACCCTCGTTGGACTGTGCTTTGAAGAGGCAGACTCCCTCCTTGGGAAATTCGAAGTCGTCAAGATTATGAAAAATCCAGAGTAAATGTTTGCATTCAGCTAGTGTGGTTTAGCTGCTGCGATTCCGCTTATGGTCAAAGGGTACCATCAAATCTGGGGCGAGTGTGTTATACTGTGTTCATGCCATCTCCCCTTTCCAGTCTGTAATCTCTTGGACACTCTACACTTAAAGATGCACATCTAAGAATATCAGTGGCACAGAGAGGAACTTGAATGACCAAGTTATTTCTGTTTGGAAAATTACAGTTCTAATGTTTCAAGCATGTCTTGTTTCGTTTGCATTTTGCATATATGAGTTTTTTGCCTTGCGAAACTGCGGCCGCCCACAGCACGAGCACCTCTAGACTGCTGACATTGCTGAGTTTCCTCCTCGTCGGTTTGCCTTGTCACTTTCTCAAAGAGCGGATTTGTGTTAGACCTGCTTGCAATTAAAGAATAATCGGGATAATGCAAAAATATCAAGCAGATTTTTTGACTGTTTTAATTAAGTCACTGTATTTTGAATTTTGTGAGGTCCGTACTTTAGTGTGCCTTTGTATTTAACTTATTCTTATGGATTGTTACATCAATAAATGTTATAATTTCAAATCTGTATTGATTTCATATAAAAATGCATTTCTGCTAATGGTGATTTGTAACATAAGTATGAATTATATATTAATTTAAGCAATGGGCAACATGGTGGGGCAGTGGTTTGCACTGACCTGGGTTCCAAAGACATGCTGAGGCTAATTAGAGTTAATAAATTGCCCGTAGGTGTGCATGTGTGAATGAATGGTGACAGTGTGTAAGTGTGCCCTGTGATGGCCCCCTGGCCCCCTGTCTACGGTTGTTTCCTGCCTCATGCTTCCAGGATAGGCTCTGGACCCCCTGTGACCCAATAGGATAAAGCAGGTTGGAAAATGAATGAATGATTAATTTAAGCAGTTTGGGTGTCTTGACCCCGTAAATTAGCTCTACTGTAGGTTGTTAAATCTTCCTAAGTTTTTCATTACTCTGCAGGAGTTGCTTGTTATAACTGTATTAAAAGATAAGGAGAAAATAACTTGTAAATAACTTTCCTCAAAGTGTAGTATTTTTGGCAAAGTAAAATGAACCAGACTGGAATACGAACTGAATTCCTTCCAGAATGTAAGAAAGAGAGATTGACTTGCACTTAAAGGGGACAGGAAATGGGAAAATCTACCGAACATTGCACCAAGCTTCAACCTAGCCAATCAGAAGTGGGGTTGTGTATTGTTTGCTTTTGTTTTGATTGGCTGGTTCTGCATCAGAGTCTCAGCATTTTTAGCATGAGCAGATCTACCCCAGAGGGACCTGAGAGACACGAATACATGAGCAGAGCCCGGGTGGCCTTTTAATAAAGGCATGGCTGATGTAGATTGAATATGCGACATGCAAAAGCAAGCTCAGAAGTGGAATAATTACAAAACACACATAGTAGGGAATTTAATGGAACCTACCCTGATATTTATGAACTCTTACTCTTTAAATACATGGTATGTCATTTACCATTATTAGGAGGTGATTTATTTTTCCGCAGTAAACATTTTCAGGGACACGAAAATTTAAGAGAAACAAAAAAATCTTTATAAAAACAAAATCATAGTGAAGTGAAGTCTCTTGAACCCAACAAAGCCCTTTTTATAGCTGTGATTAAAGAAAATTACAGACTCTGATTGTATATGATTGTCAGATAGAGGCAGCCAGTGTGGTTTGAGAGTCTGCCTGGTTATTTTCTCCACTGCACACATTGAGGAATGAGGAAAAAGGACTTAAGTGAAGTGCACTTGTGCAAGTGAGTGGAAGCAAGGCTCTGTCAGATAGCTGAGAGCCTGTATTTGGGAGGACAGGGAGGGGGGAGGGGCAGTAACAGAGACACTCTTGTCCAATAAGGTCACTTCCTTTCAGACAGTCTTTCATTACAAGCCAAAACGAGCCCATTGTCGGCAGACAGCATCAGCTGTAAGTCAGTCAGCTTAACTCCTATTAAGAAAAAAATATACTGTATTAATGAACCATATTTAAGGTCAAAGTGAACCTGATCCACAGAGAATCATAATTTAAAAGGGTTGGGGACTGTGGTGAAAGATAAGTATTTCTAGAAAGTACAGTTTGAGACGTTCCTTTAGCCAAAGTGCTGCATTTCACTGGTGGAGTTTCAGATTTACTATGCCACTGATGGCACCTTATCAGCCCACAGCGACCGTAATTGGTGTCACTCTGCCGGGAAAACAAAAGGCTTGCGGCATCTGCGTTATCACTGTCCAACACATAGTTACTTCCTACACATGTACTGGGGGTACCGGTAGCCGGGTGGGTGGGATGTCGGCGCTCCAGCTGGCACCGACTGTCCCGTCCGACACTGTGAGGCTCCCAGTGAGAAGGAGAAAGCCAGCTGGCAGATGCCTGACAGGCGCCCCTCCGCTTGGAGTCAACCTCACTGAGTGAGGAAACTGAGTGAGAGGTGGTTGACAGCTTAGTGTGGTGCAGAAAATCAAATGACATTTGTCATAGAGTTCATGAACAATACGTCATCATCATCATCATCATCATTATTGTTGTTGTAGTTGTGAAATAATGCACACTATACAACTGAACAAGTCCGGTGAAGAGGTGCTTGAGCACGGAGCTTAGATGTGTTGGGAGTACGAGTACATCTCCTCATTCGCCCTGATCCTTATGTCATTACGATTCACCTGCAAGGCGATGAAAACCAGTGCTAATAAAACATTACAGGCATATTAGCTTTTTAAAAATAGAAATTCAGGTCACTAACCTTGCAGAGCATTGGTCCTGTTAATGTTCGAGGTGGGTGTGATTGCTATATTTAGCTCTTGAGACCTCCCCCCACTCCCCGGCCCCCCCGGCTGGAGGAATGGTTATGGATAATTCCAAGGGACAGACGTGCCTGTTAAGCAGGTAATGAGTTTAGCTGGGATGAAAGTTCCCAGCAGAACTGTCTAATGATATTGGTTGACATCAATAAATATAAATGCCTGTGATGGACATGGGCTGTCATGACCATCGTCACCGTCGCAATAAGGAGCCCAGAATTAGAAAGCACTCGCTCCTCTGCCAAACATACTCCCTCTCTGGCTACCACAGTCAGGCATATTTTCCAAACAGCACATCGTCAGACCTGTGACTTGGATCTGGCTGTCTTTCTCGGGCAGCTGTACAGTATATATGTCCCTCACTGGCCTGGGGCCATCTATGTTTGTTCTTGCATCTGGTAGTGACACCTTAAAGTCAACATTGAAGCTGTCTGACCTACAGTATGCTTGGACGGCAATCTCTAGTCATATCTGTAAACATTCTTTATAGTCACTGGAGGAAAAAGGCGTAAGTCGCTTTTTCGCTCTCCTGTCCTTGTTTTTCTTTCTTTTACACACAAACAAATACACGTGTACAAAGATGAGCACGCTACAATAAACTCAGGGAAAGTGCTTCATTGGACTAAACTTAGGGAAAGTGCATGATTGAACCAAGTGTGCAGGGACATCCCAAACGATGCTGCCTGGGGCGGTACCAGTGTTCAATGTTAAAATTGGCTGCATATATTCCAGCAGTTTAACAACTATAAAATGTCAGTATCAGCCTTACTTTCAATGTGATTTAGATTTCTCATTGAGATTTTGAGGCCTTCCACTTTGTCCACTTTGCATCCGAGGAGGGAATGCCAGGTGGCCGCATGTGTGTCTCCCCTTTGGTTCTCGAGTTTGTGTGAGTATCAGAGGTGGCAATTTCAGGTCCAGAAAATAAAAATCCAGACCATGATTTACTTTCAACCAACTAGTTGAGCATAAAGAGTCACAGTCAGAGAGACTCAACTGGTTGGTTGAAACAAAATCTTGCTCTGGATTTTTATTTTCTGGACCTGAGATTGCCGCCTCTGGTGAGTGCTCCCTTTTTCCTCAGCTCAGGGGAAGGATTCTTTACGCGTGTTTTTCTCATTGTGTAGATTACTTCCCTAATTATGTCCATATTCATATTCGAAAATCCCCCACATTATATTCTCGTCTCCTCCAGCTGAGTTGTCTTTCCTAGAATATAAATAAGCAGGTAATGCACCTGTAAGTCCCTCATCATGTAATTGCACTCACCCATGGTTGCGTAACAGCATTTGAAACGTTAACCACACTGATTCTACAGCCGGTGTCTTTCTGTTGTCCTCAGATGTACTGTGTCCAAACATGAAGGTGCGGGAAGATCGTTTCAAGCCCGACAGCACCAGCGCTGGCCTCACCGAGGTTCCAGGTAAGAGATCTAGACTGTTTTGTATTGTCAGCCCTTTATTTTGTTATATAACCTATTATCATAACAATTTACAAGGGGTGGACAAAATGATGGAAACAAGTAAGGCAGCTACCTGTGGCCTGCAGAACAGCTTCAAGCGTTCCATGAACAGAGGTGGACATTTAAGGTCCAGAAAGTAAAAATCCAGCCCAAGATTTTGTTTCAACCAATGAGTTGAGTACTCTGTACCTGTGCATCTTTATATTCAATTGGTTGTTTGAAACAAAATCCTGGTTTGGATTTACTTTATGGACCTGAAATGTCCGCCTCGGTCTATGAATGATGTCTGGAACTGTATGAACTGAGATGCTGGAGTATTTTTCAAGACAAAAAGCGTCTACATTTTAAAGGGATAAAGGACATGGAAATATACATTAGACTGTCCTCAAGAACTGTCCCAAGTTCAATGATGTTTAGATGATCTGATCTGGTCACTGAGGAGGCCACAGAAAGCATTTCACTTTTGTCCAGTCTTGAATTTGTTTAGCGGTTTGTATGGTGGCAATATCACCTTGGAATATGGAAATGTCTTGAGAGACCTCTGCTTGCACCATAGCGTGCACCCGGCCCAGCAAAATGGCCTCATATTCTCTCACCACTATACGCCCATTCAAAGCAATAACCAGTCGGAGACCAACACACACCGATGAAGGAATGCTTGGGCTTTCCGCTAAAGTAAACCTGTCAGGATGTAGGAAAACGGGTGAAAAATGGCTGATTACTTTTTCCCTTTCTCAGGGGTTCTAGATTTGCAGCTCCTTGTACCAGGTTATATGTCTCTGTGCACTAGTAGTTTCCAAACAGCAGCCCTCCTATAAATCCCCGTTCGTAATGTATGAGTTCTGTTGAGACTGGGTCACGGAGGTGCGTTGTAGTACGTTTGGAGCCATACTTTGTTGTGTTCAGAGGTAGAAATTTCAGGTCCAGAAAGTAAAAATCCAGACCATGATTTACTTTCAACCAACCAGCTGAATATTAAGAGTCACAGAGTACTCATCTGGTTAGTTGAAACAAAATTATGGTCTGGATTTTTTCTGGACCTGAAACTGCCACCTCTGGTTGTGTTTACCAGCTATTCTGATAAGTCTCTAGATCCCTGTCAGAGCTTCTACTTGAGACCACTGATCCTCTTTGTTTGCCTAGTGTGTCCCTTGGCGCATACAATATTTAACAATTTAATATTGCTTGCCTTTGTAGCTGTCTTTCGAATTGTGATTTGGTTACTTTAAAGTTAAAAAAGGTTATACACTTTATTTCTATACCATGTGATCATTCTAGTTTGCCAGTGAACCGATCTCTCCCATATTTACATCTTCATGCATGTTTAAAGCATACATATACTCATAATGTCACAACCTGAAGTGTGAAAGGTGAAGTAACTGCCTTCATTCAGTTGCCATGCATTGTTCTTCTTTGAAGGGTCTTGTTGTTTCAAATGTGCTGCTCGCGCTCTAAAGATGTCAGGTGACTGCAGTTAAAAACATTTTGTTCTGGAGTCGAAGCAGTGCTTCACCAGAGAGGTGGGATATTTGTCTTTGAACCACTGGGAACCTGTGGAGTTCCAGTCTCGCCACCCACTCAATGCTTCACTGCTTTATGAGAGCAAAACCAGATGTGGGCAAATTTGTTTCCCGGCTGCTAAGTTGGCCTCACCTTAGATCCAACTGTCTGTCAGTACTCTGTGATGGATGGTCTGTGTCACCCTGCAGATATCTACTTGAAATCGAAAGCCAGTTACTTTTTGAATTGCAGCTCCTAGCTATTGAATCTTTCTAGGGATTTGCTCTCCTACGGGTGATGGTACTAATCAGAGTCATCATTGCGGAAAAGAGTACAAAGCAATGTTATGAAACTTATTCCAAATCAGAAAACAAGTCAAGTTTTCACAATGGTTTTTATTTTTAGCTACGAAACCTCGAGTTTTAGTAAGTCTCCCACTTGAACAATGTTTTGATGGCAGAAGGAAGTAAATATGAATATAAATTACCATTTGATCATTCCAAATTGCACGATCAGACTAGAGCAATTTGCTGATGAACTGATCTGTTTTATATTCATTTCATGCATGTACCCATATTGTCGCAACCTGAAGTGTGAGAGGTAAAGTAATTGTCTTTCTTCAGTCATTCCTTCATTCAGAAAATATGAATTCAGCGAAGAGATAGCAGAGATATCATTAAGAAACAGGAGATGGCTTCTTATTGGCCCCAAATCAGCCAGGACTGCAGCGGCTTGTGCTTGTTGTGTCGGTTGCCAGGAAGCTGGGGTTGGACTCCTCCGGAGGTCAGGGCCCATGCGCCACATGAAGCAGTTCATCTGCTCAGCCAGTGCGGAGATAATTATGTGGGAAGACGTTTATCATACACCACAATATCGGAAGGGGAGGCCTGCTATGGAAACAACCGACAAGGACATCCAGACCGTTTCAGTCCATGTGTAGTAGAGAGAAAAAAACAGGCTGCATGAAAGAATCTTGTTTTATTAAATGTTTTTATTATCATTACATCCATCCATCCGTTTTGAAAAACCGGTAACTGTTGTGGTGAACCTGTGCCCATTCCTGGAAGGACAAAGTATAAAGAAGGATACACCCTGGACAGGATATCACACACACACACACACATACGCACACACACACACACACACACACACACAGAGTCAATATTTTACCTCATCCACATACAGTCAACTTTGTGGGGTGGGGTGGCCTTGAGTGACAGGGAGGAAGTCCACTCAAACTCTTCCCCCACGTTCTGCTGGACCAGATTCAAAGCCCCAGTGGGTGTACTGTAGCTAGACTACCCCGTACCCATTACATAGCACTCTTAGAGTTATTGCATATTGTTCTTCACGCTGTAGCAGCTTTGAGCACTTGTATGACTTTGTATAAACAGCCTTGGACAGGGGAGTGACATGTCAACCTTACATCCCTCTGCCTGAATGCCTACTGAAACTTGACTTTCAATGTTCCACATGCATAATCATATATGAACTATATGACAAAATCCTGTTACAGTATAAAAATCTAGAACATGTACAGATTAAATAATTCATTAACAAATTAAGAATGACAGAAGATTGGAAGCAATGTATTCAGCCTTGTCTTTGTAGTGAGACTCATAATATTATTACTTACTGTATAATTAATTTATTAGACCCTTCTAATACCCATCTAAGAGACCCTTCTAAGCTGGGAGGATGTGTGAGGCATGCAGTATAAGTTAGTTGTAAGCAATTTCTTCACAATGCATTGCAGAGGAAATGGGGCAGCTTGATAGATGTCATGCATTTAATCTGACGTCTTTAAGTAACGATAACACACAAGTCACGTCCTTGTTCCCCTCTGACTGTGAGCCCAACACAGACAGGCTCTCTGTCGACTGCAACCTGTTTGGTAGGTTTTCAGGGTCATCTGCAGAATTGGCAATGTGCCAGGGTCCCTTCCATGTTAAAGCCCCCAGTGCAGACAGTGTGCACAGATGTCACCAACTGCCCAGATAAAAAGAATCCACTGGCACTCTAGTTTAATTTCCCAGTTCGTTCATCTGGTTTTTTCATGAACAGTGGAGCTTGGGGTTTTAGCTGCTCTTTCAAAATAGCTTTTAGGGAAGATTACATGCTTTTCCTCTCCAATCCAAATTACAGGTTTGCACTGAGATCATCCCAAACCGCTGAACAGAACCGAGTATATTTGCATAACGCGCAGACCAATAACCACTCACAGCTGGATGCGTCTTCCACATTCTGCCTGCTGCTTTTGCAAAAAGTCACAGTTAATACAATGGTGAAGCACCTGTGCCTCCCGGTCCAAGTGGTCCTGAGTCATTTGCATGTTTCATCCTTTATGGGGGCCTTTTGGGGAACGAGCTTCGCAGATTCAGATGCTGCAGAAAGGATGGATGAATATCAGTCGCCTTAAATCATTTGTAGTACCTTGTCAGTTTTGGAAGTACTTGGAGTAGCACTTCCAGGATATAGTGTTATTAAAAAAAGTATTACTTGCCAACAGAGTTCTTAAAGTGACAGTATTCTAACCCGGGTTCTATTGAACCAGTATCAGAATGTATTCCCTGTTGGGACTCCTAAGCACTTATGTAAGTCGTTCTGGCTAAGGGCGTCTGCCAAATGCCATAAATGTAAATGTGATTGTTCTTTTGGAATCTATTCTATTGAATTTTTCCGTGCCCACAGCAAAATAATTATCCCCGTTTTGGTTCTCAGATATATGTAGTTGTTATAAGTGCTGGTGCTATCCTGTCTACCTCAGTGATATATAAGTGCTGGTGCTATCCTGTCTACCACAGTGATATTACTGTTCTCTATCCTTGAACGACTCAGCCGGTCGCTACATTGAATTATTCTGGAAAGCCTCTCTCATATTGATGAGTGACAGGCAAGGTCTACTGTTTGAACGAATACGATGACAGATAAACACCACGCGGAGCTGTGAGGCATTCAGAATAAACGTGTGAACGATGACACGAGTAGGGCCATCTAAACTTCAGCCTACAAAAATATGCTTGCGTATCAATATTCAGTGTGAGCTTAGGAAAGCCGACAGGAAACCTATGAAATATGACATCCACCCTACACACGTGTGTGCGGGGGGGTGCACACCCAGGATTATTATTCTTAGCTTTTCTGAAAATAACATGAAAGACAAGCGCTGAAGGCTTTTAGTGTATTTGTCCTTTACGTATTAAGTTATGTTTTTCTATTAACGGCAGAAGTATACCCTGGCATTGCAGTTGCTATTGGCAGGCGCATGTTTGTTGTGGAAGGGTGTGTCGTCATTAAACTACCTTTGGGTGAGGCTTACCCTAAAAACCCCAGCAGATTTCAGATTTCAATACCTTCTCTGTCATGCTACAACACAAACCGCAATTCCACTGGCCCCCATAATTGTATGGGTGAGCTATTTTAAACGTCTTAAACCTTACAACGTAAAATTTAGGGCTTTTGGCAGCAGATCTAAAAATTAAAAACACAAGGGTAATTAGCGAGACTGATACAAAACGATGTCAAAGAAGAACTACGTTTCACATGTTAGGTGATAATGTCGTCTGAAGCACTGTGGGGAACCCCATAAACAAACTTCACACTTAAATCAGTGCTGGGTGTGTCCACATTGTCCCATATCAGTCAAAACCCATTACTGCATGATTTACAGGCGTGTACTGTACTGCAAGTGGCATGCCATGACTGAGTATTTGTAGACGTAAATGGTCGTTTAAATGTTGGCCGTTTCACATCTGGATGCCAAATGTGCACTGTGACAGCATCATATGCTCACCCAGTGAATTCAAATGGAGCTCTGAGAAAGGATTAGGAAGAAGGTCCGTCTTTTGAGGCCTGGTGCTCCCTGTTTTGCTGTATGGCTGTGAGACATGGCTGCTACTAGTGGCTTGAGATGAAGGCTGGACTCCTTTGTTACTGTGCCTCTTTGAAGAATCCTTGGGTACCGCTGGTTTGACTTTGTGTTGAACGGGAGGTTGCTCAGGGAGTTCTGAATGAGGCACATTACCTGCATTGTGAGGGAGCGTCAGTTACGGCACTACAGCCATGTGGTCGATTCCCTGAGAGTGATCCGGCTCGCAGGATCCTCAGTGTTGGGGACCCAAGCGACTAGACCGGGCCAAACGGACGCTCACGTAATACCTGGCTGCGGCAGATAGGCGGCCATTTCCGGAACGTGGGACTGGACACTGTGTCGGCCAACAGGGATCCTGCGGTGTTTCAATGTGTGGTGGCCGTGGCAACGCGCTGTGCCGGTGCCTGCTCCCCGACCTGACCTGATTCAGATCAGGAATGAAATATATTTCATGGACAACGAAATGTTATTTTTGTATTATTTCACCCATTACAAGCAGTACAGAAACAGCTGGGGTCACATTGTGATCAGAGATTAGTGGTACATTACAAAGAGACCCTAATGAGAGTAACAGATAGACTGTGTATTACCTTTCATTTTAGATCAGGCACTGCTGCAGGAGAGATGGCAGAATTAGTGCGGTTTAATGTTTAGAACATAATCTCAGGTTTGCTGTTAGAAGAAAAGAAGCAGAAATGGCTGCTTTACTGTTTCCTTTCTAAAAGGTTTAAGCGTCAGATGCTTCATCTGCTAGATGCATTAAACTGCAAATCAAATTGCTTTGCGCTGCAGAATTTACATTTGAAAAAATGCGATAGCTCTATTATTTGAAAGCAATAGGTTCACAGATTTATGAGTAGCATTTCTTCGAGGGTAGTGTTTCTACCATTGGTCAAATCCATCCTCTGTTCTTGCTGTAGCACCTTCTGCTGGCATGTAATCAGGGGTCAGGATCATTGCACATTTTCAAACAGCGAAGCAATTTTTTTTCCTTCTTATTTTTTCTGTTTTCAGGATTTGACCTCATGGAGTATTTCAACGTTCGGGATCTTTTGGGGACGAGGTTCGAACCAGGCCAAAGCTCCTATGTACGCCTTGGGACCTTACCTGTTGTACAGAAAACTGAGTAAGTCAATGTTGTATTAATTAACTTGAGCAGATAAAACGGGGATTTTTTTGTCTATATAAACAACCTTTCCAATCATGACAGAAGCATAAAATGCAATTTATCTAAAAACTTTATTTTACATTTATAATACGGTGCTTTTTAAGAAAATTCCTTTGAAGTATATAATCCTATCTACTTTCAATTCTTCGTACAATTAAAATCCAAACCCTTAAATTAATAGCATAATTTAGAAGTTACTAAAATGCAGTGTTTATAAAAATATTTAGTGGTTTAAAACTCTGTTCTTGCATGTTTTTTCTCTTAATGTTAAAGCATTTAAAATGAAGGAGGCTTTTAACTGGTTCTCAGTGATGTGACTTGTTTTAAAGAAAAATCATGCACATGTGTGTGCATCGCATATTGTGTAAGTCAGCTACCGCCCAAGAATGTGAAAAGTAACTAAACTGTCATGGTTTCCCTGTGTTGCACATCCATGTGAAAGCGGCCACATCCCACAGCAGACAAACAATGAGCTCATCATTGGCAGCCAGACCTTGTTGTCTCTCATACAGCGATTCACACACACTATCGATGTGTCGCTCTGGCATTTGTACTCTGTCTTTACTACATTTAGCTGCTGCTGCTATTTTCTCACCTAACAACCTCGAGAGGCACACTTGAGTAATACCATTTATTACTGCCTTTCTTTTTCTGCCTTTCAGAGATGTTTTCCCTCAAGGTCTCCCTGATGAATATGCCTTTGTGACCACATTCAAGTTCAGAAAAACATCCAGGCGAGAAGACTGGTATCTCTGGCAAATCTTTGACAAATACGGCATCCCACAGGTGCGATAGCAGTCAGATCGCTGTCCGATTTTCCAAGACGTCTAAGATGCTGTTTGTGGGGGGGTATTGAGTTGATACTGTCATGATGGTGGACATAGTTTGTAGAGTTGACTTCCTTCAGCTCACTCATCTAATATAATGGGTCTGGCATGATTTTGGCTTCGGTACGTTTTGTGGAAAGCGTCCCGCCCTACACCTCTTCACTGGAGCTACCTGTCGCATGACTGCATCCAGGTATCCATCCGCCTGGATGGGCCGAACAAAGCCCTGGAGTACAACGCCGCGGGGCTGACCAAGGACGCCGTAAGAGCCGTGTTCAAGGACCCTGAGGTCGAGAACCTGTTTGACCGAAACTGGCACAAGATCGCGCTCAGTGTCCAGGCCAAATCGGTGTCCCTCTACCTGGACTGCAAGCATCTACAAACACTGTCCATCGAAGACAGAGAAGATATCGACATGAATGGGAAGACAGTGATAGGGAAGCGGGTGTACGACAGTGTGCCTATCGACGTGAGTGGCAGCTCCTCTCTGTTTCCTGGCCCTGCTGACTTTCTATGCGTCTGCTGACTTTCTATGCGTCTGCTGACTTTCTATACTGTACGTCTGCTGACTTTTCAGTCGTATTCCTCACAACGCATGTGCATTTTCTGCATTGTCTCGGCCCGTCCTACGCCGACACGTACGTAAGAATCTGAGCTTTGGTCTGAGGATTTGTGACAGGTCATGAAATTTGTGCTTCTTTCTCCAGTTTGATCTGCAGAGGATGGTCATATACTGTGACTCCAAGCATGCAGAGCTGGAGACCTGCTGTGACCTCCCCAAAGGCCCAGTAAGTTCTCCTCTCGCCCTGGGTGGAGGAACTGAGGGGGAGAGGGGTCCTTATTTTCATTGTATCCCAGAGTAATGACAGTTTATGGCAGAGGCACTCAGGCTCTAGTAACGAGTCTCTGCTATTTCATTTCATTCTCGCCAAGCTCTCAATCTGACCTTTTCAGTGTCCGAAGGAGGTCGTGATCGAACACCCCACGGCTGAGATTCCCACCACCAGCCCCCCAAGAAACGACGAGCAGAAGAGTGGCCCCACAGCCATTAACTGCACTTGTGCTGCTGGAACGAAGGTAATAAACACGGCCGGGAAGAATCCGCAAGCGGAATGAGGCCGTCATTCTGCAGACATTGAAGTTTCTCAGTGTGTTCACTGTGTGACACAATGATTGGAAGCTCACCTACTTTTAGTTTTGAATTTGCAGTCTTTCTGCTCAGACTTCCACAGGAACAACAAAAACAAAATAAAACGAAATGTCCCTCAAAAAAAAACCTTGTTGAATATTGAACAGGCAGTGACTTGTAGTTGTGCCACTGAACTTAGTTCTCATGTTCATTCCAAAATGAAAGTGTGCCAAAGTAACACATAGGCCCAAAACAACTGTCTACACCAGTGTTTCTCAGCCCGGTCTTTGGAGACCCCCAGATGGTGCACATTCCTGCTTCCTCCCAACTCCTCACCAAAAATCTGGTCTCTCTGAGGGACTCTGAAGGCCAGTTAGAGAAACACTGGCCTACACCGCAATGTCACAGAGAGTTACAGTATAAAATGTATTTTGTCCATTGATTCCTTTAAATTGCTCCTCACAGGGAGAGACTGGTCCACCTGGACGTGATGGCGCCAAGGGTGAAAAGGTCATCCATCTCAAAATAAAAAAAAAACACTTTAGTTATTTCTATTAATTCAATGAAGTGATGTTCATGAAACAGGATTTGTGGGACTCAGGGGTGTATTCACTATGCTTCTGTCGTGATGCCGCGTGAATTTCCTTACAGGGTGACACTGGGAGTCAGGGTGAAATTGGACCAGCTGGCCTGAAAGGACAGAAAGGAGAAACTGTACGGACTCATTATGCATTTGAACAATCTTGATTATATCAGAGCCTAAACTAGGCAACTAAATATAATTTTAATGGGAATAATGACACTAATTAAATATAACCGATGCTGTAGAAAATGTCTAGATCTCCATTTTCTAACCAGTAACACTGGTCAGGGTAGGAGATGTAAAGGAATACAAAGAAGTCTAAAACCTTTTTTTATCAACTGCTCTACAAATGCATATACTAGAATGTTGGATACTGAATGTACTAGGTCTTTTACTATTATCTCATCATGTGAGCCACGTTTGATTAGAAATTCTGTTCTTTCCTCTGTTTTCTTCTCTGGCTCCAAATAATTGATCCTTGTCGATTGATTATTTGCAGGGCAGAGCCGTTTCTATCAAAGGTGACAGGGGTGAAAAGGTAAGGTCATGGTTTTAACAGGTAAACTCCTCTGCGATTAAAAGGAATGGGAATGTTTTCGGGCAGTATCGTTTTGTCAGGCATCTCTGACACCTGCAGAAGCTGTTACTTTAGGTTTTCAGTAATTTATGGGAATTCAGGCCATTTATTATTTGCCAGCAGTGTGGTACCAAGAATGACTCTTACACAGATGACAAGTGGTACTATAGGCGACTTCCTGGAATAATGCCACTTCGTCTCCAGAGAGAACGGAAGTGCCGAGATGACGATATCAGGCGGACAGTGACACGTCATGTGACCTGATGTATCTGATGATAAGTGGCAGCAGAGAGGCAACGCTGACGTGATATTTAAATAATGGCCAAACAAACCCCATCGGTCACTCTTCCGTTTTTACCTCGCTTGAGCTGAGCCTGTCACAGCTGGACCTGAACCTGTCCACCACCGTGACACATGGGCAGCAGATGAGTGCCCGGAACGGGGCTCTGAAGGTCCAGTTTCCTGCCTGCAGTTCTGTTTGTTTTCATTACTGTGGTTCTGGCCATAGCTTACTGGCGAACAAAAAACACTCACTTCAAACTGTTCTTAAAGGTAATTCTATAACTAGATACATTAACATCTTTTGCAATATTTAATCCCATTATGGATGATCAGAGGCAAGGCTATAATTATTTTGGGGAGGACTCAATAGTGCCCCCCACCCATATATATTATACTCACGGCCTTGGTCCCTCCCAGTGTTGAGCCCATATGGCTATGATATTGATCAGAGGTATTCAGTCTAATTATATTACATTTGTTGTCTAATTATACATACATAATTCTTAGAACGTGCGTGCCTTTAAAGATTTCTGTTGGAGTGAAATATATAGAGGAGTTTACTGTTGAAACATGAATCTACAAACATCTCGTTTGTGGTCTGCTTTCGTATTCTGCCCTACATCACTCTACTCTCTATATTTTTCCGCATTTCCTTTCCTATAATAAGACGGTAAGCGCCTTTTCCCCTCTGTGCAGGGCAGCGCCTTCATGTCGTGTCTGCGTTGGGACTCCCAGGAAAATGTGGTTTCATTGACCGTTTGTTTGAACAGTTAGGGTGACGACCTCCAGGCCGTTGTATAGACGGGCTTCTTCTTCAACTCCACCTGCCTGTCTTTCACAGGACTGTTATGCACGTTTACACTTTGGCCAAATGTCAGCTAAGATGAAAGGGATAAATTTATGGTAACTATTTCACCTATAGGTACATGCAAGTTTAGCACAATTCAAATGATTAATTCCAGAGAGAGTCATCAATGTTAGGTCTGGATATATATATATATATATATATATATATATATATATCATCAATATTATGTCTGG
>JAODKE010000051.1:19966095-19985905 GCA_026779605.1 Mormyrus hasselquistii
CTGTATACCCCCTACTCAGTCTGGGTGTATACCCCCTACTCAGTCTGGGTGTACTGTATACCCCCTACTCAGTCTGGGTGTATACCCCCTGCTCAGTCTGGGTGTACTGTATACCCCCTACTCAGTCTCAAAAATGTGTTTTCATTTGTGGTTGGGTTTTATGGGGCTCTTGATTATGGTTAAAAATGAGTGTCACAACTGTTATATATTGTAATTCAGTACATTTATAAAGACAGTGGTTATGACTATGATGGCAGATTAATATATAATGTGTAATTTTGCAAATATGTTATTTTTTTATAGATTTTTGTAAATGTCAGTCTCCACTTTGAAGGGGGGAACCTGGCAAAGTAATTCCGTCTGCTTCTTTTCTGAACCTCTGCTTTGGTGTTTACATGGGGAGGATGCTGACACTTTCATCCTTTGCCGATTTTCAGGGAGATCCTGGACCACCTGGCCTGCCAGGACCTCAGGGAATGAAGGTAGCGATTTTGAACATGTGATTGAAAATGTGACATGCGCAGTAAATGGCAAAGTAACTATTTCCGCATTCTCTGGACCTACATTTAGCACACTTAGGAGTCCTGAGCGTGCCTGTCCAAAAACCATATGAAAATTAATATCTTTAGCAGGTTATTCATTTAAACGATATTATGAATTTGTTCTGCAGTCCTTCATATCCTGGCTGGCCCATTTTCCCTTTTGACCTGTGGGATATTTCTTTAGAAGTCACACCAGCCATAGTGAGTTGTTGTGACCTTAAACTGAAAAGGTGAAATACTTCATCTGTAACCGTAATGCGAAAAGCGCAAAACGACATTAAGTAGAGGAGGCACCAGAATATCCTCACACCCAAACAGACTATTGCAAGGCAGGAATATGTTTAAAATCTGCTTCCTTTTAATGAATGCTTCACACAGAAGGATACGTTCAAAGGATTAATCGAAAGAACCAAACCTCTCTGTTTCAGGCCTTTGTAATTCCCTTTGTTCCTGCTTTTAAGATTTTGCCTTTAACCCTTTCATCTTTAGCTATTTAACCCTTAACTACAGGTATGACTTTTGTCCAAACCAATTCCTTTCATCAAGCTCTGTAGGTCTATGACCTATATATATATCACAATTCAACATAGCATAACATTTCAACTTTGGTGTTATAAGATATGATATAAAGGCTGCCAACAATTAATAGAAACATTACTAAAGAACATGCAGGAAATCAATGATGATGATTTGTAAACACAAATATGTCCATGGTGGCTATCAGAAATAGCCAGGCTTGTACCGCTGGGCTCTTCAGGGCATGATTGTTGTCTTGTTACAGTCAGTAATGCGATTTTATGACATTGGATATGAACCATGCAACAAGCAGATTTAGTCATAAACCTTAGATGAAATTTGATCAAATTGGTGCATCCAGTGCTTAGTAGCTTATTGACTTAATGCTGCTATAGACCTATTAATCGATACATATCCCACGGGTACAAATGAGAAGTAAAACAGCTGATATGTTTGTATTAGAGATAGGGCTGTCTTTTCAGTCTCTTTTAAACCACCACATGTCACATGCTGTATGATTAAGGGTATGTCTTGTCCTGTCTAATTGTGTGAGGGAAATGGTTGTGTTCTGGGTTGTATTGATAGCCAACAGGCCACATTGTTATTAGTCAGAGACAATGGTTTAATACTTATTCACCTAGTAAAGTAGTTGTTCAGTGTCATGACAGCGAGGCATGGTGAGGGCAGGAAAATGAGGTGATGCTCCACTTGCAGCTCTGTAACAGAATGGACTTATTAAGAAATCAGAACAGCAAAGGGGAGACCAAAAAATAAGAGGACCACAAAGGATCACGAACAAATGGGGAAACTGCCCAATGAGGAAACAGAATTAACAAGGACTAACTACTAGAAACTAAAAGGAAACAAGGTTGGGGAACAAGGTAACATCAGGGGCAAGAACAGGCCAGGGAACTGAGCAACAGGCATGCAGGAATATAATCACAGCTGACATGCAGGAACATGATCACAGCTGACATGCAGGTTATTGATCACAGCTGACATGCAGGAACATGATCACAGCTGACATGCAGGAACATGATCACAGCTGACATGCAGGAACATGATCACAGCTGACATGCAGGAAATTGATCACAGTTGACATGCAGGAACATGATCACAGCTGACATACTGGAGCATAGAACATAAAGATTGAATAACAAAGGGAGTGAGGGCAGGCACTTAAATACACACAGGAATCCAAGGAAAACAAAGGACAGATGTAACTTATAATCGATTAACTAATCAAGAGAGGTGCAAGAACAACAGGAAACAGGTGGAAGCAGAAACACTAAATAAAGACAGAACTAAGAGAACTAACAAACACTAAAGACTAAGAATACACAGCAAACACTACGGTAACAGAAAGAGAGACTAGTATCATAAGAATACACAGCAAACACTAGGGTAACAGAAAGAGAGACTAGTATCATAAGAATACACAGCAAACACTAGAGTAACAGAAAGAGAGACTAGTATCATAAGAATACACAGCAAACACTAGGGTAACACAAAGAGAGACTAGTATCATAAGAATACACAGCAAACACTAGGGTAACACAAAGAGAGACTAGTATCATAAGATTACACAGAAAAAATAAAACACAGCAGAAGGGGGGAAAACCTAAAAATAGGAAAACACACCAAGTAAGAAACACTAGGGCACAAACAAAGAATGGAGAACTGGAGGGTACAGTGGCCCAGAAAACAGGGCAACACACAAGAGCTGAGGTCTAAAAGAAGGAGGAGGGGAACAAAATGACCGGTGCCACCTGCTGGCCAAAAACAGGACATGGAGGATGGGATCGGACGGGTGTTGACCCTGGGCCTCCTATTTAGGGAATAGCTAAAAATTGGATGAATGTTTAGGATTAAGATTAAATTTATGTAAGAGTGTATGGGTTTGTAGCATTCAATATAGATGATGACAGTCTTTTGTTTGAAAAAAAATGGGAGTGGACGTACTCAATGAACACATTGGCATGTGCAGAATATGGATTGTTGATTGTAATGCTTTGTTGTAATCGTCTTGCCTAGGGCCCACCAGGACCACAGGGCATGCAGGGACTTCCTGGAAGCAGAGGCCCCCCTGGAGAGGCCATAACAGGGCCCACGGTATGACACTCCCGTTTGGTGCTAAGAACGGCACAGTTGCACGTGTGCGTTCACACTCATACAGGCGAGTAGGCGTATGTCTGGCATGGTGAGGCCCCTTGGTCCTGCCCACTGGACAGCTACATGAATCTGCCATAGCAAAAAAATATTTCGATACTCTATAAATTGTAACAAATTGCATGTCAATTGTGATTCTTTTCCTCACATGCTTATTTTCTTATTGGTTCAGGGATCTCCAGGACCCCCCGGTGAAACAGGGCCAGCGGTAAGAAATTTGTGTGAAGCTGTTCATTAGTATCAAATCCTGTTTTCTCGGTGTCTCTGGTGATTAGTACTAATTAATTCTAATATATACTGTGCTGATGTGATGCGTTAACCGATGATTACATCACTGTTATAATTATGGAAGATTTATGATATTTCTACAATATTTCTACGGTCTTATGTACATGACTATGTAGTGAACCTTGCAGTGATCATCCAATGAAATTTGTATGCATTAATAGTGATTAAATAACTTTACTTGTATGCATAACACTGAAGAACAAAGAAGAGCCACATTCTTCACCAAGGACCTGGTGGAGTTTTGTCGTTTCCACAGAAAATAAACTATTCAGTGTGTAATCTCAGATGGACAATGATGAGTGATGACCTGGTGATGAATGAGCCTTTGTGTCTTCTTTGTAACCTCTTTCTGTCTTTCATCCAATCATTCAGGGTGTTCGAGGTCTGCCAGGAAGTCTGGGACCGCAGGGTCCTCCTGGACATGATGTAAGCATGCTCAGCCTTCAATACTCAATACATGTGCACTGCCATTGTGGATCTCATTACATTCTCACCACCTCTGTACACCCTGGATACGCCGCATGCAGACACTGACTATGTAATTTAGGGCGTACTAACACTTGGCCCAGTTGCCTTGTACCGTGTCCGGGGTGCCCCACCAAACACTCCCCCCCACAGCGATCCTGGCCTGATCACGCTTTCACCATCATGACTTTTTTGTGTTTAGGAAAACAGGAGGAAAAGCGCTATCGCATAGAACAATGGAGTTCATAATTAATGACCTTATTTTGTGGCTTATTTGGAGTCTTTTTGGGTGTGATGACAGTCGGCCCGCTTACAGATTTATTGAGCATGCGACGCAGTGCTTTTCATATAATCATGCTGCACCTGTAAGTATTGAGTACTGTGTCCAGTTCTTCCCGGATACTCTCTTCAGTCCTAATTTCCAGCAAACACTGCACCTCAGACCAAAATGATCCCTCTGTTGCCATGTTTGTGAAATATTTGTTACTACTTGATCCATACAGCCTATCCGATCTGATCCTTCCAGATCCGGGTCACTGTAGTGTACATGTGTGTATGCATGTGCTGATTACATCATTAAAGTCTGTGTTCTGTACTTGGGCACAGTTAGAGATCACATTAGATGCTTACCGAGCCCGGGCGTGCCAGGGCACGGTACAGACCAATCACACGAGTCAAAAAACTAGACTCTGGGGGGTCAAACGTGCTCGGGCATGGTACAGATGGCCTAGTGTGAGTATACCCACAGAGAGAGCAGTTTGCCTGAAGTACAGTACCAGGAGGGAGCTGACACCACATGCAAACTCTACACGCAGAGCGACTGTGAGCCCCCAGCTGTGAGCCAGCACTGCCACTCAGTGAGCCGCTGCGGACTCAAAGGCCTGATTTTCAAATATAATCAATTAGTCAGATTCTGCCGTCTGGTGCGTTTTTAGAGCATGTGGCAAAAATGAAGTCAAACCAGTAATTATTCTTCGCTTGACAGGGTTTACCGGGACGGCCTGGTGAAAAGGGCTCCCAAGGTGAACCTGTAAGTATTATCTGTAAATAGATAAATATGTACAGTATGCTGTACAGACCCACTCAGCACAATAAGAAATGAGTCATAACTGATGCAGAAAGTAACTGTCTGTCTGTCTGTTTCATAGGGAAAAGCAGCTGACTTGTCAGAGCTGGATTTGAAGGTATGAACTAGCCAAACAAAGCTTTGCCGTTTGATTTAGATTATGAAGACTGAAATGTATGTGATGTACACTTGTAATTTAGGTCTGTTTTGCTGGTTATGCATTTTTGTATTTGGTATAACCTATTCACATATAGTACCAATTTACCCAAGATACATATTCATTTTGTCCTCCTATATCATACAGGAAGCAAGTTATGTGCCTGCTCACTAAATTTAAGGCCCTGCATATCCCCCTAATATTAATAAGTCCAGGGAGCAATATCCATGGCACCTGGTTACGACAATATTGAGAAGACGGGGTACAACACATGAGAAATTCACGGTAAATAGGGAATTGTTTACATTTGGGATGCAGGTTTATTTTCTTCATTGTGACTCTCGGCCCCCCAGGACGTATGTTCAGATTGCCCTGCAGGACCCCCAGGGCCGCCTGGCATGCCTGGACTGCCGGGGGACAAAGGCATTGCGGGACCCCCAGGAAAAGAGGGCCAAGATGGACACCCAGTATGTAAAATATGCCACTGCCTGCAGTCAGCCATGTTTATATTTGGTCGATTAGATCTTCGGTGATGTAAAAGCTGGTTAATGAATATTTGATTACTATAATGAATAACGTTTATGGGAGAGATGCTCAGCATAGGGTGTGTGGCGTTCTGCGTGAATTCCTCATGCGTGTCTGTGTAAAGTGTCAATAGAGTGATTGTGATTCTGAATATGGTATGTGAATTTATCCTGGTTCAAGGTTGTCTTTGTTTAATATTTTGGTTACTCAGGGTTGGAGTTAAATTCAAGCTCCTGTTATTTATTAATGATGTTTTGTATTCAACTGCAGGGTCCTGCTGGGTCTCCAGGTCCTGCTGGGTCCCCAGGAGCTGAGGGGACAAAGGCAAGATCTCACGAGCTGCCCCTGTGACATGGCTGTCCATAGTTAGAAACATCTACATCTGCTATTCTTGCTGTTAGGTTTTTAAGCAACAAGTCTGTTTTCATAGAGCTGTTAAACTTTTAAAGTTATAGTTTAGTTTGTTTTATACACAAATACAGATGATTTTCCCCAATGTGGAGTAAAACTGAGCATTCAGGAAAATTGCAATTCCATTTATTTAATTCCAATTTCAGCATTTATTCTTTGGCAGACCAACTTGACCTTGAAAGATACAGAAGCTGCATTCTAGTTTTCTTTAAAAGCCATATTAATACCACTGTATATTTCATATTCATATTTTACTTATCACATGACCAAAGATAATTTATTGAAGACTTGTAATGGGTACCCTAACAGTTTGGGGTCATACAGTCAGCAGCAAGTCAGAGTTTATTCATGACTTAATCATTGTTAATGGGATAATGTGATTTCAGTGTGCATATGCTGGTGTTGGCACTAATAATATCCAAAATGTGTTACTAGGGTATAAAAGGTGACCGAGGACCTGCAGGTGCTCCTGGAGACAAAGGTGAAAAGGTGAGACTGAAAGTAACATCGGCTGTTTCTTAAGCTCAGTATGAACTTGCATCAGTGCAGAATGGGGCAGGGCCCCTCCCCTTCTACAAAGTTATGATTTGTTTAAGCTGTTTGTCAGCCAGGAAAAGCTAAGAAGTTCTCCTGGACTTGTAGAAGAGCAGTTTAGCTGGTAAAAGTACAGTTTAGCTGGTAAAAGAACAGTTCAACTGGTGTTGAATCTAAATGTAAACATAAACAGTATTAATTACCCGTCCCCCCCACACATACGCACATGCACACACACACACACACACACACACACATACACAACAACTTTTATGTCAGACTGCCACCCAGGCACCCCGTAAGACCTTTGACACAGTCAGTAAGGCAGCTAAGCGTTTGCCCCTCGCTGTTTACGTAGCTAAAGCTGCTGGGTTGTTCCCATGGACCCCTGAACCATAACGCCACAGGCTTTGTATTACTGTGTTGCAGGGACTTCCAGGGGCGCCTGGATACCCAGGGGCTGCGGGCTTAGTTGGGCCTCCGGTGAGTATCTGCCTTTGCTGTTAGGTCCTGGGGCTACACATATATAAAACTCACTTGGCACATTCCAGTCTCTGCATAAATAATTCAGTAAACATTGTTAATGCGGTTATTGTTAGTAACACATTAACGATTTTCCCATTGCTGGAAAAACCATGTTGCTGTATGGCCCTGACTTACGTTTCTCTGATATGTTAATATCACCCTGTGCATGGTTAACGAAGCGCGTTTACAATTATACCTGGGCTCTCGGCAGGTAGCCTCTCTGCTTCTGTCCTCAAGGGTTGTACGTTTAAATCCTTAGCTCTATGTTCAGATTTTCCTTGTTCTTCTCATTCTTGCTTTGATCTTATGGTTTTGCGTGTGTTCATTTGTATGCAGATGAGCTCCATTTGAAGGTTGTCCGACATAATTCTGGACCTTCGTATGATCAAACACTAATTGCATCAGGGGGTTTATAAGAATCAATGAAAGAGTTTTTAGCTGAAAGTATTGTGGCTAATTTCTATAGGTCTGCATTGGAAGGATGCGCTGGACTGTCTGTGAGCTAATTCAGCCGCTTCTGTCAATCATTTTCTTGATGAGTGTGAGGTTCTTTCATAGGGTACCGATGGTCAGCCCGGACCAATGGGTCCTCCAGGTCCACCTGGAGAGAAGGTAATTAAATCTTCATCAGTTGTTTACCAGCCCTGGAAGTCCTACTACTAGTAAGACAACATAATTCCCCTTCCAGTAGCATGCGGTGACATTGTAAACATGCAGCTTGTCTCATAGCCTCTGGTGTTGTGGATGATCCATGTCATGTTCTGCTCAGGGTAAAGATGGTCTTAAAGGAATCCAGGGCCCGCCCGGTTTACCTGGATTAATGGTAAGATATTTTGATAGTTTTCCCTCCTATTTCTGTGAGAAAAGAGATAATTCTTCCACAGTGCCGAATACTCTGTTTACCCATGACACCAATTCAATAGGTAAAGTTCAACTGTTTAAATGTTACAAACTTAAACAGCATAAATATGTATTCACAATACATTAATAAAACTGTGTCCACCTTAAAATCTTCTTTGTCTTTTGTATGAGTACAGTTCCATAACAATGAATTCATTTTCACATACGCCACCCTGTGATGTTACCTCTCAGACTGGAAGACTTGATTTTTTGTGTTATGTTAAAGGGGATTGCTGGGAAAATGGGGAAGGACGGGAGGCCTGGTGAGCAAGGCGAGCCGGTAAGTTGCTTGTTGGTTTGGTTAAATCCTCTTTTCCTGTCTGGTTGAATCACGTTATGCTGTTAAGCACAACTGACAATGTACTTGAGGCAGCTGTATGGCAATTTAAAGATCTGTAAAGAAATCTGTACTACATATATTAAAAACTGCATTTTTAAAATAGGGATGTAATATTATCGAAAAAAATATTTATATTTATTTCCAGGGCAAACAAGGAGAGCCAGGACCCCAAGGCAGAGACGGACTCAGAGGGCTTCCTGTAAGATTTTTTTTTGGGGGGGGGGGTTTCTGAGAAATTTTGGCATTTCTTTGATCCTCCATGCACCATTTGCCGTTGATACGTAGCAACTAAGGGCTATATTGAAATGTTGTGTCATGAAAAATGCCTGGTTAATAAAAGTTTAATTTCTGTTACAGGGATTTAAAGGCCCCAGGGGGGAACCTGGCCCCCCAGGATCTCAGGTAAACACAAACATTATCATGACACCTGTGTCATGAACTTTAATTAAGAGGCTACATCTGAAGACAGCGTGATATGCTCGTACGTCAACATGACGAAGGGCATCTTTTCTTCAAACGAACAAGCTCTTGTGAGATTTATGGGGGCTACATTTATGTTGTAGTCTATGGTAGTATGTTTCTGAGTATGTGTGTGAAAGAGCTCTGTGAATGCAGTTAAACACCAGCTGAAATATGATGATGGCTCCTCTGTCCTGTTTAGGGTGAAGAAGGCAGGGCTGGACCCCCGGGACGGGATGGTAATCCCGGGAAAGATGTGAGCGGCAAGACTGTTTACACAATAACTATATACAGTAGTGACTAAAATTGGGGGAACACTTTCGATTTTTAACTTTATTCAGCTGTTGCTCCAGTTACTTATTTAATCATCAGGTGTATATTTGTAACATTCTTTAATTGTTCATAAACATTACTGCCAATATCTGTGTAGTAATTTTTAAAGCTCAATGCTGAAAATGTTTCCACAATTCGGGTCACTAGTGTATAAACAGTAAATGTATTGTAAGTATGCCACAGATGTACACATCTCTAAAATCGTATGTATCTTGTACCTAGGGCGTTCCTGGTCCTCCAGGACCCGAGGGTCACATGGGCCCACGAGGGGAATCGGTGAGACACTCTTAAGCATCATTATGCGATGGAAAACCATTATGACTCACAGCTACCTCTAAATGCACAGTATTTCAGGGGGACTGGAGGTGACAGCAAGGGAGCATTCTGATGAAAATGATTTTTTTTTTCCTTTAAATTAATGTTTGACCTATCATGCAACAATAATGGTATGAACACGAGTAAGGTTTTGTTGTTTTTCTGTAGGGGAAACCTGGTGAACCCGGCCCGTCTGGAAAGCAAGGATCTCCTGGAATGCCAGTTAGTGATGCAATTGTTCATTGTTGCCTGTGTCACTGAAACACTACCTTACATTGTCCAATGGAATGAATGGATTTCATGATTTATTGTAGCCAATGTATTGTAACTGATAAATGATGTCCTCGAATGATCAAGTTAATGGGATGTTTGCATAAATTATATGTGCTTACTAAATGGTTTTTCTTTGTCTCTGGGGAGACCTCTGTCGGTGTAGGATCTATTTGGAAAAAAAAAATGAACATGATGTAAATTGCATCATACTACTAATGGGTCTATACAGAGTTCATGATTGGACATAAGAAGCTCTGGTATTTAATTTTGTTTTTCAGGGTGTTAAGGGGCAGAAAGGAGATGCTGGAAACCCGGGACTGCCTGGATTTATCGGTCCCAAAGGACCCTCTGTAATTACTGATTATTTTTTATACTGATGTTATCTATTATGTGAGTGTGTCAGCTTCCAATATTACACATTTAATATTTGGGTTTTTATGACCTAATATTAACGAGTAGTGAAAATATTTTATATGAATTCTAAATTGTTTACAACAATTCACTCTGTGATTTGCTGCATGGTATTTCCATCCGATTTGGGAGATTACTATAATCCTCCAAAACAAACCAAATACTGCATATAGTTTCATGTTTATTTTACTCCTTTTAGGGATCACCTGGTCCAGCAGGAGCTGAAGGAAAACATGTGAGTACAGTTGCAATATTGCTTTATAACATTATGATATTGTGGAATGGTCAGTAATTTCAGTACTTCACTTTTTCCAGGGAATGCCGGGAAAACCAGGAGACCGTGGTTCCAAGGGTGAGCGGGTAAGAGTAACAGGATCATTGGAACATTCCGGCGCTAAAAGATCCCACTAGTCTGCTAGTAATTTGATATTAGTGGATTTCCAAAGTGATACTGTATACAGGCAACCCTCAGGTTACGAACGAGATCCGTTCCCTAAGTGTTGTCTTTAGGATCAAATTTGTAGGTAAGTCGGAACAATAAGTACATAAGAATAATAAACAGCAATAATAAAAGTAAGTACATGCAATACTGCACGGGCGTAAATTACAGGGGGGTGGGATTGTAACCCCCCCGATAAATCAAAACTGCCTAATATAACCACCCCAATTATCATGTTGCCCTCTAATTGGGTGGAGACCTCAACCCCCCCAGTGTTCAAACCAAAGTTACACCCTTGCTGCACTGTTCCTCCAGCAGACGATCCATTGAAGCCATTTTCACCAGCGTCACATTTGTTTTAACAAACCATTGCATTTTTATTGTAATAGACTTTAGGCAGACCATTCATAAATGTGCGGGGACCACCTGTAATATCTTCTGGACTTTATGCTTCCATTGTGCTGTAAAGCTGCCTGGAATTATTTGGTTGATATTGTGTTTTAGGGAGATTCAGGCATAAAGGGAGATAAAGGACCACCTGGAGATCCAGGGCTACCTGGAAGTCCCGGAACTCCTGGTAGAAAAGGCCACACGGGTATGATGGGCATGTCAGGGCCCCCAGGAGAGGTGGGCCCTGCCGGTCCACAGGGACCAGCTGGACAGCCAGGCTTCCCGGGCCCTCGGGTGAGGAGGGTTCAACCTTAATGCTGTTTGTTATTTAAAATGTTAAACTACATGGATCACAAAGGTTAATGTATCTTTATGTGAACTATAGGGAGAACCAGTATCCCTAGAACAAATGCGAAGGCTAATCGAAGAGGAACTAGCAAAACAATTAGATGGTGAGATTGCAATTTAAGAACTTTCACATTGCACAGCATGATCCTGAAAAAATACCTGTACAAAATCTGCATTTACAAATACTGTCAGCCCGCGTGCATTCACGCTTTGTGATTTACGAAGTCACAAATTCGTGAAAATTTAATTGGAACCGAACTTAAGTGCAGCCGTAAATTTTTCACACATCTGCAAAATCCTGGAAAAACCCTACAGAAGTGTTTATGTTTAATTTCTGTTTACGTCCTCATGCTTTTAAGTGTAAAATTGGTAAGATTTTAAGTAAGATTGGTAAAAATTAGTTAATGAAGATTCTACTGTGTTTTTGGGGGAGCTTCGAGACATGCAATATAAATCAGTTAAAAAATCCCATAAAAAATTACGACAGGTTCGTAGTTTGTCTGTCACCCTTTCGCTATTTATATTTTCCGCTGGGTACCCAAAATGCTGCCACACAAAAGATTTAAAAGTGTCTGGGGCATCTACTATGGTAATTTATCAGATGCCAACATGCTTACAGCAGCTAACTTGCAGAAACTTTGCGAGATCATTTTTCATTTTGACGAGAAATCTCGTCACGTTGTAATATTGCGAGATCTCGTGACCCGAAATCTCGTTACACCCCCTAATAAACACTGAAAGGGTTCTTTTACTCATTTTCCTTTACTGTGAATGCAAAAGAAAACGGCAGCCAATGCCATGTTCTATGAATTAGTAGGGATAACATTATTATATTGCACTGTAAATGTGCTAGTGTGACAAATATCTATTAGGCGATAACTGTACTCTATTTTTTCATCAAACATCTGTTTCTTTTAAAGGTAATGTTTTAAGATAACTTTTAAATGAAATTAAAGTGTTTTGGGAGCATGATTGCGTATCCTCCTCGTTCAAGATGGGCTCTGCAGCCTAACCTCACCAATGAGGTCTGACTGTATGCAAATATTTGTAATTAATTTGAACTTTTTGCTTTTGGTAGTCAAGCTCGCCTACCTCATGGCCCAGATCCAGCCAGCTCATGTGAAGAGCAGTGCTGGCCGGCCTGGACCCCCTGGTCCTCCTGGGAAAGACGGAACTCCAGGCCGACCTGGGCTCCCAGGAGAGCCGGGAATGCCCGGCCCGAACGGAGGTGATGGGCTCAGAGGACCGATGGGTCCCAAAGGTTTGTACTCGGTATCTACGAAACTCTTCAGCAACAACAAGAAGTTGAAGCCCAAAATCAAACTGGCACTGAAAACAGATTTGCTGCAACTCAAAATAGAGGTGTTAAGGCCTTTGTGCACCAAGTCTGATTTTTTTTCTTACGAGATTTTTTAATCTGTCGTCCGATCAATATTGTTGCACACAGAAACCTTGCACGCTGAGTCCAATGTGTTTTATTATTCTATAATTGTGAACATTTATAATACAAGACAAAGTCCAGTTTGTGGTCCTCTCACTTCTTCTGAGCAGGGAGAAGGAAAGAACATACTGGGCCCATCTGAACCCCAGCAGCCATGAAGAGCAGGGGGAATTTCACCCGCTGATATGGGAACTGTGGAATTATCCCACTTGGGTCAAGGTGTATTTCAGAATGTCAGTGGTCCAGTTAGATCCGCTGATATAAAGAACCGATTTCTGCTTATTTGGAGACAAATTTCATGAGTGTAATAGAAAATCCAAATTCTGCTATCGGAAAAGTCCACTCTAGGTGATTGGCAGATACTCAGGGCACAGCCTACTGTAAATAGGCTGCAACATACATTAAATATCGTGGTCAACAGCATATGACGGCAGCAAAAATAAAATGCAGAAAATCAAATCTGTCCTGAAAGCTTTTATGACGGATGAAAGTTTTGGAGTCGTGTAAACGTGATTTCACACCATGTGAGGTCCTATTTATTTTTAAAGTGTGCGACAATCTTGGATGAAAAATACAGACTTGGTGTGCAATGGCCTGTAATTCTGATAAACAGATGCTCAGAACTCCGCCTGTGTGTCACTGTTCAAAGCAGTCTCTTCCTGTTTTTATCTACAGGTGAACGGGGATCTAAAGGGGACAGAGGTGAACCTGGTGTTGGGGTGCGAGGAGAAGTCGGTCCCCCTGGTCCTACAGGTACGGCCCCTGAACAGCACAAGCTTCCCGCATTCACTGGTCTCTCCTGGACCTTCTTTTCTTTATTGCTTTGCTCAATCTTCATTTCTAGGTCCAGCAGGGATTCCAGGATATGGAAAAGATGGAGTTCCAGGAACACCTGGAGTTCAGGGGGAGCCGGGAAACCCCGGACCTCACGGTTCTCCTGGGCCACCAGGACCCACTGGCCAGTGTGACCCTTCCCAGTGTGCCTACTATGCCAGCTTGGCCGCTCGGCCCACCAATGTCAAGGGGACTTAGAGGCGAGGGGGTCCATTGACGAACTCCCTATTTCATTGAGCAAAGAACTGTTCTTTAAAGAATAATGATGACCTCATTGGGCTGATTGGGGGAGGTGTGTGTGTGTGTTTGGGGGGGGGGTGGGGGGGTGAGTAATGCTGCCGGTCAGAATTTCTTTTACATGGTCGTACTGGATGGTTTGGGGCAGCGGTGGGTTGACTGTCAGATCTTTTCTGCCAGGGACAGCAGTACCAGGTTTGCTGTACTAAGGATCAGCTTGCTGACTGAAGAATGCCCGTTTCTATGTCCCGCTGATTACATATGTCATAGTCTCCTGCCATTAATCAGCAGTTTAGACAAAATACCCCACCATAAACCTTTGTAGGCATTAATTATTAGGTATCCGCTAAAGAGAATGATGTACCTTTTTGTTACTGATTTTGAGATTTTTGTTTTGCTCTGGGGGCGATGGCATTCATTTTTAAATACAAATATTTTTTTCTAATGATTTCTATTGTGTGGTGATTTTATGCTGAGCAGTATTTTTTGAACTCCAATTTTTGAAATTACGTGGCTAACATGCATGCACCATTAAGGATAAATAATGAGTTGTTTTTGTTATTGTTTTGAAGATTATAGGATAATTACCAGTATTTTTAATAGGGAAAGGCTTTCTTGAAAATGACTAACTCTGAGGTCTCTGAAGCATTTCTTATTGAAACCAAAAACTAAATATGGAAGTTTGAATAACATCAGCAACAAATCTTTAAAAATACAAGGAATCAATGAATATTTAGCTAAAGTTGTTGCATGAGTATAGCGGTGTAATAACCTTGATCTAAATCCCACAATAAGCCAGTTTCGTTTGGGACTTTTAGAGCAATGTCTCTCAATCCGGTCCTCGGGACCCCCAGACAGACCATGTTTTTGCTCCTACCCATCTCCCTGGGAGAGAGAAAAAAACATGGACTGTCTGAGAGTCCCTGACGACTGATTTGAGAAATACTGATTTACGATACGGTCATTTTGTGTCTCATTGAGTCTTGATAGAACTGTAGTAAAATTTGCTGCTTTGAGATGAAATTCTATCAAGTTTGAATGTGCACTTTGTCGCCATGAACCAAAACTCTGGGAAGAATGTCTAAAATCTGATTTTTCTTTTGAAAAATGAGCATTTTTTTCCTCATATTTTGTTAAGCTGCAAATTAATGGCTGTCTGCTGTATTCAGATCGAAAGTTTTGCGCGGCCAAGAAGGGAAACTCTTCTAAAGACCCTTTTGTTGTCCCTAGTGGACCAATTAGTATATGCTTAGAAAACCCAAATAAGCTGACAGTCTCATTGCAGGAATTTTCATTTTTGCTTTGTGGGAAATAAATGGCTACGAGTTACAAAACCACTAATTTATTGTCAAAAATGTCAGGCCTTCATATGACTCCTTATGTGGTGCTAAGCCGGGGCACAAGTTCAGGACCCCGGGACTCACTGTACATTTCCATGGTTTGCCATCTGGAGCAGGGCTTTCTGTTTTGAAGGTCACCAACTATACTTTCCAATTGGTTTAATTGTTTTTTATAGATCCCCAGTGGTGCAGCAGAGCTAAAAATAGTAAAATGCCACCTGTTCTAGAACTATTGCCATGAAAATGGCAAATATCACCTTATTCTACTGGTATGCTGTTAATACCAACTACAGAAAAAACTGTGTTTAATATGGTCTTGATTTCTTGATTCCTTTTTCTGATAGGAGAGAGTTGACTTGAATCCAAAGGCTTTACACTCATAATTTGAAACTTTTGAACCGTCCCTACATGTAAGTCATCATTTACCAATCGCTATTAGGCATTTTCAGATAAGCCCTAATCTAAAATGCAACTCTTTTTTTGTTTATAGTTTTTTATCTTAGTTGTAATGGTGCTGTTATCTTCTGTTTGGCTTTTTACGATATTCTTACACCCTATACATTTTTACAAATACTAATAGCTTTGTCTTGCTGTTGTGATTATAGGTTGTCAATTAAATTATTCTAAGAAGCAAAAAATATACAATGGTGCTGTCTCTGAATTCTGTAGTAAGTACTGAAAAGGCAAATTTTTTGCAATAAAAATGCATCTGGATACAGTTTATAGAACATGCCTTTAAACTTTGTGAATACTTCTATTCTGAGCATAACATAATGCCGTTTAACCAAATCAATTTATAATAAATACTTGTAAAATATCAACTGTGAAATTTTGTAGTGTTTTCTGGCATTTTTATTTCCACACAAAAACCGTCCTCTGCGTAACGGTCTTATTTTGCATCTCCTGATTGTGAACACGGCCATTAAACTAGCTTACCTTTTTTCTACGTAAAAATAATTATAGATGAAATGTAGGGTGATATATTTTTGTTGTACATTTAGTCTGTATGCATCTTTAGGTTTTCTGTTCCCAGTTCAGCCACAATACCTGTGGCAGGTTTCAATTTGCACTTTCATCCTCACCTGTGAATGTGCAAATTTGGTGTGAAAGTCTTAGCCTTTAATGTGCTGTCAGTGTATTTAGTGACCGCACGCTAATTTGCTCACAGCTTAATATTTAAACAGAAATACATTCTGGCGAGAATTTAAGCACTCAGTCTGGCAGTGGACAATAAATGTTATGTTTGCTCATTAAATGAATCAGATGTGAGCAAAGGTGGGTATGTTTACCCTCTCCCTGGTCACCCAGCAACACTGGAGGCCCAAACATTCATTTACCACTATGGTTCCTGGAAGAGGTGCAATCGCAGTGAGTTTTCATCCAATAACACCTCCTCTTTTTGTAAAAGCAGGTTAATGACGTGTTTAAAACGTCCACTATCTCTTCTGATTTGAGATGATTGTTCTTATATATTTGCTAAATCAAGTCGAATTCTGGCAGTAAAATAGTTTTGACAGCACACACTTTTTTGTATACACATCTTTCCTCCAAGTCACCAAGTCACACATTTACTGAAGATTGTGTAACTTGTGTTTTTAACTTTGTTGCTAAAGAGAGAGGCAGGTTCGGGAGCTGCTGTTGGCTCATCTCACCCTCTTCAGATAGTCTCTTGTGTGTGCTCTTGCCAGAAATAACCTTCAGCAGTGGAACAGTCAATAGGCTAAAAATGAAGCTAATGGGACACTCCCAGCCAATGGGACACTCCCAGCCAATGGGACACTCCCAGCCATCTTCCCGTACCTATAGCCAGGGGTGAGGCTAGAAATCCCACCCCCCCGACAAAAGCATACTTCTCCTGAATATAAAATATGATCCCTTCTAGCATGTTCCAAGGTCCTTGTCCGTAACCCCTGTATCATTTATGGTGCCCCAGCCTGCTGCCAATTTATAATCATGAAGCAAATTATTCCTAGAGCAGTGTTTCTCAACCTGGTCTTCAGGGACCCCCAGATGGCCCACATTTTTGCTCCTTCCCAGCTCCCAGTAGAGCAAATCTGTGGACTATCTGGCTGGGACCCAGGAGGGAGCAGAAATGTGGACCGTCTGGGTCCCACCCAAGGATTAGGGTGGATGCTTTAAAATAATGTGTTTAGTGTAGGTTCACCTTCTGCTAGAACTTATCCTCCAGGTTCACTTCTGGTTCCAGCCAATTCCTGTATGGCTGATGCGTCACCTAGATAGGTCACATGACAGTGATACAAAGTTGAGGGGCATCTCTGTTAGCCAGTCAGCTGAGGCTCATCTTTGTCCTCATGATCCTCTACAGACAGGAGAGAGCTGAACTCAGATGGTTTAATTCTTGGACAGAGCACCCATTGGTCCATGAATGAAGATGTCAAATAACTCGACATTAAATATACTTAATAAGATACTCAATTATGCTATGTGGCTTTGCTCCAATGGACATTCCTTCCAGTGTGTATCCCTGCCTTGTGAGCTACACGTCCTGAGAGAAGGTTCCAGACCTAACTCCACAGCCCTGTGTAGGATAAACAGTTGAATGATTGATAGATGTTTTTCTGCTGAGACGAAAACAATATAATTGCATGAAATGATTGTATTACTTTGAATAGTCTTGCACTACCTTGTAATTCCTAAAAATAACGATAATGTGATCCATGGCTTTACTAACTACTTTAAAACCAAAAGGCTCCTGTGTTTGGCTAAATAGTTCAGTTCTTCTGGTGCTTTGACTGGTTTGTTTCCTTGATTGAAAGTTTCATCCAACTGTTTCACATCAACATTAGTGACACATGCATCATTATAGTAGACTGACCAATCAGCACACAGCTGGAACTCAGTGCTTAAGTGAAATCCAGGTCATCATAATTGAACTGGTAGTTTACAAACGCTGTCCCAGCTCAAAGTCACCTCTCTGACATGAATTTTCTGGTCATCCTAGTTTAAACAACTCCCAGAGACACTGACAAAAATCATCCACAACTGAAATGATTTTCACACACGTCACATCTTTCGCAACAGCTTATCACACTTTATTTCAACAAAGGGGAGAAGAATTTTTGTGATGTGTACATCTTAAACAAATTAGATTTTAGAGATGCCTGTTGTCCACCAATAACCGGAAAGGTGGCTCAAAATTATTTCACTTCCGACAACTTGCTGACATTGTAAATATATTTTTAACTGTTTTCACAATTAATCAACCCTTACACTTCATATGGAGATATTCCCGGATGTCATTTAACGTAACATGTTTCAAGAAAACAATTCATGCAAAACAGGAAAGTGTAATTCCGTATTTCGGAACACTGGGTCATATTCTCTGTCTGTTTCCTGTGTGCCTAATTTGTACAGGTGTTGAAGTATAAACAAAATCATCACGCACTGCTGCTGCCGGTGATGTCATTAGACCCTCATTTCCGTACCATGGCACAGCCTGTAAAATGGGTTTTCCTTGCTCTCAGTTCTGGACGGCAGTTCTTCACGAGCTTCGTTTCCCCCCCATGTTTTCGTCTGCTTTGCTGCCGGCTTGAGCTTTGGTCGTACGCATGACTGAGGCATCATTCGAGTGGAAGTAAGAAGGAGCTTGCAGATGTCAATAGCTTAAGTGTGATGAAAAGGGAGACCTCTGACGTCTCTTCAAGTTTATCACGGATAATCCCCAAGTGGAGCGGCTTATTCCCCCCCCCCCCCCATTTTCTATGCTGTTCGAGGCTCCTTTGTCCTCATGGGCCTTTGGTATTTATGGATTTCTTTCCACTCACAGGCATCAGCATCGGAGTCCTCCCAAAACAGTTTGAGGGATCACAAATTCCAGGTGGCCCCATCAGCCCCCTGGGGCCCGGATTACCTGGGTCCCCTGGGGGCCCCCTCTCTCCACGAGTGCCATCCCGGCCATTCTTTCCAATGCCAGGAACTCCAGGCTGACCTGTGGCGTAAGTGTGGTAAAGTGTTGCTATAGTACCTTGGATCAGGGTGAAACGCTCTATCATAATATTACGACCTAGTTCTCTGTCATGAATGAATATTTCCATAATTCTTATTCATCTTACATTAATAATGTTACAAGTGTTAATGTTTTTATAAGATACAGCTCAGCATTCTCAGATCTGAGGGGAAATCTACTGAATACCTGTGAACATCGAGCTCGAGGGCGTCTCTTATATGTGTCAGAAGGGGAACACGGTTGGGCATTAATCTGTATCTCATGTGATAAACCGGATTACGAGTTTTAATTACATGGCTGATTTTAGCTGAAAGTCTACAAAATACATGGTTTGCAATAGGAGCGTAGTTAGGGATGAATGAATAGAAGGGCTGATTCTTTCATGCGGGGGCTGACGGCAAACTATTCATGACTTAAGCCAATAAATACGCATTCATTTGGGGGGGGGGGGGCTGAAAAAGAAGCACCCCCCCCCCCCCCCCCCCCCCCCCCACAACGGGGCGGGACGCGCCGCCCGGCGCCGCGGGGTGGAGGAGGTGGGTTGATAGGGGATGTGAGACAAGAGAGAGTGGGTGGGGGGGGGTG
>JAODKE010000051.1:19986005-19996023 GCA_026779605.1 Mormyrus hasselquistii
GTGGGGGACAATAGTTGTGAGTGGGAAAACAAAAAACGCGCGCTGTGGGGGGGGGGGGGGGGCGGAAAAAGAAGCCCCCCCCCCCCCCCCGCCCCCCAAAATAGGCCTAAGGATGCGCCTGGTTTGCAGCGTGTGAGTAGATGTTGTTCTATGAAAGATGAACATTCATGAAGTTACCTGGGGGCCCTTGCAGGCCTGGACTTCCTCTGGCTCCTTCTCCAATCTCTCCTTTCTCACCTTTAGCTCCTGTATCACCTGCATTATGCCACAATAAATACGCACAGTGGGTGCATGCAAACACATCACCAAGCATACACGGTAGGCCTAAAACAGGCATGCAGTTTTCATTTTACGGTACTGATCGGGTCATGTTTGGTGTCTTAGTGTTCGAAATGTCCTCCGTCAACGCTGAAACATGTCCCTGACACTGTGACACACTTTAACACACAAATCCCAGTTAGCAAAAAAGAAGTCCATGGCTTCCCATGTCGGGTGAAAGTGGTGGCCAGTCAATGTGGCCACATCACCCAATCCAACGCCGTGGAAAGGTATTGTCAAGGTAACGCAATACCGTTAAAGTAACTTTGTAAAATAAAAGCTTTACTTTGTAAAATAGAATGTTAACTTTGTAAAATAAAAACAGTATGCCTACTTTTGGCCCACTCTGTATTATGTTTGATGTCGAAATAATGTAGACTGTAGGAGTGATTCGCATGTGTGTCATCTTCCTTTAAGCATTGCATTATTATAAATTAATGATGCGTTCCCACTGAGGCCAATATGCACAAGAAAGACAAAGCGGCATCCTTCGAAAAGCTACCATTATTTTTCTAACAATGGCCTTATTGTAGTCTGTAGCATTTCAGCTCAGCATTGAATCTGAGAGCCGAGCGATATGTTTTGCACCATTTTCCAATGATGGCACTACAAGGCAAATATTGTGAAGATGCCACTTTTAGACACAAACTGAAATAAATAAAACTTCCTCATGAGGCTTCAGGTATATCCTGAGGGGGGTTGGGGAAAAAACGGAACCAAATCTTACGTGACTGGTAATAAAGCCGTATACTTCAGACGAAACTGATGGAATCTATGTTGTTTTGGTGATATTATGTTGTATGACGTATAATCTCCGTGGTGATCACCATTTCATCGCACCGCCTGTGCTAGGTCCCCAAGGCATGTTTTTATTTGCTTTTTATTTGGCTTAAACTGATAGTAGCTGCCAATTAAGAGTAACTTCCATTTTAAAAGAGCTGTCGCTTCATTAAAATGACTCGCTCACTCCCCACAGTACGTGTATTTCTGCTCTGCATGTAGGTCTACTAGGCTTGTGGTGGGACACATAAAGAACTAGTTGGCAGCGTCGTTTTAGGTTTGTGACAGATTGCTCTCGTGAATGTATTAGATTTTTTTTCTGCTTTGCTTTTTTCTTTACGGCTATAAAATGAACAAATTGGCTTGTCACCTGACTATACCCCTTCCCAAGGATGTTCATGTCCACCCTAAAAATGCATTTGCAGAATTATTTACTTTCTAAATAGAAAACAACAAACACTTGATTGACAAACAAGAAAAAAAAAATGATCATTACAAATGTATGTCATTCAAACACTGCACACTTATTTAGGAGGAATAAGCATGAGCTTCTTAAAATATATTACGGTCTTTTATTTGATTCCAGAACTGCAGGTTATCCAGGAAACTCACAGCTAATTGTTTAACGCTCACCTAGCTCGACATGATTCTCCCAAATGTACGACATGATAAACAAACAGCCCACCATGCTGTTCTACATAATGTCATGCTTCCTGTCTACCCGTAATCTCCCTTCGCTTATTGCTAGTGCCTCTGACTCCCATTGGCTCATTATAATAACCAATATCTGTGGTCTTTCACAACAACAACTCAACTAATCCGGAATCATTTAGTGACTCACTCACTTTCTGCCTCTCTTGGGCCCCTCTGCCTCTCCACTTTGCCATTGCCTTTCATTCAGCTCTTTCCATTAAAGGTCAACAATCTGCTGTCTGCTCTCTGGGATGTAACAATAGTAACCAACAGAAACACAGAACCATATTTGGGAACCATGGGAAAAGCGGTTATCGGTCTGGCATTGGTACAGTAAGTAAAATATATAGTACATAGTGTGTTTTTACTTGGTTGTTATCAGCATCCTGGATGCACTGACCCTTACCTTTCTCACCAGGTACTCCATGGAAACCTTGTGGCCCTTGCAGGCCCATTGGGCCCCTTAGTCCGGGTATCCCTGCCTCACCAGAAGGTCCAGTAGGTCCTGGAGGACCAGGAGGTCCCATAAGCCCAGGACTTCCAGGAGCGCCAATTGCTGCTGGCATTTTCAGGGCTGCCTTTTTGAATTCCGCTAAATGTTCTAAAAAATGCAATTAACATATAAAGATATGAAGGTATAAAAATGTTTTGCTCAAACATTTTCACGTCCATTACTAAACGATGAACTAAAATTTGAAATTCCAAACAACACAATGTGTGTTACTCTTGATAAAACCCATCCCACCTTCAACGATGCTGCTACAGATCTCACGGACTTTGTGATCGCTGGCTTTGGGACCCTGTGGGGAAGAAATTCACTCAACGGTTAGAGCATCTTGACGTTAGGCCTTAAAAATATTTTGGTTAGACATTTCTTGTATTGCGTATACAGACGATCCTCCACTTACGAATGAGATACGTTCCGAAGGGCCGTTCGTAACTTGAAATGTTCGTAAGTCGTTATTCAACATCATTTTAAGAATACATGCAAGTACAAAGACCTAGAATGCTGGGAGTACGGACGCTACACTGCTGCGCGGTGGGAGTAGTGGCCAGAAGTCGTACTAGGTGGAATTGGTGCCCAGAAAAAAAAATTATATTGTGGACAGGAAACGGGAGCCCAAATGAGCACAATTTGGACTTTTCGTTCGTATGTCTGAAAGTTCGTAAGTAGAGGAGCCTCTGTATATCATCAAAGCACTTTCATTTGGTACTTACTGGGAGCCCACGTGGTCCTGGGGGCCCAGGAATGCCTCTCTCCCCTTCCAGGCCTCGCGGCCCCAAGGGGCCACTCATCCCCGTGTGCCCCGGTTGACCCGGGAGACCATCTTTGCCATTAGAGCCCCTTTCTCCTTTATCTCCAGTCTGATGAAGATTGCCCCCCCCCCCCAGTACCAAGTCAATCACTCCATAATGAGTTCAGAAGTAGAGCTCCAGGTAGTAAAGGTGTCAGACGGTCATTTTACCTCTCCTCTGAGCCCAGGACTTCCAGGGGGGCCCTGTTATAACAGACACAGCACGAATACTGACTTCAAAGTCGCTCTGTGTTCACAAGGAGTTTGCAGACTGGTTGACACAATACCATATAAAGGTGTCTGTTCTAGGTTCATTAGTATGGTACATTTCTATTAAAGAACAGACTTAGGTTTACAGCCATAGATAGTGATAACTAGAGCGTGAAAAGGTTAGGACTGACAAGAGAACATTTGCAAAAACACAAGATCAAATTTGTGACACAAGCAGTGTCCTCTTTTTCTTATGTGTAAATAACATGTTACATAATCATGCTCCTGATTTTACAGTGAAAATGGATAGAATGCAATGCTAAAAGAAACCCTACTCATACAAATGCTTCAAATATCATTCAAAACACATTACTGTCATATTGTCTTACCATGTCGCCTTTTGGCCCCACGCCGCCCACAGCGCCTCTGGCTCCCTGCGTATGACATAGAATTGCTGTAGACACAGTATGGCCATAGATCGGCACAGACTGATGACATCACATCTGACAGGAAAGTTTGTTGTTTTATTGCGACATAGCACCGGCTTTTGAATCAGAGCAAGTTATAAACGTAAAATGAATGGTTGTGAAGTTAACATAAAAAAAAAAATAAAATGCAATACTCTTTAATAAATTATTCATACAGTAAGTAATTAACGTCATTTAATGCATTGTTGTGTCTGTCTTTAAAGTCTGATAATAACCAACAATGATGTCATTAACAAGGTGGATGGGTTACTGATCAGGAATGATTAAGAATGAAAACCATACATCACGTACTTCATTTCCTTTTGGACCAGCAGGACCTACAGGGCCCTAAAACAGGTGAGGAAATACATTTAGAAAATATCATTTAGGCACCACTGTCATAAACGTTTTCAATTATATTTTTTAGTTTAATGTGCTTTTTGTTAAAGACTGAAAGACAAAACGATAAGAAATTCTTATTATTTGAGCATAACATTTTCTATAACTAGATCTCATATACAGTAGACTGGCCATTTCTTATTAAGTACCCCTGTCTCATACCAGAGACGAGCCCCTTCTGCCTACAGAACACCTGAATTTTTCATACATTCATCAGCTTTCGTGGCTCATGACATCATGGCCTTCCTCTTAGCTGTAATGAGTCTGACCATTACCCTCCGCATAACAAGATGTTTCACCTTCACAACTGTCCCTGACTGCATGATTTTTGTTCATCACACTATTCAGTTTAAACTCTAGACACTGTAGCAGCGTGCAGATCTCATGATGGTGGCTGTTAGAGATGCTGTGACCATCACGTCTGGCACAATGATCACAGCACGTTCAGAATCACTTCAGAAACACTGCTGAACATTAAGCAAACCTACTGACCCTATCTGTGTGCTCTCTGCTCTTCACAGCCACATGACTCCCTGCTTCTACAGAAGGACCACGCTGTCGGCCTTATTGAGCAGGTGTACCAGTGACTATATGTTACAGCGACCAGATAATACATGTCAGGGAGGTTCAGAAGTCACTTTAAAACTGAAATGCTCTTGTGTTAGGCTAAAAAGTTGAATTCTTCTGGGGCTCTAACTGTCTGTTTTTCTGAGAGAAAAACTCATCCAGCTGTTTCACATTAACATTAGTGATACATGCACGACTAACCAATCAGCACACAGCAAGAACTCAGCGCTTAAATGAAATCCATGTCTGTTTAATTGAACTGGTAGTTTACAAATCCTGTCCCAGCTCAAAGTGTGCCCCCTGACATGGATTATCTGGTCACCCTAGTATACAGTATGATCTTCGTTATATATCACAGTGCCAAAGAACTTTGCCTCACCATGTCTCCTTTATGGCCCGTGTGCCCTTTGATTCCACGGGGACCCGTCTCACCCTTGATTCCTTTTTCACCCTAACAGACAACGCACAGCATGACAGGCTGTTTCTGAAATTAATTACAGGCTTAAGATTTTAGCGGTGCAGCAGCTTCAGAAAGACGTGTCAGAAACACTCTCACCTGAGGTCCCGTGAGTCCAGTAGCACCTACAGGCCCCTGCTTTCCAGGCTCTCCCTTCAGGATTAATTAACCAGTTAAATCATGCAGTAGAACATAGGAGAATGAGAAATGAGCCAGATGTGCTATGGCTGTTCAGTCCAAATTTTACATTTGAACATTTAATTTTGAAGTGTTAGAACATTTTTTTTTACATTGAATGAATGTACTTGTTAAGTCTTCAATACTCAACTAAGGATTGAAAACTCCTGCTGTTCTTTTCATGAATAAATGTTTTTCTGATGTAAACTCATCCCCGGATAATTATTATTTGCGGCACTGTCTTCTAGCTACCAGCACAGTAGTCGCCAAGGTGACTGTTTGCGGATTCCTCTTTACTTTCATGGTGCCCACTATAAGTGTCCTGTTGATTTCAGGTGATCATTCCAGTAGCAAAACCATCAGTATGAAGAGAGACGTCAACATACACTGGATCCCTTTTCCCCGGGTAATCCATTTTCTCCCACGGCTCCGTCCGCTCCCTGGGGGAGTGGAACATTTGAACGCCATTGTGGCATCTCCACATCACACTGCTCTCATCGATAATGCAAGCCAGCGATTGAATGATGAATGTATATGGCAGGGTATAGCTGCATCGCTGCTGGAAATCTTTCAAATACTCACCGGTTTACCGGGTAATCCGGGTTGCCCTGGGGCCCCTGCTGACCCCGGTTCCCCCTATAACGACACACCATCGCATGCACAAAAACTCATTATTCCTCAAACTACCCAACTGATTGTTTTTTTTTTTTTTTTAATTGCACGTATCTTGATGACAGGTAGCAGGTGCCTGGGAGTGTCTGCTCTTGACATGGCTACTGTATGTGCTGCTCTGCCGTTGTAGCTATCTGCTGGATTATCACAGAGCCTGTGCCATCATTTCTCACCGTAAGCGGCATCATTCATCTCATGACACATTACCTTCTCCCCCGTCGCGCCCATTACTCCTTGTTTCCCTGGCAGCCCCTGGAAGGACAGGAATTCCCGTGAGTAGGAATTCTGGGCGGCTGTTTGGGAGATACTCAAAGTATGTACTAAATTAAAAGAAAGTATTACAGACAGTATTACTGTATAGCTTGTACATGTGATCTCTGTAAAGATTTTTCTGCTTGCAACACTAACTTGGAAAATGAAGGCAATATAAGTTAAGTGTCACTCTGGTGAGAGTGGTCCATAAAGTAGTGTGGTTCTGATTCATTTATTGGGAAGCAGATAAAGGCAATCATTTCAGTTCTACACAAATGTTACACCAAATGAGCTCCACTGTGTCACTATGCCTGGATTTCTAAACAGTACTGTAACCTGACACTATTCAAGTAAAGCAAATCATGACTGGCCTCAGTCAGGATTTATACACAGTGATTCTTCCTTCCCGGCACCTATAATAAGACATGGATTGCATCACATTGGCAAACCACATCTGCCCAACTCGTCAGGGCTTCTGTGTTAATGGATGCTAATGTAACGATTACATTGGAACATCTCCAGGAAGCATGTTCCTTCTGTTGACGCTTCTTCCATCCCGGAAGCAGCTGTGTGCTTCTTTTTTTGTCTTGGCATAATTATAGGTGAATAACAAGGGCATGAGACAAACTGGTCGTCTTCCTTGAATTGTGGCTTTTTTTATAACTTGGACCACCGTGCCGCTGAGACTATATTACACTCCCTATTTCCTTTCAAGTAAGAGCCGTATATCAATGTCAAGCAAACCTTGATGTACATTTAAGGCTATCGCACAGTGAGATACTTTTGCATGTCCTTATCACAAGTGATAAAAATACTTGGATCTCTGTGAATTATGTAGAGTGGCTGCTTTTATATTCGCAAATTTCTTTCAGGAGAGAAATTCAAGAGAAGTCCCACAGAAACTATTGCCCCCGTGCTTGTACTCACTGGGATTCCAACCAGTCCCCGGACTCCCAGTGCCCCAGGCAAACCAGACTCTCCCTGTTAGACATCAAATGTGCGATACAGTGTTAGAACCTGACCCGGCATTTCATAGGACACAGTGAAGCAGACAGCACTATTATCCTGTATCCATTCAAATCCACAGATGATGTAGGTGTTTACCTTGTTCCCATCTTGTCCTGGTTTTCCATCACTGCCATCTTTCCCAGATTCCCCCTTAAGAGACGTTTACTTGTTATATTTCACAGCACTTCTGACTTCTTCGCAATTCCCCCAAAACAGCATTTATTAATGTAACATTATAAATCTAATGTGTCGTTTAATATTATTCCATATGTCAAATCGATCAGGCAGTAAAAAGGTCAACTATTTTGCATCAACTGTATTTTTAGCTACATTTTTTATCAGGCCTAAACCTCTTTTGTCATAATTAAGAAATGCATCATACCTTCTCTCCTTTGGCACCTTGGATCCCTGGTTCCCCACGAGGGCCACTCCGACCCTGTCAAACACAAGATGATTAAGCCGGCGAGCTATTCTTAGAACGCCTACATTTTCTGGTGCCCATTTTACTTGCCTGGATATTCTGTCGGAACAATTTAGGTTAAGTGCCTTGCCAGAGGGTACTACAGTTTGGTCTCTTGTAACTTTTTGGTTATGGGTCCATGCCCATGACAGCCATTCTGCCCTGAAGGGCAGACAGACATGGGAAGTACTCACTTCATCCCCTTTGGGTCCTTCCAAGCCCTGCCTCCCTCGCACGCCCTCCACACCCTGTCATTTATAAAAAAGAAGGTCACTGTAAACGTTCACCTTTCCTCTTTGACTGAGGTTCAAGCAAATGCTAATTTATCAAGCGACTCTGAAATTTTGCTTACCGGAGGACCTGACGGCCCAGTGGGCCCAGGAATGCCATTGAAACCCGGCGGGCCCTGTGTGGGTTAATGTAGCGGTGACAGCAGATTAAAGTGAGACAGCATCGTTTATTGAACTTTATGTGCTGGTTAATTCTGTATAACCTCACACACGGCCAGGCTAATCACAATAGTAAATCAATGTGTGATTATGACCTTTAACTAATGTTATGACCCTAACTAATGTTACTTAACAAAAAGTACAAAAAACAGAGAAATGACTACAGATCAACAATGCATCAAGCGACCAGAGGACCAGAACCTGAGGACCAGAACCTGAGGTCAGAAATTTAATATATTTAATACACACATTTCCTTGCCTCTACAGACGTGTAAGGCTTGTTGTGCACATGAGGACAGTAAATCAGTCTCCAAACGTGTTTGTGTATACAAACGAAACAGACCTCCCACTGTTTTTTGTTACACCTTAGTGACTCACTGTAGGGTTAAAAATGACCCTGGCAAGTGAGCACTTTGTGTGCAAGACAAATAACTCAGTGTCAGTGTATCTGATACCTTTTAAAAGCAGCCTCCATCAGTGAAGACGGCTATTTTAACAGGAGACGCTAAACAACAGTGTCACGTATATAAATACGAAGCCGACAACATGTTTTTAAATGTATTAAATAATCATTTAAAATGACCAAATGACAGGACATTAAAGAACACGCAATACTATATGTTTACATAATTGATCTCTCCAAAAATTCAATAGTAGACAGATTTGTAAGCGTACCCTGTCTCCTTTGTCCCCAGCGGGGCCAGGGTATCCCTTCGACCCCCTTTGTCCCTGTAAGAAAAGTTGTGTTTAAGGTTGAGACTAACATCATAATGCGTAATGTTTATGAATGAGAGAATCTCAGGGATGGCCCTAACCTCACTTCCTGTGCGGCCAGGCAGTCCCTGAACCCCTGAAGGCCCGGGTTCACCCTGTCAAAAAAATAAATAAATAAACAGTGCTGAATAAAATGTAAACACTGACATGTAGTATGAATCAGAATCAAAATTAAGTTTATTGGCCAGGTATGTTCCCACATACAAGGAGTCTCCAGTTGTCAGTGACTCTCATACGTACATAAAGTACGTGCAATCACAGTTAACACAACACAATGTTCACATATAGTTTGCTTGATATATACAATATGTGGTTGATAAATGTATAAAAAAGTGCAAGAGATGTTGCAATAAATACAATATCCACAATCCAATACAATAAGTACAGTGGATTATTTACATCAATAAATTATTGTATGGCGATGGGGGCTAATTGGTGTAAGAGTTAATAGGTCTACAGTTTTGATCCTTGTCTCCATCTAGTACAAACCCACACATAGCCAATTTGCTAGCATTTTTATTAAAATACAATAAAATATTACCTTTTGTCCAGGAATACCTGGTCTTCCAGGTTCACCATGGCTACCTTTGTGACCCTGACAATAGAGAGATCAATTATTGTTCCTTAAATGACAAATAAATTGTCCCTAATCCATCTATATCAGTAAGAGTAACATGAAATACACAAGCGAACATGTTAAATGAGAAATGCATGTGTGTAAATTCACGGCACCTTGATTCCTGCTACTCCTGGATTACCCTGAGGCCCTGCTGGACAAGCTGCTGGACACTATGACAGATCACACAGGCAAAGCTTAAGCTCTTTCAGAATTGCTATAAGTGCAGTGTTGGCTAAATTGATATTATTCTTTTCATCCATCCATCCATCCATCCATCCATCCATCCATCCATCCATCCATCCATCCATCACTCATCCACTACAGGATTGTGGGGTATTCTGTACATCCATCCATCCATCCATCCATCCATCCGTCCATCCATCCATCCATCCATCTATCCACCCATACATCCATCCATCCC
>JAODKE010000051.1:19999754-20016653 GCA_026779605.1 Mormyrus hasselquistii
CTGCAGCAGCAGGCCTACATCAGCTGGTATGGGGACCTATAATGACTGCAGCAGCAGGCCTACATCAGCTGGTATGGAGACCTATAATGACTGCAGTAGCAGGACCTGGTACCGAGTTTAACTCCTGTCACCGGTGAATGATTTAGTTCATCTTGAAATTATATAAAAAAAAAAAGAATAAAGAATAAAATTTTAAAATATTGAGAACAAGAAGCTCAAACTTGGGCCATTATGTTTTATTTTTTGTGTCTGAATTGAGTAAACTGCTAGAAAAACTACATAGCAGCTTAGTTCTTATTTACCTGTTGGACAGATTTTAATTGGTTTGGGAAAAATCTGATACTGATACTTTATCCTGAAATTCAGAAACATAGACACTTTTTTTACATACAGCTATTTAATTGTCCAAGGTGATGCATTTAATAGTTAAGTATTAAAATTCTCAGTTTTATAACATTATGTAACGGTCAAAGGTGCTTTGATTGTTTTGACAAACCTTAGTTGTTTGCTAGGTAAATATAATTGTGTTTGAGAACCCTACAAGCACTCGAATCCATACTATTCTTTTCAGTATAGATTGTTCCGGACTTCGGCCATCTTCTGGGATATTGTTCTTGTGTGTAAAAATAATCCTTCCTTTTTGCTTCTCCTGATCATTTCAAATAACCTGTTATCCGCCAGGATTTCAATCTGAATCACGCTGGGTTTTTAATGCAATGTTTCATGTGGCTTAACAATATAGTGCAGCATTAGAGACAGGAATCACGCAGTTCACACTGACTGCGCAGTGGTTAACGTACCCTGTCCTCCCAGTGTGTGTAATTAGCTACTGTAACAATGCCACTTAGATCCTAAGAAATGTAACTTCAAGAACTAATTCATCATTTCTAGAATAACCCATGCCCCCGTTTGAATAACAGTCTTGATCTATCACAAAGCAGGAATTAGATTATTGCCGAAACATGATACAAAAACAGGAGGGTTCAGTTTTAAATCGAAATATAAATACCTCAGCATTCGGAAACATCTGAAGGATCAGGAGAAAAATGAGATAAATGCAGCGTTAGTTAAATGACACCCCCGTCACCAAGCACAGACAGAAAAAGCACACCTGTTCAAAAGAATGGCTGTGAGACAAACAGGCTTCCTCACACGCAACACAGGCCCCGCGTCACAAGCCCACAGTCCAAGCATTTCACTTTCAAGAAGAGAAATCAGAACAAGGTACCTGAATGCTAAAGACCATCCAGCATGTAAAAATAAGTGATGCAAACATCAGGATGCTAAGAGGTCATAAGCTTCCATGCAGTGACACCAGGATAAAGGGTCTCCTCTCCCAATTAAGGACAAATACAGTGCATTCACCTCGACAGAGACAAACGTCAGGTAGAACAGGGAAACAGGGAAACAGCATCGGAATAACAAATGCTCCTGCATCACAGCCTGCAGCTAATATCACGGATGCTGCTGAGAATTGGCTCGAGCTGATTTGGGTTAATTAGCCGTATTAATCACTGACTGAAATGCTTTTGTATGCTTTCAATCTCATTTCTAGCTTCAAAAACAAAAGGGCATTGCAAATATTCTCAGATGCCTTTCAGAAAAGCTCTTCATTATATATTGCTAACCAGCAGTTGCACTGGTCTCATTTTCCAAGGACTGAACTTCAGTTTATCATGCACAAAGAAGGTGTATAAAGAAATGGACTAAAATGGCGCCATTTACCTCTGGTTGTGGTAACTCAGAACAACTCTCTCGTTGAGCTCTCTTTGGGTCACAATGAATCAGCATCCACTGGAGTTCAAACTAAAAGAGAATGCACCATCGGAAAGCTGTCACAACTGCACATGGCTTTACTCCATGACAGTGTATTGGGTCTCACCACCACAGAAGTGTTGGGATCTGCATCGAGCCTCCCGATGAGTGTGTCTCCCTCTGTGTCGATCATGTCTTTTCCCTTGATGGGCTTGCTGTTGACTGGTTGGCAGTCCACGTAGAGAGTCACTTGGTCCCTCTCCACCCCAACCATAACTTTGTGCCACTTGCTGTTGAAGAGCACTGACAATCCAGGAAAGGTGACCGTCTGCAGCTGGCCGTCCATCCCCATGAGGAAGAACTCGAGGGACTGCTCGTCACCGTTGAGCCTGAGGCCAGCTTGCTTGCGACCGTCCTCATCCACTACTTGCCAGATGTTCCACACCTTGTTCACCGTATTCTTGACCATCCGGAACGTTGCCATGAAGGAATACTCCTCTGGAAAGCCATTTGGGAAGTTCAATCTGCAGAAAAGAACTGTGTAAGTCTTTGGTGTTTCCTATTCAGGAGTCATATAGTGCTCTTTTGACAAGTTTGGCAAAAATAACAAACATCTCAGCCACTTTTCAGAGACATTTCTGTGTTTTCTGCCAGAGCATTTCTGTGTTTTCTGCAAGGTCAAAAAATATAGATCTCAAAATCACAGTCCCCAAGTTCATGCAAGTTCACATGCATTATCTAAATCGTCATCTCAGTAAATATACCAAAGACCTATACCAGTTTCATGAATGAAATATTAATTACATTTCAGTTTAATGTTCAGAAACTTTTCAGTAAGTCAGGATCATGCATTTAAATTCACACAATTTGTATTATTTCAAAGGTGCAGTGGTTCCTCTATTCCTCACTGTGCCCAGAGTCAAAAACAGCAAGCGGCGACTGAGCATTCAGCAGAAATATATCAATTAAACTGTGCGGACAGCGTGGATTTCTCTCCAGCCTCCCGCTTGCTGTTTGTTAACAAGCAGAGTCCTCAATGGGTGGTATATTTATATATGGATGCTGCCGCCGGCTTTTCGCCTTGTAAATGGATCAAGGAAAAGTAATAAAAAAGAGTTTCCTGTAAGCCAATAAACTAAATGAAGGGCACTTTTCAGCGGCCTGCGATCCCACTGAGGAAACACACTTGATTCTCTTTGTCGTTCTGAGTTTTTTAACCACAGTTTACAGTGAATTCAATCTCTCATCTAAAATGCACTACAGATATCCTCACATTGCATTGTAAGGGTCAGTATAAGAATTAATGTACTGCATTATGAAGGTATTACGATTTACATAATAGGATCCTGAATTACAGCATTACAATATATTATGAAGGTATCTATAATGCATTATACAGAAGTTCGTTAAGTGAAGTTTTACCACAACGGCTTTTAGAGCTCGATTTCACCGCAGAATGGCTGTGCAACACACGGTACTGCGTTCTGTAGTCAGATACGCATATGTTGGAATAAACTATATCTCTGTGCTGTATGATTTACAGGTATGGTCAGGATCACATGACACCATGGTCTGATTTCTTCAAGTTGAAAAATATTAAGCATTATTGCGAATGATCCTTTATAAAATGCATCTGTCTCAGAATAATGTGGCATTTTAATGGGATTATTCCATCTAGCTATTTCACACGATCACTTAGCAATAGTTCACAGTGGACTGACCACAACCTGGAGGACATGCTAGCTCATAATATTAATTAGTTTGTATTATTTTGTAAAAAGGTTTTGATTGTTCTAGGTCAGATGTGTCAGACTCCAGTCCTGGGGGGCCGTTGCCCTGTGTAGCTTAGCTCTTTCCCCCTTCCACCACAAATGACTCATCTCAAGAGCTGTGTGGAAATTAGCAAAAGGAGTTAAATCAGGTGTGTTAAATGAGGGTGAACCAAAAAATGTCAGTCTTTGTTCAAACCAAACTAATGCAGCGTTTCAGGCTATGTAAGATGCATTGGCACATTTTTGGGAAATTAAAATTGCACAGATTTCCTTGGCTTTCTTTGGATTCTTCTCAGTAGCAAAACAAGAAAAAACGCAGAAAGAGAAAAAGCAACCTGAAATAAAATGTGCCTCATCATGCCCTAGAGTGCAGCACTGCCTGAGAGCCCGTCTGCGTGGGCTTCACCGAAGCAAGATGGCGAATGGGTTGGGGCTTGTTTTTTTTGGGGGGGGTGGGCTTGTCTGTCAGCAACAAGCAGATCCTGGAGAAACACCTGCCTAGATACCTGCAATAACAGCCAAGACACGCATGGCTGCCCCTGTGTTGTGTTTGTTTACCTGGTGGGAATTTGGAAGTTTGCCTCCTTGTCGAGCCTATAAGCGACCTGCAGTGGCGTCGAACCCTCCACTTTCCTCACCCCTTTGAGCGGGATGACGTCCAGCTGGAACTGAGTGATCAGATCGAAACCTTCAAGAGGAACAAAAGGCCTTTGGAATCCACGCTGCTGTCCTTCAGTCCCAGCATAAATATACCCGTGTCACGCTTGGAACGTATCTGAGCAGATTCCATTGTACAAAACATTACGCTATTTTATTCACATTCTGGTTCATGCCTCGAAACTTTTCCACAGTCAGCATTTAATTTTCCTGTAATCTATAATACCAAACAAGAAATGTACAGCAAGCAGTTATAGCATTCTTCTCTAGGCTAAAAGCAATGCCAGCCAGACTCATCACTCAAAGTCTTTTTATGTGCCGAAATCTGCTTTTAGTTAGATGCCGGCTGCAGACTGAAACCTGTGCATTTTTAAGCAAACCACCCGCCCATTTGGTGTGCAATTAAGATACTGCTGAATCAAAATGATTTGCCTGCCCAGACTCAAGTGTTTTATTTGCCTTTCTTTTGACCAATAAAAGCAAAAAAAAATCAAGGCTGCCACATTTAAAAGCCACAGATGTTTTGCCTCATCAGGGACCTCAGTGACTGACTGAATCCCAACTGAGACAATAAATACGCTATTTTTGTTTTTCAATGTAAGTCATATCAGCCTCTACTCTAAATATCAAACAGGACCAAAGAACGTCAGTGGACATCTACCTGGAAGGTCATCTTGTCCATTCCTCATGCTGGGGCAGACTGATTCTCCATCTAGGCGACTCAGGTCAACCTCTAGAATGAAATAAAAATGTATTTGCATTTGTATATGAGTAGAATAACTTGCGATGACGGTGCTCTGCCCTCTGATGGTAATGATAGCGTTTCAGCTGGCTGTGTTCTGGCCGTGTGGTACGAGTGGCTATGTCTGACTTTGCCATCTCAAATCACTAATGTAATCACAATCACAATAATCTAATCATAAACAACAGTGGACCCTGCAGAGTTTTATTGCAATACTTTAAAAAATAAAAAAATAAAAATCCTATACTCAGATTCCATGTTCTGTTGCCATTCATCCTAGAGTGGATAAAACATGTTTTGTGTTTTTGGTAACAAGACACAACAACAATTTCTTGAAAGACAATTATTTGAATACAATGGCAAATACAATGTAAAGTGGGTGTGCACTGTCCAAAAATAGTATGACGGCCCACTTCAAAGTGCAAGGCTGGTGTATATCACTCCAAGTGTGTTAACCTGCATTCAGTTTGTTAAAAATAACTCTCACCAGGAAAGGTGTTTTACTGCAGTTTCAACCATCGCTTTCTCAGTTAAACGATTGGACGATTAAAATAAAATTACAGGATTTAATACCAAGTACACACTTTAAAACACAAAACTGGCTCAGAACAATAAAATGTTATTTATCCCACTTTTCAGAGTTATAATACATTAAATTTTAAGTATTTACCCATGCAATTAAGTAAACTAATGCCTTGACAAACTGAATTAATGTCACTGGATGATTTAATGATGACACACAATCTATGCCAGACCTCCCTGTGGGGACGTTCCTAGCAGCTGTTCTGGACCACTGCGGTGCCCCTTTTCCTGCATCGGGCAGCAGGCAGCCAAAAGCACAGGCGCTCTTTGAGTTTCACATTGACTCTGCCGAATGTGTCCTGCCCGCCAGGAGCCAGGAGGGGCCATGCTCTGGCCAGAGGGAAGCTGCCATGGCTGAACTACAAATCCACCCTCGAACCCGAGGTCGTCGGGTTCCGTAAGGGAGCCAAATTGGCACTTCCATCTGTTGGTGCATTCCAGATACACCTGAGAGCACAACCTTACCCAGGGTTCAGATAAAAATGCAAAGCTCAGCTAAGCTAAATGAGAAACATGTTATGTACGTCCTGGAATTTTGTTTCTATGCCTAAGAACTTGTTGTAGGTAAGAACTTTTTTTTGCTCACAATACAACTAGAACACTTCTCATGTCAAATGAGAGTTTCCCATGTTGGGCTGTGTTTCAGTCCAGTATGTTCTAGGTATGTAACTGCTAATGTAGTTTATGAAGGTAATCTACACTGCCCATGCAGAAAAGTGATGGCGTCAAAAACTATTGTAAAGCCAAATTGTACTGAAGAGTAAGACATAAAGGCAAATTGTATATCTCTTATGTGTGGATTCATAATGAAGAATAATGGAGGAAAACCTCATTATGTAGGTACCCAGTAGCTTGGGGAAAGTTAATAGCAACCATGAACACTCAAGAAAGCAATAAAAGCTTAATTACATGAGTCAGCAACACCATTTTGTAGATTTTAGAGGCTGTGGTTTGTGTAAATACTCTTGCATGCTTGAAGTGCTATGATGCCTGCAGGGACATCGTGTATACTATGCATTTCACAAGAACAAAATTCTCTGCTAGTTGAAACAAATCATCAGAAAAATGTACTGAATTGCATGGGTATATTTGCTCCACCTAAGTTGAACGTAATCACACATGATGTCAGGAATTTTGTATGTCACTATGCGTAACAGTAGGTACTGCAGACTGCTGCATCTTCACCCAAGGGCATAACTTTGGATTGAGCGTTGGAGGGTTGAGGTCTCCATCCATTTATGGGGGTCCAGGGGGTTGTATTGGCTGGTTTTAATTATGGGGGGGTCAACCCCCCCACCCATCCATAATTTACGCCCATGCAGAATGTGGATAAGTTTTAGATGCTAACTTACCAGTAATTTTTAATTAGATTTGTAAGATGGTGGCAAAACAGAAGTTAAGAGAAAAAAATGTCTAGAAAAAGAAAAATGTAACTTGAATGGATACTTACGACCCAACACAGAGGTGGAAAACACGGAGAGGAGTGACCAGCAGGCCAGGAAAAACGACAGCCATGGACTCCTCCTGTGAACATACGAGTCACATATGCAAACGCTTGTTTCTCCATTCACTTACTAACAATTAAATTCAACTTAAATTCAAGTTCACTAATCAATAACCCCAGTAGACAAACACCCCCCCGATTGTAGTAGTGGTATTTCCTGCATGTTAATTCGTGGGATTATATAAAAGAGCATCTAGTGAATGGATGCGTTTCTGGGGCAGATCACACGTGTATTTTTTGACGGCAGCACCGTGGTTTTGAACAATACATTCACTCACGTAATCAAAGGCTGTGACACAAACAGTGGAGTGGCTCGGGGTCTGAGTTTAGAATTACTTGCTTGTGATTAAAAAAGTTCAAAAGCGTCAGAGTATATTTAGATGTTAAAAAATGTGAAGAGAACCTTGAGGTTACTGTTTTGAAGTACATTTACATACCAGACGGAAGGTGTCTAGTCTCATTGTTCAAAGCTAAAAACATTGAATGAGGCCTCTTTGGGTTCCACCCCTCTCAGAACCCCCAGCTTCTCATGCTGGGCCACATCACATTCAGGCCTCACCGCTACAAAGCATGACCTCAATACAGCAACGTCTTGTGATACCTGCATCTATCTAGCGATCTTTATATCTACATTGGTGTTTAGTGTAACGGTAGAGTGCTCTGTGAATGAAGCACTGTGACAGTGCTGGCGAATTGCGGTTTCAGCATATGAAACTAACAAGGCTGGTACCAAAATAATGTGAAGAGCATTAAAAAATGATGTGTACTGGGGGTCCGGCCTTAAGGGCATCGCATTATGCGTTAAAAATTCTGGCTGTGTTTACTCAAATGTAAATTTCTTAGCTTTGCTTCTAGGGCAAATGGCACATACTCTAGTTAGAATAAAATAGCTAAAAACTGAATGCCAAAAGACCACTGGGGACTTTTACTGTGCCGCTTCCAAACACACTAATATCTGCTGGAAAATTATTGGTGTTTGGCAACATGTCCATGCAATTTAAGATATACAGTGTATATAGTGTGCAACCATATGCTTACCTGTGCTGATCATCAAGCAATCCATTTGAAGGGGACAGTATTTGTCAATATTTTCACACGTGAGCATATATAAGAGTTTGTGTTTGCATGTATTAAAACAATGTTAAATATTTTTATAGGTATGCATGTGTATATTTGAGAGGCTGGTAATATTGTAATCGCAGGAATTGTGTCAAGAGGGGAAAAATGGCAGAAATTCTGTCAGAATGCCCTTGCAAAGGTTAAGTGCATTTCTTTATATTTAAAAGCTAGGGACAATTTTATCTGCCCTTCTTCGTAGGTACACTCCAGATATAAAAAAAAAAACATATATATGCCAGCAGAGCATTTGGAAAGGCATGCTGATGTCATTTTTTATATGCAGAACTTCTAACCTTTCAAGAAAAAAGAGAGAGAAAAAGAGGAACAGTGAGAGAGCAAGGGAGAGGGAGATAGAGGGAGAGAGAGAGCGAGGGAGAGGTGTAGTTTTTCACTCAACTGCAATGTCTTTGTTCAAGGTGTTTTGTAGCAATCACATGAAAGAATATTGCAGAACACAGGCAATCCCCATTTTACCTTGACAAATAAAATGGCGAGGCTTTTTAATGAACAAAAATGCTCAGGTATATATCGTGATTTTATTATAAGAGCTCAACGAGCAAGAGGACCTTTTATGATTCGGAAGTTATCAGCCAAGACCCTCAGAAACCTACATTCTGCATAATGTCCCAAATTATTTCAGCAGTTCTGAAAATGTGAAGCATCTTATTATGGTGAAACACAGAAATAGCAAACCAGAGCAGACACAGAACTTAACAGTGAGAAGGAGTTTGCACACAGTTACAAGCATTTCACTTTTTGCACAGTCTCATAATAAGGCTAATGTGTATTTTTGTTGATACACATTGTAACTTGCATTAATGCACACTTTCCAGAAGGGTCTGAGGTGACTTCTACCATACAAATGGGAACATCCTCTCACACGTCCTGTCTGACTGATTGAGCCAAACCTTTTGGCATCATTTCTACATAGACATTTATCTAAATTAAAAAGGCTAGATCCCTGTCTAAATCACTTTACCAGAATGACAAATTAAAGCCGCCCATCACAGCAATTAATACTCTAATACCAAAGGCCATGAATTGTCCTTGAGACAGCAGGGGCAGGACACAGTCTCTGTGTATGAAATACCTTCCCTGTGAGCAAAACGGCAATTTTATACTTTTAGAATTGAACTGCTTTCTCTGACAGTTTCACACGGTACATTTTTCTGTGTTGTGCATCAACCCAAGCGTGGCCCTGCGACACGAGCTATTTTAGGAGAGAGGGAGCCTACTGACCATAACTCTTTTAAGAATTAAATTAAATAGGCTGTGTCCTGGAAAGCCCGGGGAGCAGAAAATCAAACACCACAGTTTTTTTTACCTTCCTTTTTTGAAAGCCATGAAAGAAAGATTTATAGGGGTTGAGCTGTGTGGGAGATTATGGCTCAATGTCATTGAAATTCTGGCTTTCAGATGAACTGTGTGATCCACACGGGGATAAAAATTAAATGAAAGCAAAAACACTAAAGACTAAACAAGTGAATTCATTTTGTAATCAACTGTATATTCTGCCTTAGTTGTTTTGTATCAGATTTGATCTTCAGTGGCATTTAGGTACCGTTCATACACAGCATTAATGATGCGAGTCCTGTGTTGCACCGACATCTATTTTTAGGCTTCAAGATACACAAGTATGACTTTTAACTCTGTTGGCCACAAAGGACAGATGAAAATGGGAAAACATAGAGGCTTACCCATGACGGAATGCAGGTATAAAGGTCAAAACATGAGAGGGAAACCAAGAGCCCTAAATATTGACATGGCCATTTGTAAGAACATTACTTATGAAATTATAACCTGCATTTTTCAGGTATATGAGGACAGCCAGCATACTTGGAATATTTAAGGAAAAGTCATTAATCAATCAGAATATGTACAATACTATTTCAAGAAAAACCAAACATGACATTTTGTCGTTACACCAAGCACTGTGTAAGTGACAGATGTACACAATGTCAGCTCAATCTTTAACCCACGGATAGGTGAGCTCACCTGGGCACAGCCTCATGGCTCAGCGTCATGGTGAAGGCCCTGAAGATGGAGCAAATGCTGGTTTGTCAGCCGAGAGAGCGCTGGAGAAGAGGAGACGTGGCAAAGGCAGATTCCCTGATGTTATGGCATATGCTCCCAGCCATGGGCCAAAGAACCTGCAGAAAAGACACTAAAACTCTTTCAGAGCCACAAACTTCGTTTTTTTCTTCCTTTCTCAGCAGCAACCTTGCTTGTTCATTTAATTCTCATTGGCCAGGAGTTTCCCAAGAGGTGGTGGCAAACGTTTTATTACCGGTACTTAAAAGAGGCAGAGGCCCCTGGGCTTCCCCCTGCGCTGTTTTTCTTTTGCACCGTGATGCCTAATAATATGTCTTGAATATATGTAATTATACTAAAAATTAGCTTTGTAATGGAGGTGTCCGCGGTGGTTGGGTATAATAAAGACAAGCAGAGGAGTCTTTGTGGATACTCACTGCAGAGTACATAGGACTTAAATGAGGAGCAGGGACAAGAGCAGTGCGTGTCATTTCAGGAAATACATAAGTACAAGGCCTGGATGGACTGTAAAGTCCACAGTTAAGAAGCATGTTTATATGACGAGTCAGCAACGTGATTTGTGCATTTAATTGCACATTTCGGGAGAGAAGGAAGAGGAAACAGGTGTGCACTTCCATCAAGCCGAAAAGCTCCAGTAACCCATCCATATCTTCAAAAGCCTCCATTTTTATAACACATGTAAGAACAGCAGCTTGCCTTACAGGCTAAGCACTTACATTTGAAAAGCACTGATTTATGTGTAGATGAAATATGTCTGGATCTTTTTTTTTTTTAAAAAAAACTGTTTTATACTGTACATAAAAAAGAATCAGTTAATTGTTAATTACAGACTTAAATATGTGTAGAGTTTTGGAACACACATCTGAAAACCATGGGGATCCCCCCGTTAACTACAAGGAAAATGGTAACTACTATGTATAAGACTTGCCCAGCTCAGAGATATTGTTCCTACTAAAATTAACTTAATAAATAAGGCATTGATGTTGCGGTAGGAGACGTTTCACGCAGCTCCGTTTAAGTCGCTCAATTTTAGGTTTTACTTTCATCCCGCTTAACTTCCAGATTGTCTCTGGCCAAACGTTCAAAATGTTCTTTATATCCAGAAGGGAAGTGAGGATCAGTGTTTTTTCATTATTATGTATGCAAACATTCCGCATTGCACCTAACATACTTATGAATTCATGCTTCTTCTCTTAGTAAATGCTAGTCAGCAAAGTCCCGTGTAAGTCAGCAGAAGGAGAGCGTGATGTTTCGGAACATTCCATGTTTGAGGGACAGACACGCAGTCTGAGGCAGGAGGGATCTAACAGCCGTGATCCCATGACCTGCAACTTCACCACTGACTAGAATATTTTCCCGTAAGAGATCTCAGAAATAATACAGTATTAGTCACAGTGCTTCTCATTGACATTCCTGCAATCAGCCTATGTAACAGTAACTAGACGGGTAAATAAATTAGCTAACAAATGACCTTTTGTCAACCTTCTTTATTCATAAGAATTGTTAATGAAGGCACGTTGAATCCCTGTTACATTCAAACTTGACTACTTATGGTTTGGAAAATTGGTAATGTACAATTAAAATGATGACAGAAATCCCGTCCTGGGGTGCATTCCTGAAATAGGCTCCTGACTCTCTGTGACCCTGCACTGGATGAGGCAGCAGAAGGATGGATGGATGGAATTACTTTAAAGCTTAAATAAATCCACAACTGAAATATTGCCACCAATGAATACATGAAATATAGATGAAGTGTACTTGTGAGGGACCTCATACACTCTACACTATATATATATATATATATGTAACTTATGTTTTCAAAAACAAAAACAAAAATGACTGTGGTCCTATTTACAACATTACTTGCTGTCACTGTATTTGCTGAGGATGTCACCTACTAAAGGAATGATTCACTATTTACAGAAAAGTAAGTATTTCATGCTTAAATCGCCTGCAGCACAGCCCTGGTTATTAATACCCCTTACACCGGCAGCATGAATGGTAAGATGTGCAACTTATACTCTCATACGAGCTTGGATTAACTGAACTGCGCTGGTTTATTAGGGATATGATTTGTCTCTACAACGTGAGGACCAGTAACATCCTGTACCATGGGGGCTGCATATCTTCCTTTCCTAAACACGGTAAAAAAAAAAAACAAAAACAAAACACTAACGCTTGCAGAGAGGATGAGCAATGTGTTAATTCAAATGTGCACCTTTCTTTGTATCTGAAGGAAACCTTTTTATAATAAATTCAGTGTCATCAAGGATCATTTATATTACAAATGTGAATTCTAGGCATGTTACTGCATATATTCAATATAACATCATTTTCAATGTGATAAACACAAAAGTATTTAAAATCAAAAGTTATTTTTGTTACTGGTAAACATAAATCACACTTAAGTAAAATATATTTTAAAAAACAGATATGGGAATACATTTTATTATAGCAGTAAAATTTATATCTAAGCATTTTTTTCTGACCAAATATTTTCCTCCTCATAAACGACATAACACACATCTTTGTGTTTAATTTTTATTAAGCAAAATAAGCTGACAGTTTTGGACACTAAATAACAAATATTAGTGTGTATTTTACCCTGTAAGTAAGATTTTTCTGTAGCAGATGGAACGATAGCACATGAATCCCTATTAAATTGATTTTTAAAATAACTGTACCTCTCGTGAAAAGAGAAAAGAGTCCCTCTGTATATAAGCTACCAAATGCCTTTGATCATTCGGCGGAAATACTCAGGCCCTTTTGGGAAAGGACTCAGAAGATCAATAACTGTCAATACCTCTTAACATTGACGAAACTTATTCAGCAGTTCAGGGCTGAATATAATAACATTAAACATTATGCAGTAAACTATTTATGGGATTATGGGATTATTTTTAAATTACTTAGGCTGGATAATTTTAATACTAATAAAAGCTCCATAAAAAACAGCAAAAAAGAAAACATTACTGGACAGACGGCTACCTTGCACTCCTAGCTGCTAACCGGCCTATTACGGTTTCAGGAAGCGGTGTAGTTTTATTTGCGGGTGCTGTGACGTCAGTCCGTAAATAGTATGCACCACACCGCACAAAACCCACCAACAAAACACCACGAGAAAATTGAGGTTATGTCGTAATTCATCAATAATAATAATAATAATAATAATAATAATAATAATAATAATAATAATAATAAGAAGAAGAAGAAGAAGAAGAAGAAGAATAAGAATAATAGAACAATCAACAGGGTAACTACACAAAGGGGACAAAGGCGGCCGCAGTCCGGAGAAACAGTCCGTCATCTTAACATTTCCAGCATCGGTAGTGTTTCACCGTACTGGACGTACATGGGATGTATGTATAACCATGGCAACAGCAGCAGCATCAGCAGCTGCAGCAGCAGCAAGAACGGCGAGCAGCTTGCAGCAGTAAACACTGACCAGCGGAGTCGTGAATTCGCAGCAGCCTGGATCAGCGCTGCGGATGACAGAAGCCTTTGCAGAAAGACAACGGGAAGTGACTGAGAGATTGGCCAGTGCTGAGCAGAGAGGTCGTGCTGCGTTAGTGTGAAAGGTAAGGTTATCGTCTTTGCCATCACCGGCTGTAGGTGTGATAATGGTCCCCTTGTATTGTGGATCGAGGTTGCCGGCGGTCGGGACAGGCGTGTGCCGGGGATGTGAAAGCTGCGAGTCGGAGGCGGCCAGTTAAACCCGAGAAATTCGATGCGATAGCTGAAACCCGACACTGCAGCTGATCCGGCCGAGAGGACACCGCTTCAGCGTAAAAGGGCTGGCAGCGGTACTCCGGCATCGGCCGGATCCGCGTTTAATCTGCTGGCTTTACTGGCGATGGTGGTATTTGATGCTTGTCTAAGCGTATACATTGTGTTATGACATGATCAGGTACAGTACAGTGAAGCGCGCAATGAAAGCAACCTTACTCGATCGTTTGAATGGCGAATGCAAGAATACAAAAAGTATGCGTGAAAAATTGTCCTTAAAATGTTATATCTAAACAGCACTTAAGCGCAACTCCAAGCTGTCTGTGTTTCTGCGGACGTCCCTAATTAATCCCCAATGACTTTGGCGCACATCACCACTATTTGTGCACCGTGAAGTTCTGTTATTACAGCAGTACAATACTGATTCGTGCATCTGTTTTGAGTCCTCAAAAAAGTCTTGATCGTTTTCAATAGAACATCTAATCGTAAACATGATTGCTACAATGTACACTTACAGTGAAGTGCGCATAACTGTATAATAGAATGGGAAAGTCATAATGATTATCATGTAACGTCGACAATGATTTTAATGATGTGTCTTCATCATGCTGATATTTACAGTCAGGTTGTCTTTCCTTCTGTTCCATGTTATATGCACAGTCCACTCTGTGTCATGGGGTGAGCACTGACTGAACACACTGCCATTTTAACAGCTCCGATATGATATTTAAAATATCCCAGGTCATGGTGCACCATTAAGCTCCTGCACCTATTTTTGGTCCAGCTCGGACAAAGTAGTCTAATGGAATGTTTTTGGGGAATTCTGTGTCTTGGTTTAGTATCTGGTGTAATGGTAAGTGTCACTTGTAAGGACAGAAAACTTTCTTTTTCACCACAAACGGTGGTGAACATTGAGTCTCAATGGTGAGGAATTACGGCAGTTTATGGAGAAAATCTGCAGAAGCACATCAGTTAGCTGATGCATGACATCGTCACCGACTCACAAGCTGCGCTGTGGTGAGAAATGGACACGCAATCCCACCAGGACTCCTTGGCCCGGTGGTGTAAATGTCATCAGCTGTTCCCTGCACATCACCAGCGCTTCCGTCAGCCGCTCATCCTGCACCATGAACGCCAAACACACGCACAGCCCTGTGTCCACGTGGCTGTTTTAAATTAGCAGATCCCTCCAGTTAATATGTCTGAATGTGAAACGTGTCACGGTTTTGAACTCAAGCAGCAGAGGTGCTTATTTTGGATGAAGTGAAATGACGCGCGTCTCCCGTATTTGCCATTAGCACTAGCACAGCGCAGTTATTTGGTATTTGCATCATTCTCTTGTTCGAGATATTCTTGTGCACAGGTAAGGATCAGAACACAAGGTCAGACGTTTATCTGAACGACGTCTAACGTATTCTGCTTTGCTTTGTTCTTTTAGCTCTTCTATTGCATGTAACTCCGAGCTCCGTCTTTCAGACGGCTTCACTATGACTCTCTGCATCAAGCGTCTCCTCACACGTCCCCTACCTGTGTCCCTTTCACACCCCTCGTTCACAGCAGCGGCACCAGTGAAATCTTACCAGCACACCTCTTCTGTGACCTTTCCCTTGCGGGCACTTGTCTTTTACTGTCCATGCACATTCCCGTGACACGTCGCCTACGTGTTCTTGACGCGCCGTCACACTGGGGGGGGGGGGAGAAAGCATTTTATAGATTTACGTGGCACACAAATAAAGATGTCCTGTTGTAGTCAGGACGGAGAGCAGCATGTCACTGTCAGAGTAAATCCCGCAGTGGAGAACGACATGGGTCAGTTGTACACTTTGTCAAGGAATGCTTACTATAGAGGCCGTGATTCAAATCCGTTTCGCTCACAAGTGAGTGAAACAGCTCTCAGTGACTCATCTTAGACAATCGCTGCTCAGAAGTGGAGCGTTATATCTTTAAACAGTATATGTACATAGATAAATGGCCTGAAGGGTCTCTATACTATAGGAATCCTTGGTTTCGACACTTAGCTGACAGGGTTGATGAAATGTTTTACAGATACTTAGCATTGAGACACATCCTGGTGCATTTTGCTGGACATGCTGTGTGTGTGTGTTTTTTTCTTTTTGGATAATTCCCAGTTTTGTCAAAACGATTGTATGGCAGTTCCTGATATGGAATTAAAAGCACGATCGGTAGAAATGTCAGTGAATCGAAAAATAATGCATGTACAGTAAATCTGATGGCACTTTTGTCAAATTAGGTTATGAAAATCCCACACTAGTTCAGTGTTTGATCAGTGACGCGACACAAATGTGCGCAGTTATGTCTCTTTTTGAGGAATTTAAAGTATGGACGGCTCGGCTGTGCAGCAGTTTGCTCCCTTATCGCTCATCTCTGGTACCATGGTTTGGATCTGCACCCTGGCTCTCTGTGTGGGGTTGCATGCTCTTCCTGTGTTGTCTTAGGGTTTTGTGTTTCTAGTTTATCAACCACAGTCCACACACCTGCTGAGGTTACCTGGAGTTGCTAAATTCCCTGTGTGTGTCCTGGGTTGGCACCGCATGCTGGATCATTGCCGTGTGTCCAGAGCTCTCAGGACAGGCTCTGCCCACCCCTCCATAACCCTGAATAGGACAAGTGGATATAAGGAGATGGATGGATGGATGGATGGATGGATGGATGGATGGATGCTTCAGGACACTGCATTCCAGTGTGGATATTTAAGTAAAGTCCTTTTCCCTTTTATGTGAGACAGGTGTGTTATTCTCCTTGTCAGGACTGTTACATTTACATTTATTAAATGGCTATGACGTCTCCTGCTGCATTTACATATCTTTATAGTAACAGCTCTGAAGTAACCTTTATCCCAGGATTTGAAATCCTTTGGGATGTTAGGTGTGTTGATTTTTTCAGCAGATGTACAATTACAGAATATATATTTTTTTCATTTATTTTCAGTTTCACAAAGACCACATCCTAGGCATGAGATATGTTTATAT
>JAODKE010000051.1:20025753-20057252 GCA_026779605.1 Mormyrus hasselquistii
TGTCTTCCAGAGGGTGTAGGTTACCATTTATGTGTCTTCCAGAGGGTGTAGGTTATCGTTACCATGTCTTCCAGAGGATTTAGGTTACCATTTATATTTAATCCAGAGGGTGTTTGTTACCGTTACCGTTTCTTGCAGAAGGTGTGGTTTACCATTTATGTTTCTTCCAGAGGGTGTAGGTTACCATGTCTTCCAGAGGGTGTAGGTTACCAATTCTGTTTCTTCCAGAGGGTGTAGGTTACTGTTACTGTGTCTTGCAGATATCATAGTTTACCATTACCATCTGTTCCACTGCGCTTTTGTGTCTGTCTGGAACATGTCCCTGGGTGTCAGACATCTCAGCAGATCAGGTCTTTTTTGAACGATCATTGACCCCACAGAATGCACCTGTAACATAGAGACCCATTTACCATAATCTTGCTGAGAGACATTCTGTATAAAAGCATCCTTATCAAATTTGTCAGGGGAATTATATTTCATTCACCTGTTCGCCTTAAGGAACATCTTTAAAAAGTCCACAGGATATTAGAATGAGCGAATGAGCGTGCGTGCACACACATTGACAGTAAAGTATTTTTATCTTTAAAATCTTGGCTGTTTCGTTTTGCTAGGAAACCGAACGAATCCCAACACAGCTTTATCCAAAGATCCTTGTAGAAAAGAGATTATTTCATTCTTGTACGATTCACTTCACACGGCTCTATTACAGCTTCCTGAGAACATGGTCAGTGTCATGAAGCTGCATTGCAATTCTCTGTAAAACACTGTCTGTGAAATAACACACACACTCCTTATAATGATGGAGCTGTGAGAACACACTCTGCACAGAGGCAGGTCTCTGCACTGGTAAATGTTATGCTGCTTTTCTATACAAAATAACAATCGTTTGTGAACCAAACAATTATCCTCTCTTCAAAAGATATAATCTAGTAGTTCTGTACAGGATGATATATGATTCATGTGTTGAGCTACTCAAAGGGAAATGTGTACTAGTTAAATTATACATTACGTAATTCAGGTTTCAATAGGTCACGCGCTGGACAAAACGTTGCATTTTGGGTAAAAAAATATACTTTTTAAAAATAGTTGAAGGGGAGTCCCAACTAACTTTTTAGTATATAGATTTAAACATTCCCTGGAAATGTTCCCTGAGAGCTTTGGGTGAGTTGCAGGCGTCTCTCGCAAGAAGCTTGGAAGTGCATTTATTTCTTTTTCAAATGTGACACAGCTGGTCCACTTGTGCCTAAAAGCAAACTGGGGTATGAGGGCCAGCTGTGCTGCCAGCAGGCCAGACGGGGAGAATCGAAGTCGAGTGGCTTCCTGCTGTGTGGCAGAAGCCGACGGCATCCGCTGATTCTCTGTAAATGCTCGTTGAGGCTTTTTGCTTCCACACCTAATAGAAAATATAGATTTAACCTCAGTCTCTTCTCACTAAGAAATCCTGCTTGAAATTTTGTCAGTAATTAATAGCATGGACCGTATTACATGTGGAACAGAAGCAAACACTGCAGATCAAGGTGGGATTTCTGACCCAGGGTTCTTGAATGAATGAGATGCCTAAGACAGAGGAACCTTCTCTGTCAGATATTGAGAGGCCTGTTCTCAGAGGTCCTGAAAGTGCTCACTGAAAATGAGAACGGCATCAGACGAGAAGGAGGATTGAGTTCGCCACACTGCCAACTGCTGCAGCTTGGAGGTTGGGACAGGCGAGTCCCTCAGAGTGAGGATGGGACGGGCGAGTCCCTCTGAGTGAGGATGGGACGGGCGAGTCCCTCAGAGTGAGGATGGGACGGGGCGAGTCCCTCAGAGTGAGGATGGGACGGGGCGAGTCCCTCAGAGTGAGAAAGGGACAGGCAAGTCCCTCAGAGGGGGGGTTCAGCCCTGTGTCCTAGAGTGGACGGGCAGGAGATGAGGAACCAGGGCATCGGATGACATCTACTGCCCCATTGGCTGTTTTGTCAACTAAAGTGATTTATTAGATAAAAACTTGTGCTTGGGTGTTAATGATATGATTCTTTTAATGACCATTCATTTGATCAGCAAGCATGTAGTTTTTACTTTAGCGCAACACAGGGCACACATTTATAGACTTAGTAACTGTGGTTGCAGTATTAGCTCACTGGATCACATTCCACATGCTATCTTGTAACATCAAGCATCTTAACATAATGCTGGATCATTATGAATGTAACTTTTGCATAAATTTTAATGCATACTTTGGTCATTTCCTATCAGCAGTTTGTAAAATACAAATGACTCTTTCGTCCATAACTGAAAAAGATTAACTAAGAAAAATACCTTCCACACTGACTAAATGGTAAAATAACCTATATTTTTTCTGCAAAATTTTGTACGCAAGACAAATAAATCTGACCTGTCTTGTCTTCAAGCTACGGTAGCAGCAAGCCAATTGTACTGTACTGCAACAGAGGGATTTGATTTTGTGTCAGCATTTTTACAGCTTGTCGCATCGGTCCTGTGGTCTAAATTTAGAAAATGGAATCAATTCCAGGCCCCAGGAAACCCAAATGGTTTGGGATGAGAAGGATTCAGGTCCACTATGGTGAGAGTTTCTGATGAATGTCTTGTTTCTACCCGATAAACACAGAAACTGGAATTTTAAATTATTAAACATTTAAACTGCAGGATAGCTTCATTTTTGATACTGCTGTGTATAGTTTCCCTTTTTTCTCAGTTAAACCTTTAGGAAATGAAACGGTAAGTAGTAAACAGAATGCAGAGTAACAAGCAAACTTCAAACAGTAGACAAACCGAACTGGATATTTAGGAGCTGGTGTCAGGAAGTACTGAAGGATTCTGTAATAGCTCTTCATATCAAATGGGTCCTAAACACTGCACAAATGCTGTAATTGTTATGGGTGGGCTGATTACAGTTTGACTGCACAATGGAAATAAAATTTGAAAAGTCAATTCAATTTTATTTGTATAGTGTGTTTTCACAACATTACATTGTCTCAAAGAAAATTACAGCTCAACATAAAGAAAAACATTTGACCTTCCATTGGATGCCTGACTAACGTTTTTTTATTCTACATTTAACTGTCCTCCATTTATGACGATCCTCTGCTAGGCACAGCCAGTTTTAATCATACAGATTAACTCATCATTATCGGTGCCAGTAAAGGGCATTTTTCTGCTCCGGGATACATCCACAAGGGGGGTTGCTGTTATACAGCCGTAGCTGGCTTTTGGCTCAATAAATACCTGGTTTTGCAAGATTTGATTTTACGAACAGGAGGAGTTTTCACAAACTAAAAACCTTACGGTGGCGGCACAAATTCATTTCGCTGATATGGGTAGAGAAAAATACTTGCTATTTTGAAACAGCATGACCCCTTCAAAAATGCATTTGTATTTGTGAACTGTATTTGTGTAAAAATGAAAACAAAGTCATTTCGCTCCAATAAAATGAGCAGTACTGAGTCCGAGGTGCGATGCGCATTAGACAGACTCTAGGATCAACAGCGGTAAATCACTAGACATCTGACTTTTAATAGAACTTAGAGCACGTCCAGCTTTTTCCTTAATGGGCACATAGACGACGATGGTCCTGTGTTCTGTGTAAATTTTAATTGATTTATGTATGTTTTACAAAGGGCTACAACATACAGTATTGATACGGCCGCCAAATGGGGCGGCCAGAAACACTCTTATACGTCTCGATGTCCGTAACCTTGTCAGCTGATAGAAATCTGTAGCAGCAAAATGCAGTAACCACTACCTATACCAATGGATAATGGTGCCCCATTAGTCCTTGTAAACTGCATATCACATTATTTATTATTTGAACATTTTATTGTTTCCCCATTATTATTAGTATTTTACATTATTTCTTCTTTTATTATGTATATATTTAGTTTATAAATTCTTTTTTAATAACAATGTCTGTGTCAGTCGCCTGCAGAGCACTTCAGTGTAAAAGGTGCTGTACTGTATAAATAAAGTTTGATTGATTGATGTCTTGTTGTATATATTTACCATAATTTTAGCAAAATGTCTAGTTTTATCACACATAAAAGTTTGCTTTTGGCTACTTGTTATGTTTGATTTTTTTCCACTTTTATAAATGTATTTATGATACATTTAAATCATTTAGTAAAAGTGGACATTTGGCATCTTTTATGTCATAATTTTTGTAGCACCAGGAGAGTTTCCGTCAATTCATAATTGTGTGTGTGATGTTAATGAACAATTGTATATTACATATTTGCTTACATTTAAGTTGAATACCAGTTTTCATTCACGCAGCTGACAAACTGAAGCTAGCCATTAGCTAACACACTCAGTCATTTACATTTTGAAATTCAGCAATTCACTTGACATTTTAACCACAGCGAATTAATTAAGAGCTCAGACAGGCCAAAAAAAAAGTGCACACAACAGGCCTGGGGAATGCTGGTTATCAGTATACTCACTGGGTATATACATATTACAATAAACAGCAGTTATGTTCCATAAGGGAGCAGGTAACACTCTCTTTCTTAACTGAGTGGATTTCTCACAAGTGAACTTTACAAATACTCTCAGAAGCAACAAAACAGAGTTACAGTATTAAAAGATAATATTAAACACTCTTTTCTGGAGCACAATGAGTTTTAGATTCTGTTTTCTTCTGGTGTGGAATTTTTTGCTGGAGAATCACATTAAGATCTTATTTCCTCAGGTTCTATCAGGTCCGTACTGGGCTGAAGGTCTCCTCTCGTGTACCACACCGTTTGATAGCAACAACAACGGGATATACAGGTGAGAGCGACACAGGCTGCAGTGCCTTTGTCTAGCTGTGAAAGGTCACGGCACATAAACAGGAGGGCTGGTTTTCTGCCAGCACCCTGCGGACACCGCAAAATGAGGTCACGGAGTGACCACAACTTGGGTGGAATGTTTTATTGTGTTTATAATATTATTTACCAATGTATGACTCTATGATAAATATATATTCATGATAAAATGGCCCACGTAAAGTAGTCTTAGACAGTCACAGAGTGTTTCATGCAAATCACATTCATAATTATGGTATATCACAACTTGGAGACTAGTATTCTTGCCTTGCAAGCAGAATTTAACATCTGATTAAACGAATTTAAACTCCTCCAAAGCTTGTCTTGCTCTCGAACTGGATGGTATAATAGCTGTAGTAGTTTTTCTGACACTAAGATTGGGCGGATGCCTCCGTAATCCGCCTTTTCATTGATGACATACATACTGCTCAGTTTGCTTTGATGTTCCTGCAATCGGCAGTGTCAGGAGTCCCCTGTGTGTTGCGCACGGATGCCGTCCAAAGTCCTTCATGTTTTAGGCCTTTCCAGACTATAATAGGCGCTGTGGGGTTTTATTTGAAACAGTAAGTGGTTTTACTGGATTCTCTGGAATCCGAAACGGGTTCTCCTCCCACCATAAATGTGGGTGCCGTTCGCGCCGCTGGTCCTTTTATGTGAAATGACATCTGTTGGGATGTTTTACGCGCCTACAGTTTACACATTTAGCAACCGATCACGCACGTGTCACAGACTCCCGCATCCGTTATGAACGAAATGCATTTGAAAATGTGTTTCTGCATTTTTCACTTAAAAATGAGATGAGATTGGCCCAATGTTACACTGTTTACTTTTTCGTTCATGATCATACAGGCAGAACAGGGACAGTGCTGCGTTAATTAATATCCGAGGGTTTGAGAGTATTATAGTCTTTATGGAGGATAAGTGGATTTAATGAGAACTGACTTAAATGAATTGCATCAGTAATTGTTTATTCTTTGGTAGAAATGACATCCACAGTCAAATGAGGCATTATTACAGAGAAGGCAGTAAGCCCTAACCCCCCCCCCCCCCGCAGTGCCTGCCTTCAGGCTCCCCCCTCCCACCCTGTTACTGTAGGTATGCGGCGTGTGCATGTAACGATAAGGCAGCTGATTTGCGGCACGTCGCTCTCTCTCTGGCTCCTCCTACGTGGCCGCATGTTGCGCCTGCACACCGCTCTGGCACACGCCTATCACCTTTTTATCGGGTCAAGACGCACGATATTAATAAACTTCCTCAATGCCTGACGATTCCGCTGTAGCTGGGAGATGGAAGGGTACTGTTGGTCACCTTTCCAGGTGTCGCAATCAGATTGCAGCGACAAATCGACTGCTGTACCACTGCTTTATTTTTTAGGCTAATATACATCTTTAGAAATTCCTTACTCATGTTAATCAATCAGCTATTGTATTATATGCTAACCACCGCAAAAAAATAGGATGGACAATTTATTTCTGGTGATGTGTTTATGCGCATGGCTCAGGATAGAGCTTACGATGGCGGTCCGTAAGATGATTACGCTTTATAGAGCTGGAGAGATAAATTGAGAGGCTTAGCAGAGTTTCCAAGTGAATGGGCAGCTGAATAATCTCTCCCGCAGTACCGCATGATTCAGCAAGGGGGTGTGGTTAAAGCAATGACCATGTGACCAGAGGATGAAGGCCATTGCTGCAATGAGAGATTTCACTTTATAAACAGATAAAATGGGGGCGTTCACCTCCTAAAATACTCCATAAATTAGCTTGTCTGCTAAACCAGTGTTTCTCATGCTGGGACCAGCTCCCAGCTCCGGGTAGGGAGCAGTGAAGGGGCAAAAACATGGACTGACTGAGGGTCCCTGAGGAACCTCTTGGGAAACACTGTGCTAAACAAATAAATTAACTTGCAGGTTAAGATTCTTTGGTACCACTTAAAGCACCCATGTATAATGCATTATAGATACCTTTATAATGCCACATTATGCATTATGAATGCTCTATGAAGCTCTCATCTGGCTTATACTGACCATTATAATGGATTATGGTATCTATGGTATATTATAGATGAGAGCAATCATACTGCATGATAAACATGCCTATAATGTGCCTTTTTATAAACCGTTATAGCTGTGTGTATAATATTTTATGAATGCATTATCATGCATTATGATGACTGCTTTAAGTAGAGTGTTACTGATTCTTCTTGCACGATTTCAACACATTTTATATTTGACCAACTATTAAACATTTTAGTCTACTGTGAATCAATTGCTAATGACATAACATGTTTGCAGCTCACGAAACGTAACTGTTGTTAATTCAGTTGTCCCGTTTCTCTTGTTCCTCACTGCAGATGACCGCAGCTTTTTGTCTGCAGGAGTACACGATGAGAGTGCTTTCAGTAAGATATTTCAGATCCTGTACAGGAATGAGGAAATAACGTTGAATGACTGCATGGTCTTCAGAGTTCATTTGCTGCTAGATGGAGAGAGAGTAAGTCAGTCTTCTACTATTTTTACCATAGACTGTTAGTCTAGAAGCAGCCTGTAAATACCTGTCACACATGTAAGATGTGTAATACCTGAACGTCTTTATAATTAATTACGAGGACGATTTTGAAGCTTGACTTTGCCCGCCTTGCACGTCGATGATGGGAATGAGCAGAACCCTTCAAAGCGCTATGCAGGACTCGGCCACAGAGGAGCCCTTTCGATTTTGTTTAGACGCAACGTGACTAAAGTGATCGATGCTGGTGGTATTGCCGCGTCGTGAGTCGTGGAAAGCAGGCCTGACAGGCTGTAATTGTACTGCCTCACAAGGTCATTCCTAGTCCACCTAACATTTACTCAGAAGCCATTTAGAAAAACACTTTAATGAATATGGCAATATTTATCGTATTGCGACTCCCCAAGGACATGAGCATCAGGGATGAATGTCGAGTCTTAAAATCATTTTATCATTTTCATTGAGAGCTCCATTAAATAAATTTTTCGAAACAGAGTCTTGGTCTGGGGAAGGGAACAAAAATTTGGAAGCCATAAAAATGGTCACTTTGTTGTCTATGCCTAATTTTAGAACTTTCATTATATAACATTATATATTTATACTATAGCTGGAGGGCATATCAGCAGTTAGGAGACACTCATGCTGTAAATGAACAGGGAAGAAACGGAGACATTTAATGCTTCCGACTGTTCAGATGGTTTCTGCTGTTAACAGCTTTGCTGTCTGTGCCTGAATTTGAAATAGATACTGGATGCATTTAAATCACATTAATTTATGTTCATTCTTACTGTTCGTAACCTGATTTTGTATGGATGTTTTATTTAATCTATGTTTGTATGTTGTATCTTGGGACAGGTGAAAATCGTGTTTCTGTCTTACTTTAAATTCATTCTTCGCTCCGCGTCTTTCGTCATCACAGGTCGAAGAGGCCCTCAGTGAAGTGGACTTTCACTTAAAGCTGGACCTGCATTTCACCGACAACGAGCAGCAGTCAGTGCCTCTATCACTTGGCTCCGCCTCAGTTTTCCGCCAAGTTACTGATTTTCACATACCTGTCTGAAATTTCACGTCGCTTGTGCTGCGATTGCACATAGTACTTTGAGTAGCGGAATTCTGCAGCGACTTCTTAGGTTTACAATACATTATACACATGGAGGAGATGTTATGCACTTATACATTATTACCATATTTCTCCATTGAATTATCTCTCCCATCAATAATGGATTGTTCATATTATGAAAAGAGGAATAGATAGCAAAAGTCGTATAGATACGATTAAGCATTATAGTCTTTACAAATGATGTTTTGGCTAACTTAACGTAGCCACATGTGTCGGGACGCCCCTCAAAGTCATTGAATTAAAGTGTTCCGATCACATCCACAGCCACAGGTGTATAGAATCAACCACGTAGGCATGCAGACTGATTCATAACATTTGTGATAGAATGAGTTACTCTCATAAGCTCAGTGAATTCAAGTGTGATACCGGGAAAGGAGGCCTGCGCAATAAGTCCATTTGGCAAGTCGGTTCCAATTTTCCTCGCTACTAAATATTCCAACTATTAGTGGTATTATAATAAGGTTGAAGCAATTAGGATCAACCGAAACTCAGCCAGGAAGTGGTAGACCACGTAAAATCATTCTGATTCATTAAACGGCCCGAATTGCTTCACTGAAGAGAGTCTGACACTCTGTATGCTGTGCTGCGCTTTCCAGGCTGAACGAGCTGGGGGCCGTCCCTCCGATCAGCAGCCGAACCCTCGGCCTGCACTTCCATCCCCGCAGGGGGCTGCACCATCATGTCCCAGTCATGTTTGACTACTTCCACCTCTCCGTCACCTCCGTCTCCATCCACGCCTCACTGGTCGCTCTGCATCAGCCGCTGATCAGGTGACTCCTTTGACTGTGCTGCCCGCACACCCACACATGCACACGGGCTCAGCGTTCTGCCTGACATTGCATGAAGTGTCTGCTGTTGATATGGCATATTGCAGTGCTGTTCAACCCAGTCCTCAGGGATCCATAGACAGTTCAGTGTTTTGCTTCCTCCCAGCTCCCAGTCAATCAAAAACACCAAATACCTGGTTCGGTGTGTTTGGAGCTGGGAGAGAGTGAAAATGTGGACTGCGGAAGGGGGTCCACGAGAACTGGGTTGAGTAACAGAATTAATGTGTCTGATTACTGCTTAAAAATACAATAATTTTACAAGCAAAAAAAGCTGTCGTTGGCTTAGAAAATGATGTGAAGATGAAAAATGTTTTACAAAGGAGCAACCCTGTTGTGCACGTGTGCAGGTGTTATATTTTGGGCAGAAAAATGTAAATATGTTATTTTACATGTGCAGTACATGGCCATCTATCTAGCCTCTAACACATATACATCCGATCTGCTTTATAATAAGTACACCTGTATAGATCCCACTGATTTTAACTTGTTGTGTTATGTCATTCATATTGACACTGGGTCTCCTATCATTGCAGCTTTGCTCGATCAGGCAAAGGCTCCTGGTTGGGGAAAGGTTCCCTTGAGAATGGCACCGATCCATCTGCCATGTCTATGGAAAACCTCATGTTTGGGGCTGGCTACTGCAAGCCTGTTTTACCTGAGGTATGGCATATCCAGCGTGTATCTGAATATTCTCAGAGAATGTTTATCTAACCAAGTGTTGTAGTAGCAACCGAGAACGTTGCTGCTTCTGGACAGGAATTGCAATGTCCGTCATGCTCTTTTCGTTGGTATTTGTTGTGTGAAAACATGGTTTGTATTTTAAGGTAGCTGCTTCTTATGTAAAACTACAACCACTGCTTTTATAGCAATTACCTTGTGTTGTAAATATGACAACAATAAAAAATTGATTGGTGACCAAGTTTTGCATGTCTGACAACAATACATGCCAACTGGGAGAGATCTTTGAAGTACAGTCATGTGCCGCATAACGAAGTTTCAGTCAAAGACTGACCGCATATATGACGATGGTCCCATAGGAATAAAATTGAGCTGAAAAATTCCTATCTCCTAGTGGCGTCGTAACTGTCATAACGTCGTACTGCAACGCATTAGTCACGTGTTTGTGGTGATGCTGGTGTGAGCAAACCTACCGTGCTGCCAGTTGTATACTGTATGATATTCGCACAACGACGAAATTGCCTGACAACACATTTCGCAGAACGTATCGTTAAGCGACACGTGACTGAGAATATTCAAAATGATGTTAAAAATGTCCACTTCATGAATGATAAAAGAAACCACATAGGAGTGCTTAAGTAAAGATATAAGCACAGCGGCATTCATGTCTTGGCTACCGTGATTTTCACTTAGTGACAATTTTGACAATCGACCAGAACTTTTGCTAAACGAGGACTGGTTGTATAACTCTTTGTTTCCTACTGATCCCTTTTAAACTTGCATGTCCACAGCACAATCAAATGATGCATCACACTACATTGTGACATATACAGCATATTTTTTGAGCAGTTTATTGTCTGTTGACCCATAACTACTGATACCTAAGTCTGCAATTGTCAAGTAAGGGTGTTTTTCTTTTTGGATTTTTATTGTATTAATTTGATGTAAGTGGTAATTTGTTACCCTTCTGAGGTTTATAATAGAAAACAGATTGAGGCTGAATGCAATGAAAGTTTAGGCCCCAGAAGACCTGACTAACCGCTAATCAGGTCTCATCTAAGCAACAGTCACCAGCATTAGTGCTACACTTTGCCCAGTTGATATCATTTGATCTTAAATATAATTGCTTTGACTTCCCGTTTTATGAACAAATATACTTGAGGCAACTAAAGTAAAATGTGAAAACTGGCAGAGAGGGAAAAAAGCGGAAGTCTTTGCGGTTTCATTTGTGCGCGGACCCTCTCTGATTTTAAGACACATGTCTGCTTTGATCCTCCCTGTTTGAGCTTATAGGATAAACCCCATCCTATTAAAAGCTGCATTTTTATTTTGATTTAACATGCATCTCAGTTTTTCCCCCCATGGGTCTTGCAGCAACAGCTGTTCCATTCTAATGAGAGCAATTTTTTTGCCCCTGGTTCTGGGGTTTTACACCTACCCCCCCTGTCTGGGGGCTTTCATTTGCACACAGGGTTCCCCTTTTGATCACGGTAATGAGTCCTGTTTCCCTGCCACGTCACTTCAGCCGAGGCTCCTTTTGCTGTATCCTGCCGCCACCCCATTTATTTATTTGCAGGGTCCCTCAGCACTTTTTACTTTATGGTGCCACGTTCAACAAGAGAGGCTTTTTTTTTTTATAGGAAAACCCATTTCGTCGTGGAATTTGCTGTGCGCCGTAACATTAGTTTAAACTAAATCAGCTGAATTCTCGCACGGCTTCGTAAGCGCTGAAGAACATTGCTGCTGGCATTTTTTATTTCGCATTTCATTCAGCAGATTGCTTAGCTGTCGGAATGTGTACAGTCTTTATTTGGTGCATATTGCATATCTCTAGGTAAAGTTATGCAGGGGAAAAACACTCTCCCTTCATGTTATAGATGTATGTTATTGTGTACTGTATATTATCATATAATTAATAATTATGTTAAATACTTAAACAGATACCAGTTTGGAAAACATAGTGCTTGTTCCATAAATGCGGCTGTTAATTGGGTCTGTAAAGGTCATTGGATGCTGAAAAACTGGATTTCATAATTGCCATCTGTAGCAGATGGACATGTGATTACCTGAAGGGCTTGGATTACAGACATATCCCATAATGCACTGCAGGACACTTTATAACATATATCACCTGTGATATAATGTCTTCCTGTAATTAATTAAATCTTATTGAAAGTCTCGGCAACACTTTACTTAAATCGCTTATGTATGATGCATTATAATGTAGTTATAAATTATTACAGAGATGGCTAAAACTATTTATGAAAAGGCATAAATAGATGAGAGATTCATAAAATATTCAAAATGCATAATAAACATGGTTATTATGTGTTATGCCTTTTAATGAATATTTATAGCCGTGTTTATAATGCTTAATGAATGCATTATAATTCATTATGAAGTTATTATTATAAGCTTTAAATTAAGTGTCACAAAAGTTTTTTTTTTTTTTTTTTTTTTTTTTACTTCCGCTCTCAGTTATAACATGTCTGCTATCTTTAAACAGAGGAGAAATTAAGAATGTGCAGATGTTATTTTCTGGTGTGAATTACAGTGTACACAAGTATGTGATGACAGGGCAGGCCTTTGCTCAGTGTGAAAATTATAGTACATGTCAGGGAGTGCGGAGACTGCATGGCCTGGTGAATTTGAGGCCTTTGGTACGTTTGGGAGGAATGTGAAAAACATGTGGCCTGTGAGGACGACTTTATCGTACATGCAAGAAAGCTATCAGTGATGCCACTGAAATCAAAGTGCTTTGGTGTCAGCTCTCACCATGTGGCTGTCTGGCAGCATGTGCTCACGCTCTCCAGATAAGTAGCGCCTGAAAATGTACGATGTGTATTAGAGCGCCATCTACTGGACGGAATGTTACATTGCAGGATGTCAGGTCTTTTGGTTAAAAATGACGTTCCGACAACTGATGTTTGAGAAGAATGGAAGCGGTCCGTTTAGGAAGCCGCAGAATTATTATTTATATGGTAGCTGACCATTTTCTGAACTTGTACTGTTACCATACCAAACCCAACATACGAATTGTGGGCAGGGGCATTAATGCACAGGGTCACCCAGGCTGAAGTCCAGGGGGCTCCATTAAAAATGGGCCTTATTAACCTGGTTTAACAAAATTTAAAACCTCAAGCTGCCGCATGTACTTTATTTTGTAAGATCGTCCCAAATTGAAGATTAAATGAACCAGTTATGAACCAGTCTTGTATTTTCATGTCTGAAGATCCCCGCCTGACATTTTTAAACAAATCTTAGCATGCCCCCCCAACCCCCTCCCACAGAAAATTGCAGGGGGGGCCTCTGAAAATACAAATACCCCAGGGGCCCCTGAGCATGTTAATGCGCCTCTGGTTATGGGAATAACACAATATAAACATTTTCGCCATAGGTTTATTATGGTATTTTGGCACCTGTTTTAGCACTTTTTTGTGCTTCCGGAACTCCTGTTGCCCATCTACACATCCATGTGTGAAGAACACAACAAAGGACAACGGTATCACACTGCTTTACTGTCAGAACCCCACTTCCTCTTCTAGGCATACCTCCTTTCCTTTGAACAAACAGGACACACAGTCCAGTTGTTTTTGCATTGAGACACACATGTGCAAATCTATTCTGTAAAATTAACTTTATTTATTGTACGTATCATGTATATGGTTCAAGTCCGTGTCAGGATTCCATGTGTGTGGAGTTTGCATGTTCTTCCCGTGCTACTTTCGAATTTCCTGCACTCCGATTTCCCCCCACAATCCAGAAACGTACTGAGGCTGATGGCAGCTGTCAAATTGACCATAGGTATGAGTGAATGGTGTGTGAGAGCCCGGTGATGGGATGGCACCCTGTCCTGGGTTGGATTATCGAGGACCACAGAACACAAATGGGGAGGGGGGCACTGTACTGTCATGTCTAAAAATCATGCTTTTGGTGGGTCAAAACTCAGACATACTTTTGACTTTTATAAAACGTTATTAATAAGTCAGCATAAAAGGGGAAATTATATTGCCTTTAAAGCAGACATCCTTAGGGATATTGATTTCAGGGAGGTGGGGGGGGGGGGGGGGCGAGCAGTATTGCTTTAATCCAGTGTTTTTTTTATTCAAAGGTTCCCAACCTCCCCCTTTTATCAGAACGTGTCTGACTAGCTTTGCATTTTAAAATACCGTCAAATAACCATATAATCTCTGGATGGTAAAATGGAATAAAAAGTGAAATACCACCTAAGCTGCAATGCTGGCTGTGGTTTCAGCCGTACAACTTCTTTCCAGCAGTTTTTTCCACCACTGAATAACGAAGCGACAGATTTCTGGGGCATTGTGCGTCATTAGTGGGTGTGAGGGAACTGCTAGGGTCTCTGATTTATACACTTTAGAGTATAGTAGCCAGCTGGATCAAAGTAATTAATATTTTGACTTAACAGTCCACTGGATTGACTTCCGCTCCTGTCAATAGACAAGTATGTACAGTGCAAAGCATAAATAAATACAGTGTCAAGGAGTGGAAGCCTCTGGGCAGGGGCGATAAACTGTTTGTCCTTGTGTTAGACAGGTAGAACAAATGCTGAAGTATTTTTACCGCGTTTGTGCTATAATGAAGCCCTCCATTGTCAAGCCTCTTTACTGCTGCCTTACAGGGTGGCAGCATTCAGTTCAGTTACGGCCGACTTATCGATGTGGAGACTTAACATATACCTGCTTTTTCAAAACATGGGACTTTGAAATTTCTTCGAATCTCTTCCTTGGCTTTCTATATTTTTTGTCTTGTTATGGTTATCGCATCCAAATGCTCGTTCAAACTGTGTGGGATTCTATATGACACAGTACCTGCTGATGCACTGTGCTTGTGCATGTTTCTGACAGCTAACGTGACGAGCAAAGGGCAAGAGGCTTGGCGAGGCCTCTTTGATGCTGTAAGAGTCTCAATGTGAAGGTCAGGCATGTGATGTGAGCTTGCTCTCATCTCACCAGGGGAGTTTCTATGTGCCGTCTGAGAACTGCCTGCAGCGTGCTCAGATGTGGCACCAGAGACTCTGTCGCCTCCTGCTGGCCGCACACAGGGGTCTGCGCTTGTACTATGTCGGGCTGATGAAAGAGGTCCCTCAGCTCACACACATGGACATAGGTAATAGAAACTCCTCTTATATAATTTTCTGGTTCTGAAAATGTATCTTTACAGTTTCACTGGGAAAAATATATGTAATTTTACATACAGTATATACTTCAAATCTGGACTTCGATTCCATATCCAGGCTTCCAATCCTTGTTTTCGGTTCTCCCAGGTAGTTAGTTTAATAATTACTGATTCTGATTGGCCAAAGGCTTCACACCTGGTTCACAGTTAAAGGAAGGCTGGAAAATCAGCAGGACTCGGACCTGAGGGCCGTGATTTGAACTGCACTGCACCACAGGATAAAACCAAATAGCAAGCCTACCATATCTTTTCAAACACTACATGAAATACATTTTAGTTAAATTTGAATTAGGCTTTTATCTTTAGATTCTTGTTAAGTATGACTGCTTGCTGTTCCTTTATTGCATATTTAATGTTAAGAGACTGCAGTTCATAGTTCAAGCAGGGCTTCCTTATCATAATATCACAGTGTAATGTTACTGTTCTTTTGATTCCTGTATAGATGAGCTGCCAATAGAAGAGACACTTACTCAGCTATCAACTGAACTACAGGTATACACAAAACATTCAAACATGACTCAAATATTTGAGAGATGACCGATTGCATAAAGCCAACACCTAACAACCTGTGATGCCTCTTACAGTGATTAGAGAAAACCTGATTAAAATGAACGTCCCCAATGAAACCCTTTTCCTTGACAGCTGCAGACCTGCCACGAGAAAGTGGCGGAGCAGATCAGTCGAGATCTGATGCAGTTGTGCTCTCACCTTGCTGCGCTGTGGGCCCAGTTCCTGGAGGCTGTGGTGCCACACGCCGATGTTCGCTCATTCTTGTCCCAAGAACACCACACGTTACGGGTAAGCATGGAAAATCACCTCCAGTGAAACATTCCTTCATGTTTTCTAGCTACTCATAAGAGGATTCCTATTTCCGGTAAACTTTTCTGCATTCATAATCCAGGTGAGAAGATTCTCTGAGGCTTACTTCTTTACCGAACATCCTAAAGAATCATCTTTGACGTTCCAGGAGGACTTGTAAGTTTCCTAATTTCCTAGCATAAATGATAGTTTTTTTGGCAAATCTGTTGATGAAAATTGAGAAAACGAGAAACAAAGACAGCTGACTGCTGATATCTTCGTGCAGAATCACAAGACATGGGCAGATAGCAGTAGAGACTCGAAACTCCGACTATCTGACTAGAATGCCCCCACTGCCGGTCGAGTGCCTAGATATCGATGGAGACTGGAATAGCCTCCCTATCATCTTTGAAGACAGATATGTCGAGTCTCCTTGTCTGGGTCAGTATTTTGCTTTTTTTTTTTAAAACATTGATTTTGATTAAGTGCTTAGATTATGGTATATACATATTCCATATATAATTCTACTGTATTATGTAGTTTTTACAATATGCCATGTTAACACTTTATCATCCATTGTTATTGTTTCTACTTGTGAACTTTCATGACGTTGTCAGGAGTGAATAGAATTAAATATGTTTAATTTTTATTTTCAAATTTAGATCACAAGGTAGACAATGTCGCACCCAGTGCATCTCATGTGCCAATCTCCTCTGCGTCTGGCCAGCAAGCTCTTTCTGATGCCCCCACAACAGCTGCTGACCCCACCAGCTCTCCAGTGGAACATGACTCTCTTGCACCAGCAATAAACAAGGGCCAGCTCAACAGCAATGACCGTATAGACCCGTCTACATATGCATCCTTGATAGCGAAGCAGAGACAAGGTAATGATAGCTGTGAAGAGGCTGACTCGTCTGCAGGCAGGCATAGCTGTGAAGAGGCTGACTCGTATGCAGGCGGGCATAGCTGTGAAGAGGCTGACTTGTCTGCGGGCGAGCATAGCTGTGAAGAGGCTGACTCGTTGGCGGGCGAGCGTGTCTTATACTGTGAGGAAACAGTTGCCTCGAGGCCTTGCAGTACTGACGTGGAGGACGACTCCAGCACTGGCCTGAAGTATATTGAAGTCAGGCCCAGTGATGAGGACCCTTATAGAGGAGATGCTGTACTAATCCTGGCATCAGGCAGCAATGACAGCAAAAACCTCTCGCAAGTCTATGACCTAGAACAGGGTGACTATGGGAGCAGCATTTTAATAAAGATCCATGAAAACAATGATGGAGTAATTAGTGAGAAAGCGTGTGAAGGGTGTGTTTCGGACAGTGAAATGCCACCCATGGTTACTTTAGAGACAAAGCGTAAGAGTGACGGTAATGAAGACCAGCTACTAACCTCTTCATCTACCTCAGAGACACCTCCTTCAGAGCCCTACACGACTCCACTCTTCTCTGCCGATTTAAGGAGAGAGGACCTCCTTCAAGCGGGGAGAGCACACAGAAGGTGCAGCAGTGTTGGCTCAAAAGCTATGAAGAGGTCCTCCTCTGTCATCTCCGACTCAGGAATCGAGAGTGAGCCCAGCTCTATGGCATGTCCAGAAGTGCGCTCGCGGCCTCCCGACTTCTCCAGTGAGCGTGACATCCTGCAGCACCTTGTCCGCAGACACACGGTCCATAGGAACTCCCTGGAAGGCTTCCAGACTGAAAGCAACACTAGCCTGCCAAGTGGCATCCAGGCCTCACTTACCTCTATTAGCTCCCTGCCTTATGAAGAAGAGCAGGATGTGGAGCTCAGCAAACTGACTAAGTCTGTCTCAGCACCCCAGATCAGCAGTCCCGAGGATACCGAAGAGGACCAGGAGCTGGCAAACCAGGAGCTGGCAAACCAGGAACTAGACGAAGAAAGCGAGGGTACTGGAAGCTATGATCGGGAAGAACTCGGTATCACAGAAGATGACAAACCTATTGAGTCTCCAGCTGGAAACCGCTTATTCCCTGAGAGTATTGATAATATCCTGAAGAATGAAAATACTTTCTTGAACAGGGGGCGGGTCATTATCCAGCAAGAAAACACACCCTACATGGATACCTATGGTAACTCAAAGGATTTTGATGATTCAGACAAGTCTGGCCTTACAGAAAATCATTCAGACATTCTGGGTGTAGAATCTGTGCTACGTAGAGTTCCAGAAGTCTTGCTTTTTCAGCAGTTTCTCCAGGGGCACTGTACCGATGACACAGCATTCCCCCAAATGATTGGGAATTCAGAGGACACTCAAAGTAACAGTACGTTAAAACTGGAAGATCCATTGAGGTCAGTCCCTGAAAAGTTTTTGTTAAATGATGACCAGAGTTTCCATCAAGATCAGCTGAATGAGACTGATAAAAATGAGCATAGTCAGCTAGGTGAAGGTCTAAGTAGGCAGCCTGGCGGTGTAGCGGAGACCCCTGTTTGTCCTGTCGCCTCCAGGGCAAGTAGGATGGATTCCAAGACCGACGACAGCCAAGGCAAACCCTCCAAATTACCCACATCAAGCCTGGCATTTGTGAACAAGAAGGTGGTTGAGGTGGTAAACATGTCTGTGTCCTGTGCCCCCACATGCTTGCCCTTTTCCTCAGTCCTCCGAGACTCACCGTCTGTGGCGGGACTCTCAAACCGCCAGGCTAACTCCCCAATTACTCGACAACCACTTGGTTCTTTTGGCCTCATCTTCTCCTCCTCTCTCTGTGCTGACGAGGAGACCAATGAGAGGATGCTCAAGTGAGTATGCGCTTAAAACAATCATCCCTGAATCAAGTAACACCCAGACCTTTTCTTTGGTACATTGTCTGAAACTAAATATAAAGCAGATAAAAATCAAGCAATAATATGTATGATGCTCAGCATTGATTATTAGCTTTTTTAACACTGCTGATCACACAGTGATATATGTGATATGTACTGATTAGCTGGCAGTCCAATGGATAGTGTTCGTTCAGGAGCTGGCCATAATCCTCTGGCCAATTAAAAACCTACTTCTTCGACCGCTTCAACTGTCACATTTGTGTCAAACAATGACCAGAGCATTTCAATCTATTGAGAATATTAGTATTTGATATGAGCTAAAGCAACAACCAACAAACGGTAAGACTTTGCGATGACCATATTGTGTTGACCCATGATTAACGTTGTGGGTTCTGAATGCCTTTGTAGTTTCTATAAGGCCAAAGAGGAGCTGATGACCCAACTCAACTTCAACGCCACTCTCTACAGCGATCTTCCTCAGCTTGCCTCCGAGCTTCCCTATTTCTCCCCTGAGGAAGATGAGGAAGAGTTTGATGATGGGATCCATTTAGTCATTTGTGTCCATGGCCTAGATGGTCTGTATCGCTTAGAGTGCAGGGAAATATGCTAGCAGCGAGAGAGTGAATTCTCTAATCATGCTAATGAAACATTGCATGTAAATCAGTTTAAAAACTTAATTTGTTTGTGTTAACAGTGCTTCTGTAAGTGCTAGTGCTATTGACATTCCTGCTGAATACTTGACAGGAAACAGTGCCGATTTACGCCTGGTAAAGACCTTCATTGAGTTAGGGCTGCCTGGATCCAGACTGGACTTCCTGATGTCTGAGCGAAACCAGGTAAGCAGGTGAAGGTCTTGTTTTCGGTAAATCCTTTTCATGAACTTATTTATTGCTCGATCCTAGCATCGAAGCCTTCCACAAACACAAATGATCAGAATTCCAGTACAGTATTGTTATCCTGTTTAAGACCACTTACAAAAAAGTAATGTTTACACCCCTACTGTCAATATTGCATTTGTCAACTGCGTCTTGGCAAAATCAAATATTTCCTTCAAAAGCATTTAATTTTCTCCCTATATTTCTTCTATTAGACAGATACCTTCGCTGATTTTGACACGATGACGGACAGACTGCTGGATGAAATCATTCAGCATATCCAGCTCTATAACCTCACCATAGGCAGAATAAGGTCAGTAGGTCTTACAGATTCTTTTAATGAGCACATCAAATTGTACAGAAAGCAGCATATATTTATGGGTTTTCTTGGTTCAGTATGTAACAGTTTAACTATTTGGTATAAGATTTCACAATGAACGTGGCAGGGGCGCAGGCAGGAGAGTGAACAAAAGGTCTCAACTCTTAAGCTTCTCACGCTTGATGAAGCATTCGGCTTAATATACTGAACATTCTGAATGACACTGGCTGATATACATCCAGTGATGCAGTGCTGTTCAGTATGGAATTGCCGATCACCCAGAAATGACAGCATAACATAAAACGTTTTCTCTACAGTTTGTTGCAAGTTTAACTTTATGTTTTTACTGAGCCCCAGCATAGATTATAGCTTGATTCTAACAGGCATAATTTTATGGTAGGTCAAATTTGAATGAAGTCTTTTTTTTATTTCTAGTAACATAAATTAGCCTATCAGCGATATGGGAAAATTATATTGACAATTGCATCCAACATAGGCTTGGTATAAACTATTCCTATATAGAATTTACGTCTACTTACATTGTTTGCTATTTGAAAGAACACTGTGACAGATCTTTTTTTCCGGATTGCTTTTCTTCTGTTTTGTAAGATCGCTTTGGTTCGTGTGACCAAAACTACATCCAGCGCAATTCAAGGCAGCGCAGTTCTTAGCTTGTTCAGGACCCAAAACTCGCAACACCGGAATATAATCAGAATCAGAGTGTACATGTTTTTGAATAAAACACTTTAGAAAGTCACACCCGTGTTTGAATTATAATGCAGATGCGTGTGTGCAGACCCAGGATCCACCCGCCTATGAGGGGACTCCTACCTGCAGCAAACACATGCTATAAAGAGTTCTTGATGGTCAACTGTTTGATGATCAGAACAACCCTATTTAGGGATGCCACTAATCAAAGTTTTGTTTGTTTTTTTTTCACTCTCAAAAGTGTGTGTGTGTGTGGGGGGGGGGGGAGAGATCAGGGTCTCTATTTAACCATCTGTGCCCCTGGAATGTCGTAATGTCTGCGGTGACTAAGAGATTGACCCAGTACTTGCCGTTTTTTTTGACCACTAGGTGGCTGTCTTGACCTGCGGCAATTTAGTATAATTCCGAGCTAGATATAACAAAATGTTATATTGAATTGCACATTTATACAATATTTACAGCCAATGGCTTATTTCAGTTAAGTATAATTTAATAGTAATTTTTCAAAAAGCAATTATTTTAATAGTTTTACACAATTGAGTACAATTTACAATTTGAAAATAAGTTTTTGCTATAGCTATAGTGTTTTTGCAAAAATGCACACTAAAACTGGATTTCCGTGCTTATAGAATCCAAAACATAAAAAAGAATTTTACTGTGTTTTACTAGATCAATAACTATTTCTGAACAAAGTCAGAAAAATCCTCTTTGAATAATAATATAAAGAATGTACAGTAAAGAATATTAAACGGGTGGAAGTTGTATTATGTCTGTTGTCGCAGTTAACCAGACATGCACAGTTACATTAACATGATAATATCAGAATTACAAGGAAAACTGTTAAATGTTATGTTGTGGTCATTTTGTTTTGGTTTTATTCAGTTTCATTGGACACTCCCTGGGTAACGTGATTATCCGCTCAGTGCTGACACGGCCACGGTTTCGTTGCTACCTTTGCAAGCTTCACACTTTCCTGTCACTGTCTGGCCCCCATCTGGGCACCTTATACAACAACAGCACACTGGTCAGCACCGGTAAGGCCAGTGACAGTGACCCTAGCATGTCTAGGGTGATACAGTGGCGAAAATCATTTTCTCTAACTTCCTCAGTTTGCATCCGGCTCTTTAAACCCTTAAAATTTCTTTAGGTCTATGGCTCATGCAGAAACTGAAGAAGTCTGGATCACTGTTGCAGCTGACGTTTAGAGATCACACAGATCCTCGGAAGACCTTCCTCTATCTGCTCAGCCAGAAGCCGGGTTAGAACAAGAACGATTTCCTTTCCAATTGCATCTTCCACATCAAAAAATGTTCACACATGTGAATTGAACAGATTAGTTTTATGTCGCTTCAATTTTCCAAGATGATCAGAGAAATAACACATTTGAAGATTGAAACGCTGAGAAAGAGAGATAGTAGACTATTAAATATCATTCTCCTGTTTCAGGTCTGCAGTATTTCAAGAACGTGGTGCTGGTAGCTTCTCCCCAGGACCGCTATGTTCCCTTCCATTCCGCCCGCATTGAAATGTGCAGGACGGCTCTCAAAGACAGAACCACCGGTACTGCTTGCTGCATTCCTTTTTAATACTATTGTTAACTGTACTATAAAATAGCTCTTAAACAATACGGCCCCTGTTTACACTTGGTTTTAAAATGCGACTTGGGTGAATGGATTGTGGACACCACTAAATGCAAGTGTAAACGACCTGCAAGATGCATTGCGATCTGATCACTCAAACCACTTGCAGAGGTGGTCTGGGACGAGGTTGTCCGCAGATCTTTTGTAGCTTAAATGCTAATGTGACCTGATGCGTCCCCAAGAAGGATTTCACAGAAACTGTGGGTGGGGCCATTTGCCCTTCTTAGTCACGTAGGCAGTAATGAAATCTGAACACATCGTCAGCTGGACACCTTAGAGACGCATGATAGACACGAGTGTAAACGGAGATGTGTCTCGGCCATGATCTGATCGCCTAAATGCATTTTATAACCAAGTGTAAACAGGGCCGTTGTTTCGATACTGGAAACCATACTATGGCAGAGGGCATCATATAACAGCTGTATGTATTTATTCTTTTTTTTCTTACACATTTACAGACATACAACACAAAACATGTAACAAAACATCACATCAGTCCTAACTCAGAACCACTATATTTCAGTTCAATAACAGAAATAATAATATTAATTATAATAATTATAAAAGTAAGTTGTTTGTATATCTGCATACATCACCACAGTAACCTGGTGCACTTCACTATTGCAGATATTGCGGATAGATATGCAACCTTAATGTCATTTTAACAAACACAAATATGTGACTTAATTCTTTGAAGCACATTTATGAGCAGTCTATGAATATGCTCGTCTGTATCTCGAAATAGGTCCTTGTAGGATTTTGAATAAGTTGGACTTTCACTGCTCTGGAACTGGAATATACCTACAAGGTGTGTACAGTACCTGGAAGACATGAACGGCCATGATAATGAACCTCGGTCTGCCATCACACTTACTTCTTATGTAGTTCACTGATGATTTATTTTCATATAAATCTCTTATGCTATGCAGTATAGATGGTTTGAAAAGAATACTTCAGATGACTCAGGTGCTTCACATGAGAAATATACTGTAACTTTTAAGTATTAAAATGGATTAAGAAATAAAAATTTCCAGTAAAGTATCACAAAGTAGGTGATATATTACACCCTGCTTTGAATTCCTGACATTTGTCATTTTGCTAGAATTTTTCAAACTCCTGTCAAGGGCAAAGAGTTTCTGAAGTTTCTGAAGTTCATTTTCGTTAAAGATCATGTGCACCGTACTCGGTGTCTGGCCTCGGGAGTTTTCATTTTCGTTAAAGATCATGTGCGCCGTACTCGGTGTCTGGCCTCGGGAGTCTTCGTTTTCGTTAAAGATCATGTGCGCCGTACTCGGTGTCTGGCCTCGGGAGTCTTCATTTTCGTTAAAGATCATGTGCGCCGTACTCGGTGTCTGGCCTCGGGAGTCCCCTAACCCTCTGAGAGACAGAATGGTGATTGGCCTGTTTGGTTCCTCTCTAGGCCCAGTGTACACAGAGATGATTAACAACCTGCTTCAGCCCCTGCTGGACGCTAAGGACTGCCGGCTCATCCGGCAGAACGTGTTCCATGCCCTGCCCAACACAGCCAACACCTTGATCGGCCGAGCCGCTCATATTGCCGTGCTGGACTCAGAGCTCTTCCTGGAGAAGTTCTTTCTAGTTGCTGGGCTCAGCTATTTTAAGTAATGTTTGTCTGTCCTTCGTTGTAAGATAAGAAAGGTAAGAGGTCATTGGCGATACAGAAGTCAGCTCCACTGTATAGCTATGTACATGTACTTTATTTTTTTGCCATTGATACAAACAGAAAGTACTAACCCTAATCTCCCGCAGATATGTACTTGAAGAATGACTTATGAAAGCTTTTAAAATAGTTCAGTATGCATCTCTCTGATTTATACGTTTTGTACATCATAAACATGCTTTAAAGCCTCCAGATTATAAGCAATCTGTGAAAATATCTTCTTGTAGAATAAGTGTTGGAAAAACTATCCTTGAAAGGAAAAGAACATTTAAGTGTGCTTGGCAAACATTTATTTTTAAAATCCTGTCTTGACGGGTGTGTGCGTGTGTGTGTGTGCGTGTGTGTGTGTGTATTCTGTCATCTACACAACCAAGCCAAATAGACAAAATAACTCATAAAAACACTCACTTCACTCGTTACTGAGACTTATTATTAACAAATTGTAAAGTAATTGCATTGCATATTGTTACATATGTTTCTATCTAAAAATACATCATCCCTATTTTTAAGGCATTGCATTGCACACATACCATAATGTAAAAATCTGTAACATTTTGTAATGTCATTAGTATTGTACAGGAAAAAAACATTATTGGTGTTCACAGTATGAGACTATTCTTATTGGTAATAATTCCATTACTGTTTTTTTTTCCACTGGGGCATCAGTAGAATCGATATCACTATTTGCTGTGTCACCCTTTAGCAGAACAGCATTACCAGAAGATTTTCTATTCCATTCACATAGCTATTTTTCTCAGACATTTGGCTTTTTAAAGGAGGGTACAAAGTCTGGAGACAAACTGGGTGACAGTAGTTGCATTTATCTCCAGTGTCTTGTATAGATGCATAATAAAATGAACAAGTCAGTAATCGGCGCAGGATAGTTTCAGGGAGCCTCTATCAGGAGGGACTGGCATACTGTAGCAATGAAGACCATTCTGATAAAACAAGTTTACAGTTTTTTTTACTGAAAGCTGTTGTTGCGTTAATAACAAGGCCTATCTTGCACATCCAATAGCCTGTACATATGTAGAAGGACATATCATCCATCCATCCATCAATCCACCCATCCACCTATCCATCCATTTTCTGTAACCATTTGTCCTGTTCAGGGTTGCACGAGACCCAGAGCCTATCCCAGAGGCTATGAGCGCAAGGTCAGGAATAACCCAGGAAGGGGTGCCAACCCATCGCAGGGCACGCTCAAACACCATTCCCTCACATAGGACATATCATTTCTTAAACAAAACAGTAACTGTGTGTATGTGGCATATCGTGTTACATTTGCAGTGTTCTGTTTAGCTAGGATCGTTATTTTGGTTGTTACTGTCGCTTTAAGGTTTTAATGTCTAATTGTGTATTAGAATGTATGTTGGATGTTTAGTTGAAAGTCATCACTTCTCCCTGCCATCCTCGGATGTCGCGGAAGGTGACATGTCAAAGTGCTCTTTGTATTTAGATCATTTCTTTTTGGTTTGCACTATCGCTGCATCGCAAGCAATGTGTCAACATGATTGACTTTAATTAAATGGCTCCCATTGGGATTTAGAATCAGTTTCAAGCCACTTTTTCTCTGTGTAAGCAACCTTTTGACTGCAAGGCACCATGGATCATTTCACATCGATTGGCACTGAAGAGTTTCTTTTTTCTTTGTTTTCCTTCAAAGGGCGATTTGTTTGCTAAAATGCTACCACATTGCAAATGGAGGTTGATACCGTAGAGAAATCTGTAACAATCCCAGATAACGGAGACCTCCATTATTATGTAGATCGAACACAGTAGCAACTTTGGAAATACTCTTTGCGTTCTACATATTAATGCTGCGTCTTTTGTTATGTGTTAGTATTGCATGATTTATATTCAGACAAGTATAGCTTTCAGACAACATTTTCATATTGCACATTTTATCGTGTCCAAATGTTGAATAGTATACCTTACATATCTTTTATGTACACACACACACACATATATAATTTTGCCACTTATCTGAGTTAAATTTAAATTTCATTGTCAGATCCTGCGAAGAATCCAATGTTCAGTGTTATTATTACGTTTCAGTGTAAAACCAGAATTGGTTTAGAATTCTTCATATTTTCTTCACGGTAAGTTATTGGTGTTGTTATCAAGAAGAGACTTACTGCACCTTCCAACAGCAACAGAGTTTTGTAATGAGAAACTATCACTCACTTGATGTTTTTAGAGTGGATCAAACAGCCATTCTGTGTGCCATGGATCAAATCCAGTCTTACTTCTATAATTCAGTAAACCTTTATCCAAATGCCAGCTTTGAAGATGTCAGTCATCAAATTCTTGTCACTATTTTGCTTTACGCAGGTGTGGGCGTGTTAAAGTGTTTGTTTTAACTAGGCAGCTTGACTTGTTACAAAATGCAGTGTATGTGAATAACAATATTATGTTAATTTTATTACCATTTGTCTGCTATTAAGTATTGTATTGACATTTGACACGATCCTTAAATGTAAATTCAAAACTGAATGTAAAAAAAAGTCAAAATTTTTTAATTCACTGTGAATTGTAACTGTATTTATTTTTTTGCTCAAAATATGTTCCATCACTTTAGAAATTCATCTGTGCCAATATTATTATTCAACTATTTTTCTATGTTTGCTTACTGTATAAGTACCGGTTGTAACTTGTCTCCCATGTATAAAGGTATATAAAATATAACACTAAGACCGATAATATAAATATATAAAAATAAAAAGTATAATTCTCCTTTTCATTTGTGTGGATTATTAAATGTAACCACTTAATGAGGAATATAGATTGTACAGGATGCTGCTTGATGGATTGTCTGCCTCTTATGTAGTGTCTGCTATGTAAATAAATGTAAATCTATATAATTCTGCAGTATCAGTTTCAGGCAGTAATTCAATGAGATAATGTTCTGTTAATGAAAAGTTCTGTCATTTTCTAGCCACTTAATTTACACCATTGCTGGCCTTCTTGGCTTTATGTTTTCCAATTTCCAAATGCGGAAGTAGATTTACACTAGCTAGTGTCTCACTATGTGGTGGCGTGTCGTTCAAGGTCTTAGCTTAGCAAGTAATGCTATATTCCTTTAATGGAACAGAGAATAAGGCTGTATGAGTTTAATCCTGATCAGTGTGATAGGGCAATCCAACATTAATTGGCTCATGATGACTGATAATGAAAAGGTAATTTTAGTATTGATATGGGGAAAGTCATGTCAATTTGGGGACAGAAATGTAATACATGGAGGTAGCAAAAGTTGATCAGGAATAATTGGTTTCTGACTTTTGGAATGGGTGATGCTTCAGCTAAATATCCACCTTTTAATCAAGTTGCTTATTTTAGTCAGGGTATTGGGGTGGCCTAGAGTCAATTCCAGGTAACACAGGGCCCAAGGATGGATTCCTCCCTGCTTGGGATATCTGCTTATCACGTGGCACAAATTTATGGTCAATACACAATGTATCCTCCCTGCTTGGGATATCTGCTTATCACGTGACACACACTTATTCAAACCTTGAAAGTATGAGGCAACAGTGCTCGCCAATGACACTCAAGTCACCTACTTGAATGAAACAGCAAAAATAAAAAGTGTAATGTAATTTAAGCATATAAAGTAGTAGCCAGATAGGCTGTTTCAGTCCCGTGGAGACTGAAACACATAATTTGTGAAATGAAAAAGTACACATTTCCTGTGATTACAGGACATAGTCATATCAGGAATATAACTGTTTGTCTATTTTTGGTTAAATTGCAAACAACGTAAGAAGAATTTAAAATACAAAAACTCCCACAACCATTTTATGTGGTTTTCTGTGAGGTCTGCCTTCCTCAAAGAGTGAAGGATCACCCTGAGCTATTAGAAATGTCACTTAACGTGGTGAATCAGACACTTGACGTTGACCGGCGCACCATATAACCCAAGTGGAAGACTGACGAATTTGTACAAACCAAACACAGAACAATAATTTTTATTGCACTTTCCTCATGTGAAGTAATATACACATTGTGTCATGGGAAATGCAGGGGCATATGATGCAAAATGGCATAAATGCTTTACTTATTATTTATAACAAACAACTTTATGAAGTGGTTCTAGTTTATTTGTCTGTTTTTATTGCCATTAAATCTATTATTTAAATTTCAATTAAAGAAAAAATCTGTTTATATTGTAAAACACATTCTAACACAATGATGACATTGATTAATTATAATTTAAAATTTTACTAAAAATTCTAAAAGAGTACATTTTAGGGAACATAACAGATGTTATATTGCTGAAATGTTTTTGAATTATTTTGCACAAAAATAGTCAATAGTCAAGTTATTTTTCAATTTATTTAGTGCTGTCTGAAAATAACTTCATGGGTGTAATCCTGTAATATTCATGAATTTGCAAATGTAAAGTTTACTTTGAATCTCATCAAAACATGCGCTCATGTTTTTCTTTATAAATTAATTATTCTTTTGCAATAAGCTGTAACAAGCAGAAATAGATCTCCAGTGGTTTCACTTTTATCAGTCACTGAATACCACTATTGAAAATATGGGTAAATTAATAGTCATGGATTCATTCATTCCAACACATGCTTAAATTATCAGCAAAATGTACCAGTCACACAAGGCCGGAATCGGCAACTTATTTCATTGATAATTCAAATATTTATCAAACAGACAAGTGTTTACTGGCGTGAGCCTGAACATTATCTGTAAATAAGTGACCTAAGTAAGAAATTCCACATGTATTCTGCCATGGGCCATGTGTGCAGAACCTCCAGATGGGGGCTTACAGTGATGACTTCTCATCACATCTCTTCAGCACTTCTTTATGTTCAAATTCATGCTTTTATTTAAATAAATAAAATATATGAAATGTTCTTCATTGAGGCAGCTAAGGCACTTTATTTTATTCAAACTGTCCCCCAAGATCCTGACTTTACTTGCCTTTTGCCTCCACCTTGTAAAAGCTGTGTAGTCACACAAATATATGCATTTGTTATGAAGGGAATTTAATTTTAAGCTCTGTGACTCAGGACATCAGATCAGTTCTCTTCCCTGAACTGCTTCTAAAGGCAATGACCTTGACCAGCCTTGAAAATGCATCAGCACTTCTACCTCTCACAAAATTATCTGTAAAAATCTCTTCTGTGAGGATCCCATTGAATTTACTCTCACCTGATGTACAAAAAAGCCCAGAGATAGCAACAGATGCTTTATGATCTTCACATGAATCTTTTTCCAGATATCAGTCATTTAGGTTGGTTAAAATTGTTATTATTAAGTGTTTCTTCACTTCACATGAGTGCAGGGGTGAATATGCTCGTTGGATACATAGTAGCAAATCTATCAAAGTTAAGACAAATGGGGGAAAAAATGCTAATATTTAAGTGTTTACTGGTGTGAGAATGAACATGATCTGTGAGTAAGTGACCTAAGTAAGAAATTCCACATTTATTCTGTCTTGGACCATGTGTGCAGAACCTCCAGATGGGTGCTTACATCTGAAATATGATTAGTGAGTGCTTTATGTGAAAATTCATGCTTTTAATTCACATGTTCATGTATTTATTTTTTCAAAGTGTTCTTCACTGAGGCAGCTAAGAAGGCACTTTATTTTATTCAAACTGTCCTCCAACATCCTGACTTTACTTACCTTTTACCTCCACCTTGTAAAAGCTGTGCAGTCACACATATATTAAATAACTAATAACATTTTACTACTTTGATGTGTTTTTTAATATGTGCTCAGTTATGCTTTTAATTAATTCAATCTCATGATGAAGAATCTCATCAGAGATATTAAATTCCTTTCAAATCTACTTGTATTTTATTCCGTGATAAAGTATCTTCTACAAACTGAAATGTTCTGTGTCTGAACCCTTACGAGTGGATAGAAGATATTATGGTAAAAAAATATATATATTTGAACCAAAAATAAAAGAAAACACGTTTGCTGTAGCATTGACGCAACCTGTTCCACAAACATGTTTAGACCATGGACTAAATTCAGAAGCAGTGATGGCGACATTCTTCTTTAACGAGTCTCATTTAAAAATGTCTGTGATTTGGCTTTCATCATGTCATTATGAATATTGCAGCAGCTGAGGCCATTGCAATTCTCAGAAGCTTTTTGGATTCTGTTAGTCTTTTATGGTACTTAACAGAATATCCAGACGTATGAACTATTCATTAAACACCTTCACTATAAGAGCATGTTATGACATGAGCAGGTCCTTCAGTTTAACACTGTGCTCTAATATCTCTGCAGAGCCCTTTGGTTTTCACTAGAAATGCTACCAGCGTTTTTCATGCTTATTTAAGTCTTTATGACAAGAAATACTTTGGATTTTTGGTATTGGGGAGTAATTTCGTAGCAGCTGTAGTGTTCTGTTGATACAAAGGACTACTCAGTAATCTGTTTTAAAATGTAAATACAGAATGTTGCAAATATTATGCTTCCTTATTTATTTAATTTTTCCACAAATACCATGTTGTCATGCTGCTTTACCTACCACTTTATATATATTATTGATGTACTGTTATATATGTACCTGAAGATATGTGTTCCTAAATATTTCACAGCAAAATCTGTCTTGACTGCACATCTGTCCTGGGTCTTGCACTGTATATGCAATTTTTTTGCAAACTGTCTTATTTTTGTTTTTTTTTTTTTACCTGGTTGATTGAAGAGGGTAATTAAAATAACAGTGACATAACACAATAGCAATATCATGATTCAGCCGGCTGGCCTAATATTTCTGCTTAATTAATAATTAGCGGAACATATGCCAAACACTCAGATAGAGCTTAAACTGATTTCTGGCCAATTTTGTTGTAGTCGTTTTGGATGAGAAATAGATTATTGTGCTGCAATTCTCTGCATTTAGAGCTTCTAAATATAATTGCTTTAATATTTTTATCCGCCTCCTCCTGTAATATGTTTTACAACATGTGTGTGGTAGCTGAGTTTTCCCAATAGACTGATGTCTGCAAGAAAAAAAAAAAAAAACAAAGAAAAGAAAGGAAAACATTATTTGCAAATGTTTGCTGCCTGAGGACAGTTGGAGTGAAACACACTGGCTGTGCACATTTTATTTTCTTTCTTTCCCATACTGAGTAGGAAACACAGCCAAAAGATACTGAGCTTATGTGGTTAGCATTCAGTATATCACTGTTAATATGGTAGCCAGGAAGGATTTGGCATTCTGCCTTCAGTGAATCATACCAGCTGATAATCCTCAAACAACGGGAATATGATTGCGAGAGATGCGATTTGCAGATACTTTCCTGCTCTGCTGCACAGCCTTACAGAGTATTTGCTGCTCCAGAGTGCTTGTTAAAAGGAGATGCAGCGTACCCCAAATGCTCGCCTCTGGCAGAGCGGCCGTGATGGATTGTAGAGCACTGGTTTCCCTGAAAATTGCCCCACTGGGGGGAGGACTAATGACCACAAAGGGAAGGCTGATCTGAAGACTCCGTGAGACTGTGTTGACTAGAGGAACAGATACTGTCAAGGTCACATGCTCATTATGCTCAGTTTCGCTGAGAGTCTGCTCATGACTACATTACCTTAGCTTCTTTTTAT
>JAODKE010000051.1:20061198-20091835 GCA_026779605.1 Mormyrus hasselquistii
ACACATCACAAGGCACATCGATCTGACCATGGATGTGGAGGAATCAGGAACTGCTACACATCACAAGGCACATCGATCTGACCATGGATGTGGAGGAATCAGGAACTGCTACACATCACAAGGCACATCGATCTGACCATGGATGTGGAGGAATCAGGAACTGCTACACATCACAAGGCACATCGATTTGACCATGGATGTGGAGGAATCAGGAACTGCTACACATCACAAGGCACATCGATTTGACCATGGATGTGGAGGACGTCGACAAGTTCAGAATCTAAACACTGCAGCTGTATTTCTCTAGGAACATGAAACCAAGATTTTTTTATACGTTTACCAGGAAATATTGCTTTTGTTACAGTTTTGCTTTCTTGGGTATGTATTCTGAAGCACCAGTCATTTTAATTGTGTGTTCATTTCCAGGCAAGAATGTCAAATGTACAGTAATACTCTGTGATTAAATACATTAGCTTGTCAGCTAAAACTTAAATGCACTTTCACAGGGCTAATAAGAACATTTTTCATTCTAATAAAGCTGCCCGCTTTTGTACTGCATGAGGGTCCCACTGCTTTTGGAGAAAAAGCTCTTTGGACTAAAAAGGTTTAACATGACGGTCTCAAATGATAGTTATCAGCATAAATCTGAAGAGATGACATAATTTAATATAGTAGATCCATAGTCATGGAGAAATCAACAGTATCAGTTTACTCTAACACACTGTCAATATAGTCTTACAAGGCTGTGACTCATGATACAGTAAGTGATTTTTTATAGAAATATAGCAAATGTTGAGAAAGCTGCATGTTGAGATTAACATTAGCAAAAGATACTACTGTCTGCATTCAGTATTGATAGAAATTGAAGTTTAGAACAGATTTTTACAAATGTTTGTATATTTTATGAAAGCGCAGAATAATTCAGCCATTTCTGTCAGATTCTACAGAGGGCAGGTGGGTTTCCAAAAACCTGGGACAGCCTCTTCCCGTCATCGCAGAAACACCGCAGGTGTTGCCGGCCAGATCATGATTGGCAGGTTTCCCGTAATGCACCTACCTGTGATGACAGGTGTCCATCTAAATGTCAGGTGAGCATTGAATTAACGCCATGGCCCTGCATTCCCAGCGTGCTCATTGGCCTCCTCCTGTCATGTGAAAGATAAAGAACGTGGCCCGGGAGCTGCCCGGTCCAGTCTCGCTCGCTGTGTCTTTGTGCCGCTCTTTTCATCAGCCGGTTCTCACAGAGAGGGGTGGACGGCAAGGGCTTTTAAAACACCAGCGCGTCGAAAATGCTCTCACCCACGCATGGGGCTTTTCAATAAATGTCAATTAATGCTGAATGCTGAGGACATCTGGTCTGGGGCTGTGACTCAAAGGGGGCAGCTCTCCCCCCCACCCTGCACTTTGCCTGCATTGTACACAGTACAGTACGCCTAAAACGGCTCCATTGTATTGTCCTCATGTAAAGTGCTGGACAGGAAATACAAATTACAATGTACATAACGTCCATTTCTCTGTGATTTTCATGATAAAGGTAATAGAAAAAAAGGAGAAGTCAAGGTAAAAGGCCTACCGGTCCATTCATTAATCCATTTATCCATCCATCCATGGGAAGGTGTGTGTGAAGTTAATACTTGTGCATGCATGAAAAACATTTGCAGATCATCATGTGCATCACTTTATCACCAAGGAGGAGAACACAGGACTTGACTTTTCTGGCTGTACAGTAATTAAACACAGCCTGCACTGTAAGCAGTCAACTGCAGACATGAAGTGTACAGAAAGGAAAGGCCCCAACCCATGTGTTGTTACTGCTCAGCCTTTTGCAGATAAGCCCATGTGACTGTTGCAGAATCACTTGACTTACATTCCATTACCGTCCATTAGTTGGTTAATCAGAAACATGCAGGACTGATGACTGCCAGCCATAGCACTGTACTCTGTAAATGGAAAGTTCCCGTAAAATAAGTCTGTGTGACTTTCCCACTCTTAGAAAAGAGATCATTCATTTGCATAATAAGGGCCAAGGGATGGTGATGTTTGCCCATAATCAAAATGCGTTTATTCAAATATGGCCGCCGTGTGCCACCTGGTTAATCTAGTGTTTGGTCTCCCTATAATCATAACAGAGGTTTTAAAAAGAAGGATTTATGAAAAATTATTACTACAGTTATGGAAGCACATATACATATTTATGGGGAAAATGAAACCCACAGAAAATGGGATTAATGTGCGTCGTCAGGCAGCGAGTGCGCTAACCCACTACCTTTAAGTTACCCATTATGGTATTTTATTGGTTTTAATTGGGTTCAGCCTTGTCAGTTGAATGTTAGGTCCCTGGAAACACAGTCAAAACTAATGTTTGAAACTCAGAGCCGCTGGTCAGTCAAATGTCAGACTGACATCAGCTTATTTCACAATAGAATTTGTAAAAACATATGTTGATATAATTACATTTAAATGCAGGGGAAGGGGATATGTTTGTTCATTACATAGTTTTAGGTGATATAAGTATTTAAGGATTTTGTGATAATGTCTTTGGTTTATTACCTTTATAAAACAATCAAACTACCTAAAGCCAGCAGAAATAAAAGTCCCCACATATTTTAAAGTAAATTCCCAGACTCAATTAAAATAATTGAATTTTTTTTTTTTTTGTAAGCTCATGGTCCACTATTGGTAAGAGAGATGGATGGATGGTGATAGGACAGAATCCGGTGGTCAGATTTTTTCCACGGGGTTGTACTCTGTATGTTGACTCGTCCCAACCCCCCCTTTGCCTTCATATATTCACACTTAGCTGAGACTCGCTTCAGCCCAGGTAACGGCACAATTCTTCAGCAGTGAATGCAACCTCAGTCAACATTATTCAACATAACATGCTAACTATGATAGCAATTTCTCAGAGCACGACAGGGATAATACACCCGCAGAAATGGCTGATATATTATAGGCTCAGCGTTTCGTTCAGAATCTTTCATGCAAGAGTTGAGCACAAAGGTGACCTACTGGCTACCTTTTAAAAATTGCTAAACAAAGCAAGTCTTTCTCTGGGGGGCAGTTTTTGAGAGAATCTATGGCAGTGACAACAGATACCCTGCGTGGCCCCTCCACTTACCTTATTAATTTAATGTGCTCCTCAACCAAAAAGTTTACCCACCCCCACTGAAGAGGAGGTTACGGAGCATAGGAGAAACAGGAACAGACAGCTGATTGCATCTCCCTCAGTGTTCTCCATCAACCTTTTTCCCGTTTTGATGTTATAAATACTAGACAAATGAACCACACAGATAGTAGCTGCTAAGGATACAAATCAAATCGTTTTATCTACGAAAATCCAGAGCAGCCATAGACCTGATACGTTTCATTTCCGCGATCTGGTCCCACATCATTTGGCAAAAACTACTTACACACTTCATACATACTTGTTATTCCTCATTGTGCCTCTATAAAATAAATAGCTTTTCAAGCCAATATATCACTGATTCAGTCTATGACCCACCTTTATAGAATGGGGCAAGCCATTAAAATGGCATTTTAACTGGGTTAAGTAGAACTGCTTAGTGATGCCATGATTAAATCAAATGCAAATATCATAATTTCAATGAACTGAAAACATATATGTGTGTTTTGTGTGATCGACGGCATTTGATTCAAGGCATCCACCTGCCTGAATGCTGAACGCAGCTTCAGGCTGCCCTGTACTGGAAAAGTGCTATAGAAAGACAAGACTGGTAATACTTCACTTAAAGCTCTTGTTTACAATGCGCTATAAATATCTTCATAATGCATTATAAGCCTCGGAATAAGAATTAAAGATGCAGCAAACTGCTTTAGGAAGGTATCTATAGTGCATTATGAGAATTCCATAAAGCATTCATAATGCATAATAAACATGGCTATAATATGTTATACTTATTTATAAGTATATATAGCCATGTTTATAATATTTTAGCGATACATTATAATACATTATGAATGTGTTAATAGCTTCTTATTGACATGGCATTCATAGAAAGTGATACTGAAAAACTATAACATCAGCAAAATATTAAACATACATATTTTGGTTCTCAGAACATTGTTTTAAGAACACAGACATTCCAGCTGCTCCATTTTAATTGTTTAGGTCATTTAAAGTGAAGTCTGTTGATCACAAATTGTTTTGTAAAGAAAAACGTAGTAACGGGAAAATTACAGAACAACATCGATTTCAGGAATCTATAATGCAGTTCTTAGCTTTTAGATTTGTTTCCCCTAGTCTGACCAAATATTGAATAGTTTTACTTCCATAAAATATTTAATGTATACAATTCTCCTGTTTCCAGAATGGAAGAGCACATTCTGCGGCAGTTTATTGTAATAATTACGGGAGAGATGCTGATGTTGGCAAAATGGACACAAATCAAAGATGACGAAGCAGTTTGTCTTAGTAATGTATTGTGTCTATGTGATTCTGAGATAAGACATCCCTTTATAGTCTTTAAAGAGATCCTGATTTTCCCCTCCTGTGCATTCTAGGAAAATGTCCTATTAGTAATTAAGTACAGTGCTATCTAGATGCTGCAGCATTTTATTTAAATTTGATATCTACAGCAACATATAGATTGAAATTTCAAAGCATATTTATTAGATGAAAATATATATATTTAAAAGGTGATCATCTTAAAAAAGTATAAGTCATTTATGGAAGTTTATGCATAAAAATAAGTTTTGTCATTTCCTTAGATCATCTCAGTATTTAAAATAAAGCACCTCAAACAAATTAACTGTTCTATCAGCATTTGAATTGCTATTAAAGGACACGCATTTTTATTCAAATTGATTATACGCTACAGAAAGTGCTGCTTATTAACAAAGCCACCTTGTTAACAAGGTTCCTATATGATGCTATGATTTGAACTACAGCACTATCTGTGTGAGGACACAGAGCAATAGAAGGGATAAGGTCAACTCTAAATGTCAGGAATGTTTTCCCCTTCGAGCCGACGCAATTGGTCAGTATTTATTTACATCATACCAGCCCACAATAAATAAATAAATGAATGGATGAAGAGATGAATGAATCAATCAATGAACAGCAGTATGAAATTACTTCAAACTACTATGGTTTATGGTTGGTCCAAAGATCATTATTATATCACATAATTGGGATGCAGACAGCATAATATTTCACAGAATGCATTTTTTCCTTAGAGTTTTAGTGCAAACTCTTGCGATCACATGACTCCCCAGTTAGGATTATGTGGTAATTTTCCCTGCGGGTGTTGCATTATTTTCTTTCATCCCTTGTTCTTTTCTTCGTTTAAGTGGTGAGTGGTGACTTCTTGCTTGGCAACTGGAAAATGTCCTGCACTCATCTCCCTTGGCACCATGTATGAGATGTGCCATCTCTCTGTCAATCACAAACACCTTGGAAATGTGTTAATAGGGCATAAATGAACACAAACACTGAATAAGTATTTTGGCCCTTGAGTAACCAGAAAGTCAAATCATAAAAAAACATTAATATAAAATTCTTAAACAATCCTGCATGATTTTAAGGCACAAAAATTATATCTTGCAAGGAATCTTCTGTTCCTATATATTCTGTTTCTATATATCAGACATGTAAAGTGCACCCAATAGAATTAGCAATAAACTATTTCATGACACTGATACGTATTGTTAGTTTTCTCCAGCAATGCTTATTTAATTCATATTTAAGAAATACGGACCATAATTGCCTTTATATGAATGTAATAAATTCTGCTTGCATTTGATCATCATTACATGTCCTACAAAATGTTAAATTGTTTACCAAGTTCTTCATTATATTACATTTTTGCATGGAAATCTTAAATTAGTTGCTGTCTTTAAATCATTTTCTTAAAAAAAATCTTTAACTCTTTTTGCATCTGTGAAGTTTTTAATTGCATGCAAATTCACAATAAAAAGTACAAGCTTACTGAAGTACAAACTACAATGGTTAGATATAATGTTTAAAAAAGTGAAAAATTAGACACTAAACCAGGGGTGGGCAATCTTATCCACAAAGGGCCGTGTGTATGCAGGTTTTTGGGATAACCTGTAGGTCAGCTGTTCAAATCCAGGTGTGAGGAATCTTCAGCCAATCAATCCTCTAATTAGTAATCTTATTAGGAAGTTGCAGCGAAAACCTGCTTACACACTGGCCCTTCACGGATGATTGCCCACCCCTGCTCTAAACTACTAAAAAAATATAAATTATAATAAAACATTCCTAATAAAAATGAATAACTATACTTATTAAAATGCCAGAAAGTGATTGTAAAGTCATAGGAGGACAGGGCGTACCTTTGCGGTGATTGACATGTCTAAGGGCTGGGGGAAGATGGTTGACCCCATCTCCAGCCACAGACTGAGCAGTTAGATAAGCCCCACCCATGGTCTTATGTTCTGATGCAAATTTCTTAAAAGAAACAGGAATGGGCAAGAAGAGGTTAAATTAATCAGCTGGACGAATTCCCAGGGACGGTCCTGCCGGCGTGGCAAAGTTCACCTTGCTGCATTTGATCCTCTACTCTGTAAAACCAACTGATTGACCTTATGACTTAATAAGCAATATATTTGTGGTTAGGTGACCCTAAATTCTGCCATGACATGAAACAGCATGTTGGTTCATTACTTAAATAATAAAAGGTGACTTTTAACAAAGTGCAACCAGGCAGAGGACAATTTATTACACGCAATACATGCTGAAACTATGCTGGATCGATAGCGTGTGAGAAAGAGAGAATCCTTGGGTGCAATATGTCATCGTTTTAATGAAATATAGATTTAAGACTATTAAAAAAACTTGCTCGCTTTGGGTGAATTGCCCACTTTTAGGTCATAAACAAAGTCATCTGTTAAAGTTCAGGAAAAATCAATAACAGGCCACGACCAGTGTGTGCTACCAAAATGTGGATACAGTTGTACCTGAGACCACATAATAAATCAAAGCAGAACTACACCACTTTCAATAATTGAAACGAGTGCTACAGATACACCTGCTATTTAAGCTGCAAAAAGCCAGTGGTCTTCCAAACATTTGCCATACCAGTATAGAATATCGATGCGCTTTATTATGTCTATACTATAGTTATGCATCTACTTTAATGTAATATTTTTTAAATATATATGTGTATTAAAAAGATGACCTGAAGTAAAATTAATAGATTTTGTAGTTTAGATAGAAACATTAGGTGTTGTAATGATTTTTGTATTCCAAACTATCAATTGATCCATCCATCCATCTATTAACAACTTAGTCTTGTGAGACTCAAAGGGCTTTCTAAATTAAGATAATAATAATAATAATAATAATAATAATAATAATAATAATAATAATAATAATAATAAATGAAGCCAAATTTATAGTGGAATTACAGTAGGGTCATAGCATAGACTGATTAGTAGTAATAGTATACAGTAGTATAGGACAGTGTTTTACCTTTTTCCCTCCTAGTAGTCAGACAATCCCTGTCTTTAATGTATTTGAAGGTGTTATTGGAGCTACTACTGCCTCCTACAGGCCCAGATGTTCCAAAACCAACATGCTGCAAAAGACAAATTCCACATGACAGAAACGGGGAGAAAATTGGACTCGGAGGCACCAAGAATATGTAAGTCCTGTTATTTAGTGGTGCGTTAATGGGCACTTTGAGGCTGGCTGAATGACCCATAAAAGTATGTTCGATGTTTAAGTGGATCTAATAGCCCAGTAAAAGCTGGCCAAGTGGCCGTGTCAGTGACAATGGCAACATAGCATTTTAATAGCTGAAACGCTCCTCGTCCGGTTGACATGTGTCTTAGATGTTGTTTTTCTCCAATGTGTTCTATGAAACAAAAAAAAAAAAAAAAACACGTCACCACAGCCCAGGTAGTCTTGAGAAAACCTACTTGAAAGTTAAAATAACACAGTGAGACAGAGGCAGGGAAAGGGTTTTTTTTTTTTTCTTTTTCCAGTAATCACTCTGAAACAGTCAGACTCATTATAAGTGTGAAAATGCCATACTGTGCCAATAAACTGAAATAAAGCAGTTCGTGAATTGCACTACAATAGCCAATTAAATCAAGTGTAATGCGGGTAAGACTTACCTTAGCCCTATTGGCTGAGAAAAATCAGAGAAAGAAGTTACACCGAGATTGACAGTTTACTTTTCTTTTATGAAATCTTCATTTCCTTAGTGGCTTTACAAGGGGAGTCTGATCATTTTAATTTTTTTGACATTTTTATGGTCTGCATTTTATTTGAATGGCCCGGTGAATTGAACATATATTTAAAGGTTGCAGATAAAGACTGCTACTACAGAGACAGTGAGATGGAGAGAGTAAAAACCAGCCCGGTTAATTAAGGCCACACACACCAAGGGTAAACCGTCCCCTCGTAACCCTGGGTAAAAGGTTAAGGAAAGAAAGACTAAAGATCATCGTTTCACCAACCATGTGGCTCTGCAAAGATGTTCAAATGACACACTGTCGTTACCTACATAACTGCCACTGCCAAACTGTTTTTGAATAGCTACCTCATGACACTTGATTGGACACTCTATGCACATGACAGTAAAGGTCTGCTTACCATCACACCCATCTATACATCTTCTGAAACTGCTTAATCCCAACTGGGGTTGTGGGGGATCTGGAGTCCATTCTGGGAACAATCGGCACAGGTGGGAACCGATGCTGGGAAGTTGCCAACACACCGCAGGGCAGACACACTCACAATTACAGGGCCAATTTAGACTCGCCAATCAACCTATCCTGCATTGCTTTGGGATTGTGGGAAGAAGCCGGAGCCCCTGGGGAAAGCCCACATGAACATGGGGAGAGCATGCAAACTCCACACAGAAAGGGCCCAGGCCCGGACCCAGGCCCGAAGCCGTCTTGCTGCGCGGCAGCAGTGCTAATCGCTGTGCCACCACGTCGCTCCCTTACCTTCACAACAAATTAGAAATAAATAATGGGGGAAAAAATAGTGTACACCAGAAAAACTGCAGGTAGCCTTTGTGGAAAGGAAAGGTTGTAATGACACATAAGGTATCACTGGTATCACTGGAAAAACACCAATGTATCATTACAATTATTGTGTAAATTTGTTGATGGTATTTTGATTTGTAGAATTATCTTCAAAAAAACATTTTGTTTGTTAAAATGGGATGCATTGTATTCCTTTTGACAGCATAATCTTTTTTCAGTTGGTAGACAATTTGCAGTTTCAAAATATATTCTGGATTTAAAAATGTGCTTCATTAAACAGACCATCGTTACGATCTATAGAGGCTATTATTTCATATGGCTTGTATTGCTGCAAAAAAAAAAAAAAAAAAAAATAATTCCATGTCAAAAAGCAATTATATACGCTGACATGATAAGTGTGTGCATGACAATTCAGTTGTGTGGTTCCAAATGCCATTTGGTACTAAATAATCTTAATATGCACAAAAGAGAAATGTGATGGCATGTGATGCAGCCTGGTGCTTTGGCATAATGCCAGATGCAAAACAGGCCATGTGTACTGATGAGAAGGTAGAAAAGAATTTTGTAAACTTTATAAATTTATTTTATAAGGTGCTTAATTGTCAGAGCATTTAGTGACTTAAAAAAAACAATAGTTTTTGTCCTCTTTTTAAAGACTGAATTAAAATAATATGGCACCTAATACATCATAAAGTAGCAGTCATCCAAGGACAGGATAAATATTCCCTAGTTCTAAAATCAAAGATAATTAAGTGGAATCCAGCCCAGAGTGCATAGCGTTTGTAAGTCTATAATGAAACGGCAGCCTGGATACTACAATAAAATAGCCATCCATTCTTTTTCTGAAACTACTTCACCTATTCAGGGTCACAGGGGGTCTGGAGCTTACGGGCTGAGAGCAGGGAACAACCCAGGATGGGGCGCCATCTCATCACAGGGTGCTCTCACACACTTACACTCACACTTATGGGCAATTTGGTAACTCCCATTAACCTTAGCGTGATTTTGGACTATGGGGGGAAACCGGAGAGGAAACCCCACGGTGACATGGGGAGAACATGCAAACTCCACACACACAGAGCCCTGGTGGAGAATCAAACCCAGAGGTGTGGCACAACAGTGCCGACCACTGCACCACCATTCTACCTCACTGCAGTAAAATATGTACAGTCAAATTAGAGTAACTTTACAGTGAAATTTACAGAAAAACTAACCCTCAGGGGATATAGCATTAAACACGCTATTAAAACAAATCACTTAGTCGTGTGATTGGGTTGTATGCTTATGAGCCGAAACAGACCAAAAATTGACAGATAAACCCCTGCTTAAATTAGTCAAATACACCCTGTTGAATGAATCAAAAATTCATGAGTTTATGAACTCATGATTAAAAGAGTACCTTCTGTGTCATCTGTAAATTAAGTTGATAACACACACTGTGATGAAATAAGCAATACACAAACAAAAAAAGCTGCAGGAATAATAATGTGGCTCTTGGAGAGGTGATAACCTTTTAGCTGATTATTTCAATTAGGGTACACAGCTGGAGGAAGAAATTCATTCAGCATTTAATTTATTTATTTTACCAGCCTAGGTGAGGAGAATTGACTAACAATACAGTGGGGAAGCTAGTGGGTTAGATCTGTAGAGGAATCATCTTTGTGCGGCGTTCTCGGAATGACTGTGACCTCAGTGTCTTTCCTGGGTGGTTAACTTGGCTTTTAAAATTATGTAAATTCCTGTCCGTCCGTTCATCTATTGTGATATTCGTCTAGTCTAGTGGTTTTTGTCTATTATCTATTACGATAGTGTTTGGTCTGGGATGAATGGGCATTTTTAATTTTTATGTATGCGCTTTTCTTTTGTCAATTTACATACCTGAAAAGGAATCTATTCTGATCATACAATCTGATGTGATCAGTCTGCGTGCTCTCCCCGTGTTGTTCCTCTTACAGCCGAAAGGCACACAGTTATGTAATGATTGTGACTTTAATGCTTCTTTTGGCTGGTGAACTTGGTGGTTTAAAATGACTGAAATGCAGCGTTATGACAAGTCTGCCTGTAACGATTATTTTTTTTTAAATTACTGAAAGTGACAAAGTTCAAAAGAGAACCTCTACTTGGTTCCTGAATCTGTCCTATGCTTATTGATAACAGCTTAACGTTCCAGGCAAGAGAAGGCCTTCTACTAAACAGGCAACGCCATAAAGATAAATAAGTGAGTTCTGTGACTAGTATAGATTAGATTTTCAAGAATTTGCAAGAAATTTGTCCCCGACTTGGAGAATATTTAGAAAACTTTGAGAGTTTCCAGCCCTTGTAGACAGCTCCAAATGTACCACCATGCAAGTCACATTCAATGCAGGGCCTGAATCAAAGGCCAGTTCCTGCCATCTCTCCTGAACTTCCTACGCTCCACATAAAGGAACATTTTGAAAAATGGAAACAACCAAAGCTGCAGGATTGTATTTATGACAGAGTTTGAAAGTTCTTTGTAATTGAGTATGAAATCCCTTGAGTTAGTGAATAGCCTGAAATGGCAAACTTATTCATCTGCATTGTGCATTGATATTACGTTTCAAATCCCTTGTCAATGACTTTTGAGCATATTTCTATACATTGATTCCTTCTTGAGCAATTAGCTACATTTTGTGCGAGTCATCACATCCATATTTCTATCCGATGCTAATTTATAGTTTATAGCTACATCAGTCATTAAATTAAGCATTTTCAAAGAGCGAATTAAGAGGATTCATTTCATTTGCTCATACTCCTATTCTAAGTCGAATCAACTATGGAAGCTTTAAATCTCAAAGAAGTTTTGTGTCTTTGTATAAAAAGGATCAGGCCAACTGGGACAAGTAGCAAAACTAACAGAGTCCCATAGACATAGCATTTTAAGTATTTGTGAAAAAAAATCCTTCAGAACTAGAATAACAAATTAAATTGTTGACAAACTATGAACAACTGTCCATCCACTGAAAAACCGTCAACAAATATAACAATGACGTACCCAACAGAGTGATCCAAGGTTTTTGTCTGATACATGAATGCATATTCGTCATTGTCAAAGCAGCGGTTGCCAAACAGTAGATCACGATCGACAGGTTGATTCTTTACGACATCCCAAGCGGCACTGACCCTCATACACCCCCCGTCGCCTTTTACCCTCAGTACCCAGTAGCTCCCCACATAATTTTCTTTTCTAAACGTAGCTCTGATTTTAAATAAGGTTAAAGACTGCTACTTTGAAGTATTTAAGTTTGAAGTCTTACTGAGATCAGATCAGTTTGAATCAAAGTTAAGCCTCTTATTGTTGCATAGCTGCATGACAGTATTGTACACAGCAATAACCCAGTGGCTCTGTGGGGTTTTGTCATGCTTGTTTGTGACCTTAACTATCTATCTATGGAGATACTTGTACTGTATTGCAATATTTGTCTATTGTCTATTATGTGATGAATGACAATTTTTACGTTTGTTTTCTGTGTCTAAATCACAATACATGAAATCTGCTCTGATCATGAAATATCTTATCAGTTTGCATGTTCTCCCCATGTTGTGTGAGTTTCCAGTTAGGATAACCAGTTTCTCTGATTTGCCCTTGATCCATGTGCCCCGAATCCTGTCCGGGCCATTCTTCAATTACGGATATTCTACGCGTCTGAGAGTGAAAAGAATGAACTTCATGTTGAAGCAGAGGCTCGGCTTGAGCTTATAAAGGCAGAGGACAGTGTGTCAGGCACACCCTGAACCCCAGCCTCCCCTTAAACAGTTTGCCCACATTCTTTGCGCTTCATTAGCTCCAACAACCAATCCATCCTGCTGCAGCCCACATGGATGTGGTAGAACCAAGGACGGCAGCATTGAGAGAGCCATGCTCCGCAGAATGGTGCAGCCAAGCATGAAATCACCTCTCTTCAGCTTTAAGGGCTTACATGGGTTTTTAATGATGAGTCGGTATCTTTTATATGCCAAATATACTCAATGACTCCATTCTTTTCAATGAATATTTAAAGATATGGGGGATGATGAAACGGTAATAAGATTAATGGGATGTGCAAAGCTTGGTTCAGAGCATTTGCTCGCTATAAATTAAGGCTAAATCTACCTTTTAAAAATGCTCCCTGCTCTCCAGAAGAAGGCAGAATCAGATTACACATCTCGGAAAAGTGAATCACCAGAGGATTTGTTTGCTTGCTTTGATCTGGATAAGCTGCTGCTGTGGTATTTTATAAAGGCTATAGTAATCATTGTACAACATTTTGTAGCCCAACTATCAAAATCAGCTATTTTAACAACCTTCATCAGATCAATATATTGTGCATTATGGAGTCCAATGACAAAGACGTCTATTTGCATTTACCTCCTGTACAGTAAAATCCAGTTATAACGGACTTCAATGGACCTAGCAAAACAGTCCGTTATATCGAGAGTTGCTGTATGCCCAGAACACAAATACAGGACACCATTTACTTATGCCACACCCCAGCAGACACACGTATAGATTATTATATCGTACATGTAGTAATTCAACTTTACCTGAGCAGATGCGTGACTATTAATAATCCCGACTACGTATCTGCGCTGGATATCACCGGTGTCACACTGTGCGTCGGACGAGCGGGGAATCAGGCGAGCGAGTCGTGAATACTGGCAGAAGACCGTGGTTTATTAACACATGCGGGAACACAGCGATACCACATCACAATGACTGATCTGGAGAAACTAACCGAGACGCGGACTAAATACACAAGACAAGCTGAATTCAACTAGCAACAGGTGAGAACAATCAGGCAATCACGTGAGGTAACGAGGGGGGCGTGGCATACACGAGGATCTTACGAGCTGGGCATGACAACCGGCACACCACGCGCCTTGTAGGCGGAGCCTGCATGTCCGTTATAGTCGAACAAAACTACAGCTAAAACCGGCTCTGGGGACCAAACTGTTTGTCCGTTATAAGCGAAATTCCGTTATATGCCAGATCCGCTACATCCGATGCTTTTTCTGCATGTTCTTAAAGGCGCACGGCCGGGACCAACGGACCTCGTCTGTTATAGAAAATATTCCGTTATAAGTGAGTCCACTATAACAGGTTTTTCCTGTATTAATACTTCTACTTCAGGATTACTGAAGCTTTTTTCCTCATAGTGCCAAGCGGCTGACAACCTGGGCGTCTCTTCGACATTCCTTGCACACGGCCATACAGTCTCATGCCCTTTTATAGGAAATTGCAGGGCGTTTCCCTATGCTAATTAGGACAAATAAGCAGGCGCTTTCAGTTACGTAGACATGGGATTCACCATTCTTAAGAACAAAAGCGCGAACAATTCTGCTACTTAAAAACACGTCATGTATCCGACGTACGTTTTTCTTAGCAAATTTCGCAGGAACAAATTTAAGAGAATTCTTAAGAAAATATTTGTGAATGAGGCCCAGTGTTACCAGATCACATTATATATGGGGTCCGCAGATGGTTTGCTATTATCTGCAGATTTGCCCATCGTGGTCTTGGATCATAACATCTGCGGATGTAGGGCATTACTGAATTTTCTAGTAACAGAACATTTATTTACCTGACCAATTTCTTATCATTTCCAGAATTCTAGACTGCTGTAATTTTACTCATTGTGTTAATTTTATTTTCCTCTTTCAGTTTTTTGGTCATCATGGTATTCACGTGCAGGTCCCAATCATTTTATTTCAACTATTTCTGGAATCATCAAAGAAAAGAAAAAAAAAAATTCAGCACAGCATTGGAAGGTGGCTCTTTGGCTTTCTGAGGGCTTTGTGATGAGGTGAGCAGTGATCAGGAATACATTTCCCTAGCTTAGCATAGTGCAGGCTTGCTGATTCCATTCCAGTGCACAAAGCAGGCCAATCCATAACTGTAACTGAAGCGAGGCTTGCAAGAATTTTTAGAATTAATGATGAAGATAACCAATTAAATCCTTAACTGGATTGTTAAATTGAATATGTCTCACTGAATCATTAACATGCAAACATTTCGAGTGCATAAGGTTATTCACTTGACCTGTTTTCTCTGCAGGATTTCGGGTTCCGGTGCAGATTCTGGCTGTTTGGAATCCTGAGTATTCCACGTGTTACTTGGATTTGTTTCTGGATTTGATGTACTGAGGTGGGTTTTAAATGGTCTTGTGGTTATGGAACATTCACCTACTGAATGTTCTCTAAATGCTGCATTGGGCCCAATATACAGTAGGACAACCCAGATTATAAGACTACCTTTCACTTTTACAGCAACTATTCTTGGAGAAAAGGTTTTTTATGTAGTCTGAGGGGAATGTGGCTATATTCCAACGTGCATCCTCACAACCCAAAAACAGTTTTTTCCCCCAATTTCTCCACCTGTCACCATTCAACTATCAACTTCAACTATCTAATTTCTTTAACCCTCTCAGATCTAAGAGACGTATAAGAATTACACCTACTTTATTGGTACACATGCTTAATTTAAGATCTTGTCATTCAGTAATGACCATGATTCTTGTATTTGTTGTTCTTTGCTACAGTATCCAGTTTCCATTTACAATTTTATTAATTCATGAGAAGCAGCAATAACTGTGACTATTTTTCATTTATTTACTCCTGACACAATGTAATCTCTCATCCCTGGGTAAGTAACATTCCCCTAGGGCCCAGTAAAAAGAAAAAAAAATGCACCTTTATTATGTCTAAAACGTGCTGATTGTCTGGGTGCATTTTCCCCATGATATACAAGATTTGAATAATATCATTTCGTCCTAAAATGGGAGAGGATGACTCCAGAGCAAATTCTATTATTTGCGGACATGAGGAGCATGAAGCAGCAAGTGCAAGTGCGGCATCATGTTTCGGGATGATTTCTTTGCCGCCGAGGTGTTGGCTGATTGTTCCCTTATCGCCGCAGCACAGTCAGCGCACCGCGAGGGGAAGCGGCTGTTTGGCTACGCACGTGACGCATCAGGAGGGATGTGGCGGCGATGTGGCTGCTGCCGGCTGCTCGGCACGCGACTGTCGAAATTGCCTTCGCCGGCGACTGTATCTGATGGGACAGAAAGCTGTCTTTTCTCCGCGTGAGCAGTCAAAAGGAACTGTTATGCAAATGTGACCTTCAAGAAAGTTGTATTTTTAGACAGATCTTATCGGGCTGGTCGATAACATTTCTGAATTTCTCAGAGTTACGAGTGAGTGCAAAAAAACCTTATTCAGTTTATATGTATGTGTCATACAAATAATGTGCTATATAGGCAGGTATTCACGGCTCACACAAAGATCTGCGATGTTTGCTTAATTCAGAAAAAATCTCCCAAATGTATTGGCTTCACAACAAAAGTCCAACAAGCAATGTTTAACATATTTGTACATATCTTCTACACAGAAATTTCCATCTTATTAATTATCTGTTTATAATTATTATTTTTTTTTACTGTTCTTGTCATTTTTCTGTTAATGGCTATTGTATAGTCATTGGCCTCCAAAAGGATACTAAACACAAGTGTTTGGTGTTTTATGTTATTGCAAAGGTGTTACTAATTAAAAGGCACCATGTGCGATTGCTTCTCACTGAACTTTTTAACTCAGAGCATATTTTAATTTGAAATTATTGCTACTGAAATGAATGTTTTACTGATTATTTCTAATGTGATGCATTTTTTGTAAGCCAATGAATAAAGTGATAATTTTTGTTATAAATGAAAAAAACGCAATCCTTCTAAACCAATGTTACACCTTTATTAGAAATAGCACAGCAGATTAATATATATTTAAATTACTGCAGTATGTCACGCACTGTATGGTTTTCAATTGTAAAAATTTGTCAGGCAATTTTCTGACCATCACTGCCTATTTAATTTCCATTAACCCTTTTCTGTCCTGCTGTAGGCTTCTTACAGCGTTCCCGCCAGTTGTTCTTTCCTAAGGGACACAAAGAAGTCGTAATGAAAGAAATGAGATTTTAAAAACTATTGTGGGTGAGCTGTCTGTCAGAAGCTGACCACAATTTAAAAAGAAAATAATTTAATTACTTCTGCGGTACGTGTTAAGGCCGTTTCCGATTCATGTCCATTAGGATGGGAAATGCATAGAAAAACAATCATGCCTTGAGCATCTCCTTGCACTGCTGTGGGTGTTCTCCCATTCAGGCAGAGGCCCCCCAGCCTTGTGTCTGTCCCACTGACAGCGCCGTCAGGACTCCTTGTCACGGTGCAGCTTAGAGATTGGATCAGTGCACCTCCAAGCTCCTTAGGCATACCGTGAACACCAGAGGTTCGCCCACAGGAGGTTAATCAAATGCCCTGCCCTCTGTGAAGCTGTTTCCCTTTCACCTTGATTTGCACGTCGGATAATATTGTGCCCATACAGTACAGTCAAAATGGTTCTTTAGCGTTTAACTTTTTCTGGTTGTCTTTGCTTGACTCGGTTACGTATTTATAGGAATACTTCTGGCATTCACCGAGCAGAACAGCTGCATGGTGTGCCTAACCCCAGCTCAGACCTTCACCAGTGAAGATGTTTCTCTACCATTTAATTATTCGGCTTTTGGCTCAATATTCCAGCTTCCTGCCTCTGAGAGATGTGCTTCCTTTGCCAGTGTCCTTTATCCTTTTGTGTTCTTCCTGTTGCTGTTATTCTAAACTGGGTATGGGGGGGGGGTGTGTCACAGAAGCTCCTGCTGCTCCTTGTCCTACCCTCCACATGTGTCTGTTTATGTGAATTTCACTCCTTTCAGCTATTAAAACATTCTCTTCTTATGCTGTGTGGAATTTGCATTAGAACATAACATAATTTGCATAACAGCTTGTTTATTATGTAGCTCTAGAGCATATGACACGGTATAAAAAATGATACATATATTTTTTAACAGATGGGTTTTCATATTGGAGACATGGCTTGCAAAGAGAAAAACATTTTTTGTTGTTTTCAAACTTTCTTATGTTCAATTACTATTACAGTGCTGTGCTGTAGGAGAGTCGTCTATATGTATTGCAACAGTTGATGCAATAGAAAGTCTTTACTAATCTAATCTGCTAATCTTCGGCCCTGGAGACTTTCAGATACTTTTGTTTCCAGGTCCATCTGGCAGCAATGAGATCAGTAGTGGAAAGATAATGTGGATTATAATGAAATTTGAAAATTTATTATCCTTCTCTGACTTGCAAATAAAATTCCATGTTTGTTTAGATTGTAATATTCATACTTTGTCACTATGCAAAATACTGCATGTGGTCATGAGGTTCATCACAGGGCATGAAACAGGATTATTTCTAAGTATCTGTTTGTGTCTAGGTTGTTGATTTTATATAAATTTATATATATATAAAATAATGAAATATTATTTGCAGTCAAAACTAACATCATCAGTTCAAGGTACCTGCATCTTAGATTGACGTCAGCTGCTCATTCATCAACAAGACGACTGAAGCAGAAAAAAAATCATCCAATTTTCTTGACTTAAAAATAAGCCAGTCATGTATACGGGCAACTATATATTTTTTTTCTCCTTTCTTATTGTTTTCCTTTGCTTCCAGGACTCTTTTTCATTTCATCTGTAATGTGATGACCGTTAGCATGAATAGCAGGACACAGTTCCTTTATGATAGACTCATATTCAGATAGACTTGCACCTCAACTCCAACCACAATACCAAATATAAGTAGTCCTGCTTCTCTGCCATAAAAAAACACAAACTATTCATAATCCATGTCGATTGTTTTTTCTTAACAATAGGTCCGTTAACAAAAATACCTGACACTTGCCTAATATACTTTCTAGTGTGTGTTTCTAATCTCTCTTGGCTAGCCTGTTACAGGGTAGTGCTCGTAGGGACTTCCATTCTGCATTTAATTCTTGTCTACCACTTAGACACGGGCCATCAAAACCTTTATCACTGAAGCCCTGTGACCACTGAAGATCATTGACGTCTCCTGCAGCAAGTTTTCCTTTATGGGTGTGATGGGGGTGGGGTGCCTCTTCCTCCTTTGACTATTGTAGTCTTACTACCCTTTGCCATTCATCCCCCTAATGAGTTCTTTGAGATCCTCTTAAGTCCTCTAAGATAAACACGAAATGCGACCGGTTGAGTGCCTATGTCCTAATCTGCATTTGACAGGGTGATGACCCACAATTTTGAGTAATTAGTAATGCCGTTCGAACTGGCAAATGCCCCTTCTATCTTTCTGGTGTTCATCAACAGTGTTCTTCAGGATATGTCAGAATGTCTTTGCTTTCAGATTCCTTGCTGACATTCTGGTCTGTTTCCTACAGTAGATGAGGATCACCATGTAAATGTACATGTGAGTGTTTACCAGAAACATATTCTGTGAAACTGGAAGTGTCTCTTACATTACATCAGTCTATGTTATACACTATATATTTCCTACTGAATAACGATGGTCCCCAAAAATGTTAAGGTTGTATTTGAATTACCTACCTTAACAAAGGAATACCAATGTTTAAGTTTTGTTAATTTTATCTTTAGATTCAGTTAGATTCAGTTCCATCGGCACCCTTATGTATCTGATCTGCTGAAAGTTGTGCAGTGTTCGATGTTTCACAATGCAGGCCGATGCCTCAGAAATCGGTGCTGAGGCAGCCATCTCTCAATTAATTAACAGGTACACTACCAAAACTAAAGAGGTATGCTTAATATTATTGCCATTATTCTCATACGGAGAGATATAATGATATTGGTGGCAAAGATACAGACACCTTTGTCCTGTGAGTGATCTAAGATGTCTTGTCAAGTGCTTGACAGGTCCCTGCACCCGCTTCCTGGGCCATCCTGGCCACGGTATCATATCGCCCTTGATTTTATTATAGATTTGTCTTTCTCAAAGCACCACATTGTAATACTCACCATGGTGGATCGATTTTGAAAAGTCTCTCATGTACTTCTGTTGCCTTAGATACGCTCAGCATGGGAACTGGCTCAAGTCCTCTTCCGACAGGTACTCCATCTACATCGGATCTTTGAGGGTCCTGTCACTAAAAAGAGCCCCCTTTACTTCCTGTGTATGCATGGCAAAGTAAAACTGGCATGCAAGTCTGCGCCCCAAGACAGCCGCCTATGTTGCTTATAGACTGAACCAGCCCTGATGCCTAGGGACCATGGTCTGCATTTCTTTGTGGTACTACCCCCAATCCAGTGGTCAGAAGCAATGTTTAAATCACAGACTGATTTAAATGGTTTAGGTAGATTATATTTATGGCATTCGCCAGAATCTTTTGTCAGAGATCCCTAATTTGAGTTCTGGAGGGCAGAGTATGCAACACAGTATGCAGATTTCCTTCTTCAAACACAGCCACTAAATGTGGTAATTAGCTGAGTAAGATGTGTTTGAGTAGGGAAATCTGCAAACTAATCACTGTGTTGGATTCCGGCTCTCCAGGACCATAATTGGGGATCCCTGACCTAGAGGTCAAACCCTTTTCAATGTTTTAGGTTACTAACCTTGCCTGATCCCTCTAGACTTATCAAGAACCAATATCTTGCCATTGATATTGGCTCTGGCTATATGATCCATTACCTGGTGGATCCCTATTGAGTCAGGGCCAACGTCCCATACTTTGCAGACTAGGAGAAGTATGTCCTCCAGGAATGTTTTTCAGTCACAGTCCAGGACATTCTGGACCTCGATATTGTCAGTGAGTTTGACTGCCAGTGTCCTGGGAAATCAGCTCTCAGGCCTTGTGGTTGACCTCCTCAGGCCTTCTCCAAAGGGTCGATGGGTGTCACTCCTCTGGGAGGCAGGCTATCATTTCACCATCAGCTACAAAGTTGGTTCTGGTACTGGGTGTTCCAAGAGGGAATGCAAATCTAGAGGACCAGCAGGAAGCTATAGTGGGTCTATCGAAATCCAGTCACTGAAGCTTTCTGCTCAGTTTTGTTTGCATCAGAATCAATATTTAGTTGTACAGCGGAAATCGCTTATAGTGATGACATCTGTCTGGGTGAAATGAATCAATATAAGCAGATGATTATCATAACCAATTTTTTTTCTTCTTTATTTCTTAGGTAGATTAGCATTTAATTAACAATTCAATATTTATTTCCTGAATATAAGATGATAAAAAGGTTTATACAATGCATTTTCACAACGTTACATTGTCTGAAAGCCCCTATTGTAATGAATTTTCTTTCCCGTCATGTTTTCTGTGCACGCTGCATTAGCCTCAGGTAGGTAGCTAGAAGCAGACTAGTTGCTGCAAGGCAAAGTAGCGAGATCGAAGTTAAAAAAAAAAAAAATTCTCCATATGTCATGTTTAAAAAGACCCAAAATTAACACTATAAGCAATTTCCACCACGTGTTTGTTTGTGTCATGCCCCGCACATTCCATGTACCACGGCCCCTCATCTACCCCCGTGTTCACCAGCTGTTTCCTGTTGCTGTCATTAGTTCAATGTATTTAGTCCGTGTTTCAGTTTGTTTCCCCAGTCATTACATGTTCCTGTGTTCCTGTGTAAGGTTTGAATCCAAATACTGTAAATCCCCATTTACTGTATTTGTATCTTTGGCTCACCCGTTGAGGGAGATCCTTGAACGTATCTCCTCTTCGAGGTGCGGATGCATCTGACCTGGATCAGAATCTGGGTCGCCAAGGATATGCTCCGGCAGGCGTCCATCGGTTGTGGCTTTCTTCCATATTTGGCATGCGAGCTGCTAGACCTCGCAGCACAAGCACGCAGGAAAAAGAAGCGGAGAAAAATACGGGAGGATGCGCTAAGCGTTTCCATAGGGGCCATCTCAATCTCCGCTTTCTTCCTTATGGCTTGCGGGCAGGAGCCTGGTCCAGTGGTGCCTGTGCCCGACACCCGCCTGCCTGTTGCTGCATCCCCTGTGCCCGATGCCTGCCTGCCTGTAGCTGCCTCGCCTGTACCCGAAGCCCGCCCGCCTGCTGCTGCTTCGCCTGTGCCTGAAGCCTACCTGCCTGTTGCTGCTTTGCCCCACGTGGTTCCTGCTCAGGTCCCTGTGGTTCCTGTGTCACCTCCCATGGTTCCTGGGCTGGCTATTCCAGCTTTGCCCCCCGAGGTTCCAATACCACCAGATCCCCCGGACCCTTCTCCCATGCTCCCAACTCCCATGGCCCCTGACCCTGTCCTGAGGAGACCACTGCTCCTCCCTCCATCGTGGAGTTGGAGGAGGAGCTTGAGTGGGACCCCTCTGTGATTTCCCTGACTGCCCCTGTGCACCCCTCGGGTTGGTTACTCCAACCACCACCACAGTGTGGCAGATCCCTGCCAGGACCCCGGCTCTCTGTGTCCTAAAGAGGGAGAGGACATCTATGCAGAGGTCAGGTCCCGCCCGCCCTGGCCCCTGGCTTGCCTTTGGTCCCCCTGGCTGTGGCTCGGCGGTCCCCTGCGGGTCCTCCGGCTCCACCTCGGCAGTCGCTATCGGTCCACTTGGCTTCAGCTCGGTGGTCTCCTCCAGTTCCGCCTGCGGCATGTCGTCGGCCAGCTGCGGGTCCCCCAGCTTCGACTCATCAGTCGCCTTGGTCGGCTGTGCCTTCTCCTGCCACAGCTGCTGTTCCCTCCTCCCCTCGGCCTGTGTCCCCTTTGCCTTCTTCTTCGGCCCCGCCATCAGTCCCCCCGCCTTCCTCCTCGCCACCTTTGGCATTCCCTGCTCTCTCCTCGCTCTCGCCGAGGGTCCCTTCAGCTCCGACCTCGCGGTCGTCTGTTGCCCCTGTCTCTGGAATATTCCAGACATAGTTTGGAGAGCTTTTCAGATGCAATAACATCAGTTTTATTGCTTGGCCCAACATTAACATTTAGACGCATAGGAAATGTCATCATCTTAAATAATCAGTGTAAACATTTCATTCTTCTGTTAAAGGACGTTTGTATTCATACCATTAATAAAAAATGAGGCTTAAATGAACTATGCTCAATATTTTACTGAGCCGAAGAGTATCCTTGCTTGCAAGACTTTTGAGTATATTTGTAGTCCAAGATATTATATTTAACTTATGGCACACCAAACGAGGAAGAAATTGCCCAGAAAGAATGACTTAAACAGAACACAATTTACCATGCATGTATACAAATTATACGAATTATATTTTTAAAAACGCGTTAGTAGTGACATTTATATTATATTTATATTTACACAGATAATTACCTCTGAAATTGTAATTCAAGATATTCAAAGAACACATTTGACCCACACCTTATTATCACTTATAGCCAGTGATACCAGTAAATATAATAATTCATTATTAGAAATGTGAAAATATAAATGTGAAATGATATCTTTGGATGCATATATCTAAGAGGTACATACGGAACTATGTCATATACTGTACAAATTCTAAGTAAAAATAGTGTAATACTATTGAAAAATATATTTTTCTATGAAAGGTTTAGCTACATACTGATTATTGCTGTATAACACAGTTCCTGTGCTTGAAATGATATGATTCTCCTTGAGAAAGTCAGATGGGGTTAAAGGAAGACAATGTGGGCACCTTCAAGATCAAATAATGCTAACATAGTTGTAATAGGGTTTAATTAATATTGTACCTCATAAAATACTAATAACAAAGGGTTACATATCTAATAAAGTTTAATAGTAATATAGGTGTGATATTATGCACAGAATTGTTTTTCACTACTACTACTACTATTATTGTAACACTTTGCATGATGGGCAGTAATGTAATAGTGCACTCTTAGTTTTAGGTTAATTACATTATTACATACTGATCACTTATTATTAATCAGTCATAACAGTTCATGTCTTTTGGGCAGTTACTATATTTGTTCATGATTTCTACTTGAGGGAGTAGCTAAGTTATTTGTACCCCCTGAAACATCGTCTTGCAGTAATAGAAATAATGGATTATCTGTCTGTCTGTCTGAAAGCCAAGAAAATGTGTGACAGTACCTTGCATGGTTTAACACTAAGTAAATCCTTTGCTTTGTTATAAACAATAAAATTCTCACAGATTTGCAGATTTATTATTGACGAGAAAATATTTGGTAACAGTGGAGAATATATATATATATTGGTGAACCATCTATAGGGAAGCATGTACTGTCATGAAATGTGGCTGTACTGTACTTGCAGATTGCATCGTCCAGCATGCAGCCATAATGTCAGCCCAAAACTTGTGAACTTGAATATAAAATTACAATGGCTTTAGTAATGAATGTCACTAATGTTTAACCTTGACAAAGTTAAAGGGGAAATACATTAAAATCAGTCACTGAGGCCCAAGGAGGGCTAACGGCCTGTAATTCTCATCTCCTCATTTATGTAGGAGGGTATTGAGTGTATGTATATAATATAAAATAATGTGTTCATATTACTACCTACTATAATACTGATCATTTATTGCTACCCCTCTACCTGTATTCTGCAGTATGTGCAGGATCACATTCATATTCTGTTCTGGTTTCTAAATATCACAGGCTATTGTGCAGTTTGTCAGCTTGCAGCCTTTCTAACTCTTGCTCTGTATTTTTGACAGTCTACTAAATGTACATATTCTATGCCAGCTAAACAGATTCCTTCCTGAGATAAATCTGCTTTGGCAAACTGCACTAGAGAGGGGGAAAAAAATCAATATACCTGACTCCATATCTTGTTAAATTGCGGCAATATTGTAAAATAGCATTTGCTGGTTTTGTATCAGCATGGTAACAGACCTATGCTTGATTTTTGATTTGTCAGGACAGTAAACCTGTTAACCTGTGCATATGTCTGTTGAGGATTCCACATTATCTTCCGATTAATTGCTCAATTATTTAGATAAACGAAAAAGACCATATCGATTTTGCTTATATTCGGCAAACATTCGGAAAGCCACATTTTTAAGCAATAAAAAAAAATGTAAAAGATGTTAATGAGAAGTGACAGTATAACCTACCTTGTATTTGTACCATATTAGAAATTAGAGCTGATACTGAATTGTGTTGACCATTGAAATTTGAATGTTAGAAAAGAAAATATTTAAGGACGAACCTGACTCAAACCACATATATATTATGGGACAGTTATTTCATCACCTCTCACTTATTGTACATTTCAGTAGCTGCTGTACTGCCTTTATGTAAATCACTGAGAGAGAAGAATGGAATTTGATATTGAAGACAGATTTGACTAAAATTTATTCGATTTCTGTTTTTGGAATGAAATTTCAGCATTACTGTCTCCTTGATATAGCACAATTTCTTTATCAATTATTAATCACATTATTTTTTTTGTATCCTGGGAGCATCTTGCGAACTAGACAAAGAAACGACTTAAGGACAAAATCGCTTGCTGTTAAGCGACGCACATACATGAATTTCGCATTGATTACGGCCTATCGCTAACTCCTAGGAGATTAGCTAAATTACTCTTTCCTTAATTGAGAGCCACACTTAAGTAGCTCGCTGCACTTCTCCATGAGAGATTTAAAATTCCATTAACAGGCATGACAGTGGCGCCGGGAGCTCAAGACAGCGTCTGTCTGATTGGTGTCCAAAATGTAACTCTGTAATTGATGATAAAAAATGAGGCTCCCTCAACAGAATGATTGATGCCAATGACTTTGTAATTACAGAGCCAGACAGCTTAGACGTGGCAGACCTGAAAGTGTTTTTTTTTTCTTTCCGTAGGATATTTCTTGCCATTTGGAAAGAAAGTAGGAATCATTTGATGCAGGTATTTATCAGTGTACCGTTACGCTGCACAGTGCCAATCAGCTATTGATTCCATTTTAGCATAAAATAACGTGTAGAGAAAAAAAAAAATCACAGGATGCACACAAATAAAAAACACACCCACAGAGTGAGCTCCACATATACAGACTAGAGGGGGGGATTTGAACCATGGAATTGTAAGGAAATGTGATACCCCGGTGAAATATATACGCTTCACAAAAAAAAAAATCTGGATTTTTTTAAAAAAAAAAAAATCTTAGATTTACATTAAAAATGTATGGTTTTAAATATGAGCTTATATGCATTCTTTGATTGCTTTCTTAAACATGCGAACACAGATTAATCACTGCATGGTTAATTACTCATTTTACCATAATTAATCCTAAAGGAGTTACGTTGGGCTGACCACTTTTGTTCCGTGTATGCAGTATTTATGACGCTATCGTACTGCGTCCCATGGCTGTACTCTCCTGGGTGTTCTGCTCTGTAAATTCTTCATTCTATGGAATTATAATAGATTTTTTTTTTCTTTTCTGTTTTTTTCCATATTGCTTACGCTCTTGGAATCCATGGTACCTATGGTATCTTTGGTGAAGAATATGAAATATTTATTCTTATTCTTTGTCTTCCAATTTTGCAGAAAATTTGATGAGTGTAATCCTTGGTAAGCAGTCAGACGTCAAGCCATTTACGGAAAGCTATAAGTGTTTCTTATTTTGTATGTTCAAGTCGGTAAGGATTTGTGGCACAAGAATGAACTAGAAGGCGTCTGGGTTACCATTTGCTGTTCACTAATGGCCGTTACCCTGCTCCTAGTGTGCCCTAGGAAATTTGCCAGGCATTAAGGATATTCTCGTATATGTTTCACAGATTGCTTCACATGTAAAAAGCACCTAGCTAGACGCATCCTTAAACAGTGACCTTTTCCTCACCTCTCAACGGTAGGTAAGTTCAAAATGAACCAAGCATCACTTGGGGTGTTGCCTTAGCATCAATAAAACATTAAATCAGCCTTAGGAATCTGACAGTGCAGTGAAATATTTATCACGGTTTGATGTGGCATTATCAAGAAAGCAAAGTCACTGTAATGGTTTTGACTGCGTGGCCGAGAAGAATATAATGAATAGATTTTACCCTGTTTTCCTTTTTTTTTCTCTTTGAGTGCTTTCTTATGTTTCATCTTCCATGTGGGGCGGGGAGTTTGAAGTTACATGTTTTTCTCCAGAACAGAAATGACCTAGACTCCAATGAATAGTTTAAGTTTTCAAACTTAGAGCTTTGAATAGTTTGCCTGAATGTGCAGCTTACTATTAATATGCAAAATGGCTGTCAGCCAGCATTTATATTCCTTATTTTGGTGACCGGAGAAAGTTAAGGACTTTTGATGATTATTGCTACTGTTCCGTCATACAATGCTTGATCCTTAAAGCAGTGAAAGTTGAAAGGTTTTGTATGATTGAGAATAGGAGTGAGCATTCAATTAAGATCTAAATGTAAGAAATGAGACTGCATTAAACTGTCAGCCACTAGGGGGATTCAGTCTTTTCCTTCTTCAGTCAGGAAGTGGAAAGTAGGGAAAGTAATCATTTAATTATGCCTTTGGATGGAATCTGGATGGCAGACATTTCCTACAAATGTTACTCATTCTGTCTAGATATCAGGCAGCAGAGGAATTGTCAAAACTGTACCAAACAGAAATCATGTTGTTTGTGGAATAGCAAGAAAAACAAGATTTTCTGAGCATGTTTGCTGTATGACTCATGCTGATTCAATTACGATTACTGTAAAACAGAAACATAAGTATCAAATGTAAAGGTCAGATCCTAATTTGCCCCCGAAGTCACAGCTGCCAAGCGAGTAAACCACCTCGCCATTTAATGTTTCTCCCCTCAGAGGTAAATGAGGGCTCTCTCACCATGAATTTCAACGTTATTCTCTTATGTCAAACCGTCCTTTATGCTGTCAAAGGCTGCGCGAAGATTTGAAAATAAACTTCATTTTCTGGCTTTCCTGAGGCGCTTGGGGCAGAAATGCATGACGAAAGCAGGCGGGGAAGGTGAAGCAACATCAGTCTTTGTACCAGCATGTAAATACCAAGAAAATGTTACAAAGCTAACATGGCTAGTTATTGTGACTATAATGAGAAGCAGTATTGTGCATAAATTTAAGCACCAAGAAACAAATGAAGATTGCACTATTCCCTGCCTTCTGCCCCTTGTTTGCTAGAAGAGGCTCCAGGGCCCTATACTGCATAAGAAGCATTGAAGATGGGTGGATAGTTAGCAATTTGGTTTTCAACCCATGACCATCTTGTGAGGTACTTTAAAATGACTGTGTACCAGTTTGCATCCATTCATCCATTTTCTGTGCCCGCGTATCCTATCCAGGGTGTCAGAGGTATACAGACTACCCCGGAAGCTGCGGCCACAAGGCAGAGAATAACCCAGGGTGGGGTGCCAACCCATCACAGGGCACAAGATAGACATACATTAGGAATGTGGATTGTTTACATTATTGTTATACTATACTATAGCATTTAAAAGACAGACTAGGCAAAGGTTATTCTTTATATAAACTGTAAGACTATGGCTGCAGTCTGTTCACGACTGAATAGGCGGTTCTTTGGTCCTTATGATGGCTTAAACCCCATTGGACCTCAGGATAATTCACAAAAAGACTGAAAAGTGTTTCAGTGTATCCTGTGCTCATCCATATTCACCTCAGAAAGCATTTAGCAACATAACAACCCCCCCATGCCCCTCACCCGTCCCAATACAAATAACTTATTAGTTTTGAAGTTCTCTCTAACATTTACATAATTCATATCATTATCTGCTGGCTGGCTTGAATGGTACTGGCAGTTATTAGAGTAGGGTTTGAAATTGGTTTAGGGGGCCAAATGGTTGCGTTTTAATCACTGGAGATGTGCGACGATAGGACCTCTGGGAGGAAGCACTGAAGCAGCCAAAGGGATTTAATGACCAAATCAGGTTAGGTAAATCACCACCTGTGCCTCACTGAGCACAATCATTTTAGTCTAGATCAGGGATTGAATAACCATGTGATTTTTTTTTTTTCTTTTCTTTTTTCAGTCTGGCTTTTTGAGTGAATGAACACAAACGGGACAATTTTTAATCATTCCGAAAATAAACTAAGCTCACTTTCTGTACCGTGTACACTCTGACGTACTGCCAAATATTCCTTAAAGATTTAAAATCAATATGATTGTGATTTCAAAATGAAATATTCTATTGAATTCTATTACCTGTGTGGGTGAGTTCAAAAAGCAATATCACTTCAGACAGGCTAAGCAGGTTGTAATGTAGCATTGAAATCTTGACTAATTTCTTAAGTAGCTATAGATTGTTGTAGACCAGACCAAACATCATCCTGCCAAAATTTTCAGTTCGGAGTTCTTCTTTGCACCAGTATTTGTCATTTTTGGATTTAGCATGTTTCCATTGTTCATTATGTTCTCTTTTAATTTTTTTTTTTTTTACTGAAAGGAATTCAAAGTAAATCAGTATTTTTATGCTTGAACCAAATGCTGCAATGATCGTCATTTCTGAATTTTTCGCTTCGCCAAAAATAAAGGAGTCTTATGTCAAGCTATGTAATCATTTTTTTCTTTGGGCTTTTCTTCAAAGAGGTTCTCATGCTAACTTGAGAGAAGGTGTGTGCAGTTGAGTACCTTATTTAAACCTGTCACATCACTCAATAGAAATGATACTGAGTTCTTTAGTGCTCTGCCAGCGAAAAACACCACCGACGATTAATTGCTGCAGACAGCTGTCAGAATGCTAATGGGAAGTATGCTAAAGTTTTGATGCTATGGTTATATTTACACTATCACATCTCACAAAGGGATTATTGGTTTGCTACTTCAGAATGTGCCCTGGGGGCAAACAGGAATGCATTAAGATTCTCTGACACTGCAAGCTACACCACATTAATTACAGACCGCAAGGCTGCCATTACATTTATTTCAAAATATATTTACAAGTAAACAGGTGTTTAAGAAATCAAAATAATCATAGAGTGACAGGCTTGAGTTGTTTATTCATAGTGCTGAGAATTGCCATTGGGTAATAAATAGTATAATGTTTAACGTGTAAAAAATAATACTTTTATAATTTTCAATTGGATGCCTGTGTATATTTTAGAAATTGCTGGACTGATTGTCTCGATACTCATAGAGAAAGTGCACTATATGGTCATTAAGGCAAATCATTCATTAATCCTGATGTCAGACCTAGTAATACCTAGTTTCCAAGAATCCATCCATCCACCCATTGTTTCATGCTATTCAGCAAGAATAAATATACTATATGGACAAAAGTATTGGGACACACCTCTTAATCCCTGAATCCATGTGTTTTATTCAGACTCATTTCCACAGCTACACTATATTGCCAAAAGTATTGGGACACCTGCCTTTACTGTACACACACATGAACTTTAATGACATCCCATTCCTAATGCATAGCCTCTAATATGGAATTGCTTTGTAGCTGTAACAGCTTCAACTCTTCTGAGAAGGCTGTCCACAAGGTTTAGGAGTGTGTTTGTGGGAATTTTTGACCATTCTTCCAGGAGAGCATTTGTGAGGTCAGGCACTGATGTTGGACTAGAAGGTCTGGCTCACAGTCTCTGCTCTAATTCATCCCAAAGGTTGAGGTCAGGGCTCTGTGCAACCCAGTCAAGTTCCTCCACACCAGACTCACGCATCCATGTCCATGTTGGAACAGGAAGGGTCCATCCCCAAACTGTTCCTACAAAGTTAGGAGCATGAAATTGTACAAAATGGCCTTGAATGCTGCAGCATTAAGAGTTCCTTTCACTGAAACTAAGTTGCCAAACTCAACCCCTGAAAAACAACCCCACACCATAACCCACCCCCCCCCCCCCACCAAACTTCACACTTGGCACAATGCAGTCAGGTATGTACCATTCTCCTGGCAACCGCCAAACCCAGACTCATCCATCAGATTGCCAGAAAGAGAAGCATGA
>JAODKE010000051.1:20094078-20116904 GCA_026779605.1 Mormyrus hasselquistii
TTGTATGGTAGAATATCACTTCATTAAAACAAATAAGTAGCAATGATACATATTATTTTCTAGTCCTGTACCGTTTACATATAAATGGCTCTTAGCATTATTGTACGGTGGTAAATCACCACCCCCATTACAGTACACCCCCATCCCCCACGACCCTGTCCAAGATAAGCGGTTGGAAGACGGATGAACAACCTTCCAAGACACAAAGGCCAAAACACGAACAGGACCCCACGTCATCTCATCTAGGCTATGATGAGCCATTAGCCGTCAGATCTGACCATGAGCATGTTGTTTTGTCATTTCCAAGGAGACTCGCATTACTGGAATGTTATCAGCAGCCCCTGGATGAACACATGCCACAATGAAAGCAGATATCTCTTACCTATAATTTGCCGCATCAGGACGGATCCAGACAAACAGTGATTGTGATATTTAAAAGATAATAAATCCCCACCCTCTGCCATTTCTCAGCTTTGAAATGATTGCATGGATGGATATGTTATATTTTCGTGACCCTGGGTACTTGGTATCATCATGCTCACAGCTGTGGTCGCGTAGCTACGGGGCGCTTTGACGGATCGATAAAGCAGACACTGGCTATTCTTTTCCTGTCTGACTGATCTGTCAGATACGAATTTGCCAATCAGGTGCTACCAGGTACTTGACCTGACAGCATTCACAAACCGATGGTGTATCCTACATTTCCACCACGGGAGACTAAACAAGCTTTTAACAATAGCTACAGGAGATGCTGACAGCTACAGTGTGGGGCTTGTGCATCCAGTTAACGTGCACCTGATAGCAGCCATTGCTAAACTCTACGAAACGACTCACGTCCTTTCGATAGCTTCAAACCTCGAAGAAGGAATTACAGGAGGGTAAAATGCACTACATCATTTCTCCTTTAAAGCCGCAAGGAGCAGCTGAAACATCTAAGTGAAATCCACATCTTTGCAGGCAAACCAGTTAAAAAGGTTTATGAAAATACTAAAGGAAATAAGAAAAATTGTGAAGATGCTTTGGATTACAGGCGTGGCAGCGCAGACCATCTCACAGGCGGCTGTCTCCGCGCTTAGTGGGTCAGGTACCAACCCAATAGACCACTTGGGGAACCAGCTGCTCTTCTCTCATTGCTTACATCCAACAAATATATATATATAATGTGTGTGTGTGTCCCTCAATGTCATTAAAAACTTCTTACTTTTACATTGTGGGGACCATTTTTCAGGTCTCCACAAAGACCTTTGAATGCAATCAATAAAGTATTTTGTTTGGATACTTATGGTTAAGGATAGGGCTGGGTAGGGGTTGAGGTCTTCATGTTTGGATTAGAGTTTCCTCCATAGAGATGAATGGAGAGTCCCCATAAAGATATACAGTAATTACAAAATTCGCGTGTGTGTGTGTGTGTGTGCATGACACATGCAAATATATGTTATAATCATCATATAAATTACTCCTCGACTTGGCCGAAATATTTAACTAGCGTAGCCTATTTCCTATTGTTTTTCCTACTGTATTTGCACACACTTCATACGGTTTTCAAAGTGGCTTGGAAAAAAAAAGGCTGCTGGCACAGTTTACACAGGCACTGTCTAATGGGTATTATTTTTGGTATTCAGCCATTTGAGTGTAATCCCAGAATAAATCCGCTTTACCATCACATTCGTGTTGTTCATAAATAAACATGAGATGTATTTTAATGGACAATCGCCAGCCAGGATTACCTAAATATTAGAAGAGCAAAACACTTACTGAGTATGTAAATGAAAAAAAGGTCACGATCAATGAAAGAGAGTGATTTCAAGCAGTCAGAACTACAGTCAGTTTGTATTACGGATGTATTTCTTTCTTCAGTTTTTGTGTGTGTGTCGTTTGTGGAATTTCAATAAACAGATCCCTGCTGGTAAAAGGTTGTCCCCTTTGGCCAAAAGAAAATGGCTATTGAGTGGTTTCTAGGTGAGTGCTTCCATCAAAAATCCTCGTCCATGGAGAAAAAGAAAAAACAATGAATAATAACGTTTTTAAATTGAATGCGCTTCACACATGTGTTATATATAGGACCTTCTGATGATGCTGACCTAAATAGAGCATCACAGGTCGAAGAACAATGTCGAGTTTTCCACCTCTGGTGAAAAAAAAAATATATGTGTACACTGATGAGGCAAAACATTATGACCACCCCCACATGATGCTACTAACATTGACAATCTTGTATAAACATCTCGGGCCGTAACAACACTCAGTACTCATGGTTGACATGTTGAATGCAGAATTAATGGGCAGAGATAAAGACCCAAGTGGCCAAATCGTCTTGGCCAGACGACTGGGTCAGAGCATCTCTAAAACTACAAGGCTTATGGGGTGCTCACAGTCAGCTGTGAACAGGACGACAACAAATTGGCCCTCGTCAAAATCATTAGATCTTTACCCCTGATCATTTCTTCTGCATTCAACACACCAACTATGAGCCAGCCAAATGTTGACTTACTGTGCGATACATCCCAGACCTTGACATGCACCATTTTAGCGATATAGTCAATATTATTCTCTTCACATGGGGTGGTTACAATGTTTCAGCTCATTGGTGTGTACAATATTTACACACATATATTATTTCTTGAAACAAACATCCGTATACTGTATATGTTTGCTTTGTTGCTGTTGCATTCGTTATTATACATTTTATTGTACTGAATTTGAAGTCTAGAAAAACAAGGTGTTCTAAATAGGCTTCTATAGTTATTTTTGTGTAAGCTAAATTGTATCTTGCTCATTTACGTGCAAATGAAAGGAAAAAGGAAACAATTGATATGGAAATTGGTGTGATGGGTAACTGAGTCTGATGTGGGAGACAAGGAAGGAAGGAGAGCTGAGGATCTGTCTCTAAATAACTCGTGACCTGAGCGTTGTCAGTGCAGTTGCATGTATGTACTCACCATTGTGCCTTTAAGTAATCTGCTATACTGTGACTGAGTATTTTTTTTAAATACCGAAAATATCCCACTGATGAGCCTTTTTCAATAAAGTCTTCCTGCATTGAGTTATGTGAGTGCAATAAACATGACGGTGAAAAGAACTCTAAGATCAGTCAAGGTTCAGGATTCAAGATTCTTTATTTGCCTTTTGTATAGAATGAGAATACAAAACACTCACAGCATCAAGTATACATATCCATTTACTGTGCATTATATACCTACGAAAATTAAGAATGAATTTGGAACTATGGCAGGTTTCTTTCAAAAATAACCTTAGCCTCTCTTGAAAACAATACTGCGGTATAAAATTCATTACAATTAAACAGGAAGATTTTAAAGGCCTAGTGGACCACAATTTGTGAATAGATCTGTTCCCTCTGTGGTTTCTTTGACAGAAAAGTTATTTTTTTCTGAATCAACCCATCTGTTCATGTAATGCAACAAGTGAAGCGATGGGATTTGGTGAATGGAACCTACAAGACAGAGATAATGAGAAATAGGAAGCGACACTTTGACCAGAGGTTAGGCTTAATTGGAACAGCCCTCATTTTGCAAGACATTAGGCATAGCTGGACACCATGAAAAGGAAACAACAGTAAATCTTACTTCATTTAAAATGATTGCATTGCACCCTCCAGTCTTGAATCCAATCACCAACTGTAAATTAAAAAAATAAAATAAAATCTCACTGTTCTTTCAGATGTTGTGTGTTTTTCACTGGGCCTTCTTCTCATGTAACCAGTCAACATGCAAGAAATTACTTTAGGAACGACATTTGCTATGATTTCATATATTTTTCAAGAATGTTCTTACTGATAGAGAAACAGCTAAGGGATGATCAGTTGCATCAATAAGATCAAAGGCGATTAATCACAAGCCTCTGGCCAAAGAGCACTTCAGGCAATGAAAACCAACTGTCCTTAAACAAGTGATTGGTCTTAGGATGCTAACAGAGTGACCTTCAAGGCCATGGAGAGAAACCCTGGGAGAGTGAGAGGTGCAGAAGCATTCTTTTGTCCTTTTTGTTTTAGCACTTTTTTTAAAAGGACTTTAACCCTTTTATTAATAATCCATCGTTCAATTAACTCCATTCCTATTACCCTGAGCTTATGACATGTAAGTCACACAACATCTAGTGGTGTGGCGTGCTCAAGTGAGCGGGGGCTGAGTGCCTTCTGATGATGATGATGATTCCAAAGTACAGACAAGGAGGCCAGCTTACTATCAGCGATGAAAAGGTGTTGATGGAATGCCTGAAGTACCGATAGGCTGCTGGCCCCACAGAAATATTTGATGCCGGATTCATTTGGGCCTGTGCTGTGCTGCTTTTCACCCCTTGGGGAGCTTCCCAGAGGGATACCAAAGCCGACATGTCCTCAACCCCTATGACCTAAGCGGCTTTCGTTTAAGCTTGGTCAAATATGTACTCCCAAGCAATTCCTGAACCTGGCCTTCTCAGATTAGGCCTGTTGACCACAGGGTTCCACTGCCCAGATTCGACCCCCAGATAATCTCAGCCCCCTGTCTCTCCAAGAGTGGCCTGGATTCAGGTTAATCCCATGTGATTTTGATGAGCAGAAGGCACTACCATCCATTTAGAAAAAAACTTTGAGCTTATGAGTCTTATATAAGTATTCTAAATTTTGCATCCTATCAGATATAGTTTACTGCAGCTAGTGCTCAAATGGCTTCTAGCCGAATCATTTAATTGATGAGTTGAAGAGAGTTATTTCAGTAATCCCAATACTATAAGGAATCATATATATAGTACCGTTTTTAAATAGTTCATTGTCCAAACACATTAAACAATTTCGCATATTTGATTTCTAGCTAGAGTTAATGTAAATCACCGCGGGTAATTTCTATAAAGCACTGCAGGCTTATAAAATATGACATATTCATCAGTACGTCTGACTATAGGCTTTTATATACTCACTTTGTTATTTATAGGCATATGACTGAATATTTTAATATGAAGCAGGTTTTGGTAGTTGGCTCAAAGTCACTTTAGTGGAAAAAGTTCTGGTGAACAATATATGAGGTATCAAAGAGTAAGCGAAATGAAGATAGTGAGCTCTTCGGTGCAGGGGAACGCACCATGCTACCATCTTTATTTAACTGTCCCTTAAGAACGCAATTCCTTCCATAGAACACTGTCGAGCTCTTCATTGATCTCCAACGTCATGCCCAAAAACTTCAAAGCAGGTAACACAACTGCCCTACGACTCTCACTACCGGGAAGCAGTATATAACCTCTCAGAAGCCTTAGCAGGCACATTATGCATTCTCTGCCCTCACTACAGGGTCCTTGAACTTACATGCAGAGAACGGGTAAGATTTCGATATAAGGCCACCTGGCAATAAACAGACACAAAAGAATTCAATCACAAAACACAGAAATCTCTGTATAAGAATAAGGTCTTTTCAGTATTTGCTAGCTAGTCAAATTTGCTTCTATTAGAGTGTTTCTTTACCTCAGATACTATCATTGTGCTACAGTGTTGGTCGACAGGCTTTCGACCTCATTGTGAGTATCAAGAGGTTTAGCACTGCAGAGGTGGGAATTTCAGGTACACACAATGAAAATCCAGACCAGCATTTTGTTTCAACCAGCCAGTTGAGTACTCTCTGATTGAAATTCTTTATGCTCAATTGGTTGGTTGAAAAAGTGAAATCTTGGTCTGGATTTTTACTTTGTGGACCTGAAATGTCCACCTCTGGTGCTAAAAAACATACGGTTGTGTCCCTGACTCATCTTTAGTGTTCATTTACTGGAAAGCTGCACGGTTGGGCTACAACCCTATACTGGGAAGTAGTTATGGATGATAGGCGAGTAGGTGTAAGGTTGCAAAACTATACAGTGTTCCTTTATATCAAAAATGAAGAGAGAAAAAAACATATTACACCCAAAAGGCAACCTCAAGTACTGCAATTAAGTTCAACAATTTTGGCACAGGGACGCATGCCCTTGAGACACACTGGTTACTAATTCAATTGGAATAACAGTACACCATGTAATTTAACATACATCATACTCATCCTCCAAATGTGGAAATAGTAATCAGATGATTGATTAAAGTTTGTGTCGGTTCTGACAGCAACCAACAGATACAGCTGGCTGCTCCGGCAAAGTGACGGCTGAATGAAACAAGAGAGTTTCAAAATCACCAGAAAATAAATTTCAAAATGCATCGTAACACATACTGTGTTCTCAGACTGCATTGAGCATTTGGGAACACAAAAACCAGAAAAAAACAAGAAGACGTTTTTAAATCAAATTATGCAAAAAAAAAAAAAAAAGGCTGATAACATTCCAGTTGCAATTTATTGTTACCTTTGAGAGGAAAAGGCAGAACTATCTTTAATGAGTCAAGTTTTAGTTTCGTAAATGGTTTTTATGGATCAAGAAATTGACACCCTGGTTGGCTAAAGCTAAGACAATGAGAATGGGGGCCAGTCTGCGTGTGCAGTCTCTATAGTACTGAGGGCCACATAATCCCTACATTTAAGCCAATTTCTTACTGAAACATGGCTGCTGTGACATTGTTTTGTTTGACAGTATATAATACAAACTGAATGCTCTGATTTCATTATTGGTACTAACCCAATGCCATAGTATAATTTCAATAATAGAATGCATCAAAAATGGTAATAATGTGAAATTATGCTATACACACACATACACACACATATACTTACGAAGAAAGTGTTTCAGATTTTCCAAATCCCAATCTTAAAGGCCTTGTTACTGTTTAATTTATATTCAATTTAAATTTGCATCTACATTGCTTCTGATGATTGCAGGACCAATTTGAATTAACTAGATATTGAGAGACCAACAAAAAAAGTCCCTAGATATTTTTTTTAAATGAGGAATGGAAAGCCGCAGCTGATTTTTTAGGCACCAGTTAAATCATTCCCGGCTGGGGAACGGTTTCAGCCGAGGTCGCTCGCTAGCTACCCTCGTACCGTGAACAGCAGTGCTCAAAATTGGACACACTTTGGTTGAAGGGTCAGGACCACCCAGACCACAAGTGATGCTATCTGACAGACCTTTTCACGAGATATGACAACATCTGACTCAAATTACCAGCAGAAGAATAAAATAATTCTTCACGAAGATCCTTTTTCAGTTTAATTAATCCATGGCTAATGGAGAGAAAGCCTGTTTGCTAAATGGCTTGGTACAGTAACACTCTTGTTGGTCCTCAGAAAGAAATCACATACAGTAAGCTCTACCTTTAGAATAGATCATCTCACACATACTATCATAAAAGTGAATCATCCCTTAATGGAGAAGATCTAAATTGACCGAGCAGAGCATATAAATTCAGTTTTTGGTGTTGGAAAAATTACATGAGTATTGAGTGAGTGGATTACAGACAAAACAAAGAAGATCCTTTTAATGCTCAGGTCTTAGGGTCAAACTAGTTTACTCCCAAAACGGCCAATATTGACTAAGGACCACACTGGAAGATGCCATGCTGAATTATTCCTGGAATATTTCATGTAATAGCACTGGACCAGATATACGTATACCAGATAAATGATTTGGAAAAACTGCGTGTCATGTATTATTCTTAGAAAAAAAAATCAATAACCAATCTACAAAGAAAAAGGTTCACTTTCAGCATGGTGAGAGGTTATCCAAAATAAACCACACACAATGAGTAGTTGCTTTCTAAGGTGCGGTGCGATGCTCTAAAATTCAGATCCATAAACTGATTGTAAACCCTGCTTATTTCAACAACCAAACGGATATGCAAGTATAAACGGTCAAATGATCATAACTGACTTCATCTGGGCAACAAAACTAACTCTTTACTTTAGTTCTTACATTTATCACATTATCGGGGAACATTTAAAAACTGTTTTTGATTAATAAACAGAAATACCTCATGACTATAGTTATTTCATAATTAATATCATTAATATCATTTGGGTTATTAGTGGTGGCAGGGTTGATGTAATAATGTTATGCAAAAGTAGAAAAAAGACCAGGTTATAATAACTCTTTTATCTGTATATGTTGCTATGACTACTTGGTTTACATAATTGGTGAAACAGATCAATTACGATAAAATAGTATGATTTATTACTATGCAATAATAGGCATAATATCCACTCAGTTTTGCCCTTTAGCATAATTTTGATATACTAATGATTAATTTGCAATGTAATATAAGTATTAATATATATGTTAAATAACAATTACAATTAAAACTGGAGGTGTAAAAAAGCTACTTTTCTATTTTATGCCATGGAGTATATGAGACAGAGAGAGAGAGAGAGAGAGAGAGAGAGCAATGATTTTCTGGAATGGAAGAACCCTAGCATTAAATTATAATACATTGCATTGAAAAAAATAAATTTAATAAAAAAATAATAATAATAATTCTTGATATAACCCTTTGAATCTCGACTACAGGCAAGAGCAAGGCATCGATACAATCGAGTCTCAAGTACAGGTAACACCAAAACTATCAATGAATTTTAACTATAAATGATACCTATCATTACAGTATACAGTATCAACACAACCGAAAGAGCCATGACTACAGGTAACACCAGTTATCAACTCAAAAACCACAAAAAAAACCACAAAAAAAAAACATCTGCTCTTTAGCCCAGTTCCCCCTGGGGAGTCTGACTATGAATCAGCCAACCTGACTGACACAGTGTAACACCTAACCTCTGAGTTTGACCTGAGTTTGAGTTAAACTTAAAGGACTTAAAATATTGTAAACCTTGTCAAGGTGGGTTGGGGGGGGGTCACAATAAATTTTGCCAGCTCACGTATCCATCAGCCCATTGTGGAAATGCCTGATATGCCAGATGGCCAATAAATTATATCAAAGATCAATACAGCTGACTGTGTCTACAAGTAACAAACGAAAGCAATCAACAGAAACCTAGAGTTTCAACTATAAATAACACCATAAGATATTCATAAAACAATGCAGGTAAACATTGCATTTCTCTGAGTCTCAACTACAAATAATCTCCCTTATCAATACCACCTGGTATCTATCAACTACAGATACAACTGCAGATCTTCCAAGTACATATCCATGACTCTTCCCTATAAATACACCAAAATTGTCAATGTATTTTCTAATCCATCAGACACTGCTACTAAAGTAAAGATAAGAACATTCTGGAAGCATTTTCTTCTGTCTGTAAACCAAGTTAACTACAACTAATTGCTTTGAGATCAATTTCCCTTTTTTAACAAGGAAATTTTCAAATGGAGGTCAAATAAAAGCAATGAAAATGTCAGGGATTTTTTTAGAGTTTCTCAGTCTCTCTGTCCTACATTTTAAACTCAGAATCTTAAGAGAAACATGTCATAAATTTTAAATGTCACACTGGAAATTAGAAATGGAAAACCTTTGGGTACATGTCCCTCACTTTATTAGAATCGAAAACTTCTTTACTGAATTTCCACTTGAGTCCAGGAAAACTGTGGTCCTCCTACTCTCCCATTGCCTGCTAAGCATGTTGGGATTGGCTCTGCCACTGACCTTGGTCTAAAAGATCAAGATGACTTTGGTTCGTCTACCATGAAAGGTCACATCGGCCATCTCGACAACGCAGAACCACAAGCGAAAACTAAACATGAAATGAAGAGGGAAAGTACAGCTGAAAAATTACAGCTGCCCCAAGGCAACATCTGCTGTGTGGGGATGTCTAACGGAAAAGTAATGTCATTTCTTTGTATTGGTAAAGTATTGTACCAACAAACTTTTAAAAAATGGAGTGAAAATGAAAAGGGATGTGTGTTTTGTAGAAATATTAACAAAAAAAAAACACTGCTCATGATGAAAATGTCAGATTTAAATTGGTCTTTTATCCTTCTTAAAGTGTCTACAAGCAGTGTAAGTAAGATCTGGTGGCATTTCTTGCACTTACTTTGTACAAGGATATTTTATCCGTAAATCTCTTTTAGTTACCTATGCACACATTCTCATTTTGCTGCAATTTGTGATACAATCTGGACTGTTACTGGTGAAATTTTCAACCCTTAGACGAGGTCCTTTCAAGTTTAAGAAATCTGAAAATTGTCTCCTTTGGTGTGGAGTAAGAATGTAGTTCACAGACAGGTGGTAATTATCACTATCATAATGGCATTTCAACATGAGAAAAGTACGATGTTAAAGGACACCACAGCAGGCCATTTCTGATTAAAATGTGCATTACTAGGTTGAATGGAAACTCCCTCATTCCTGCTTGTGAAACGGCTGAGAAACAGAAAAGTCACAATGGGGAGAATGTCCGTATGAGAAGAACGTGTTGGGGATGTACATAGAGAGAGGCGTGTCGATGGTGCCTTTGTAGCCAACAAAGCAGAACCGGTAAAGAATAACAAAGTCATGCTGTATCCTTCAAGTTCTTCCAAGTTCACCTTTCTGTTCGGTCCTAGTGGGAGATCATCAATATCCTGGCATACCAACTAACTTTATGAGCAGCGCCAGCGGTAAAACCTCCCATTGTGGAGAAATGCCGGTAATGTCCCTGCTGTATGAAACAGAAAGTGAAGCTTGAAAGCTGTGACTTTCATTTATTCTTTCCTAGTATCATCATTGTACATTGCATTCTGGGTAATTTGTATGTGTTCACGTGTTTGTTTATTTTTGGCCCCTGTCTATTAAAATTTAGCAAGTTCAATGTCTGCAGATAACACACTATAACTGCATTTTGGAAGTAGCTGGCAGCTTGGGCCTTCAGCTCCTCCTTTGTATGTCCCCAGCTCTTCGTGACAGAGCTCCATCACTGCCGGCAATACAGATAACTGCCCTGAATGGGGACTTCCCATCGTATATGCATGGTTCTCTGCCCTAATCTCATTTGATCGCTCTCACTTGCACGTGTCATTGCACGCTGATGCCATACCCGCTGGGCCTCAAAGATGGCAATTGAGTTAAGAACCAAATAATCTACCTTTTAAGCATTTGGTGACAACTGGAAATCAATCATTCCCGGGAAATGGTTTGTGTCCCAAGCTCCTTTTCATGCACGTGATTAAAAGATCGAGGCTGACCATTGACGTAGGGAATTTCACTGATCCCACAGTGAAAGGTGTGGTAATAGATTACTATGATAAATTTTATCTGCTGCTGTTATGGACATTTCTGTTTTCTGTTGACGCGTCATAATTTCCAGGATTGATGTATCGAAAACCTCTGTAATCCTTGATTGTGATTTGATATTTTTTTTGCCCCGGCGCTAAAATGCATGCCACTCACAAACTATTGTTTACAGCTGTTGTGCCGTCTGGAAGGTTTGGGCTCGCTCCCGTGATTCCGCGTGAAGGGTAACTGCCCACTCTCCAGCACTGAATGACAGCCTTTCAGCTGAACTTGGATCACGATGTTGCTGTCAGCGTCTGGGCCCATTTAGATGTGCTCCTGATAATGGGAAGTTTCTTTCAAGGAAGGATGCTGCAATGTGGCATGAAGAGAGGCGTTTCCAGACCATTTCCTCCTCTGATTACCCCGCCACATATAGCTTCCTAATAGCTTGTTGTGTCTCATAAATCTCTTTTACAACTCCTGCACCACAGACATCGGCGTATATGTGTTACATATTAAACTTAAGGTGCTTTTCGGGCCATGTGGGGGACTGGATGAACGTGACAGCATTTCAAATTTCTATTAACCACCGACAATGTCTCCTGCGCAATTTATACCATACAGTAAATGTGTCAGCGTGGCGTATAATACAGTACACTCTCTATTACAGACACTCCCTGCTAACAATGCAGGCAAGTATTTATTGAATTTAAGAGCAGATTCAGTGAACTACTGACCTAATTTTATTACTGAAAGTGGAAAAAAAATAAATGACATTAGTTTGGAGTTAATTAAATCATTTTTTCATCGGATCGGACAGAGAGACTGATTAATCGTTCTCTTAATAGCAGGTACTGATGATCCCTTCTGGCCAAAAGCTTGGAACCCTGTGGGTGCCAGGGAGTAGAAACACTGTGCCAACAGCATCCAGAAAAGGAGGCAAACATACAAGAGTGTGAAATGTTAGAAAAACACATGCATTGTGGGACATAGAGCAAAACCCTCAATTTCACTTTAGGTTTACTGTATGTAGATTTTCACTAGGTAAAAGCTTAACAAACAAGCTTGCGAGGGAGACCATTGTAATTATGAATTTGGCTTAGCATCATGATTCAGTGGGTAGGTCTGTTACCTCAGACCTACAGGGTTGTAGGTTTAAATCCAACCTGTGCTGCATGTCAGCAGTTTGCATTCATCCCATGTCTCCTGAGCATCCCTGAATCGGAGTGTATGAGCCCGGTGACAGTATGCAGGGTGTACCCTATGAGCCCGGTGACGGTATTCAGGGTGTACCCTATGAGCCCGGTGACGGGCTGGTATGCAGGGTGTACCCTATGAGCCCGGTGACGGTATGCAGGGTGTACCCTATGAGCCCGGTGACGGGCTGGTATGCAGGGTGTACCCAAGGTGTATCAATTGAAGTGTCCCTATATAACATAATCCAGAGGCCCTTCAAAAATAAATCATTCCTTAGCATTGTCCAAAAATGTGTCAGGCTGCATTTTTCTTGGTAACACCAAGTTAAGGTTCACAGCAGAAGATTAAAACAAGAACAAACCACAGGGAAAGCTGGAAGGACAAATGAAACGGGCCGTCTTGACAGACGAAATGTAAGCTTAATATGATTGCAATTCTTTCGCCCCTGTTACTAAAATACAATTTTAAAAATCAAGGCGGAAATATTATCTGCAGTATAACATATTAACGCAATTATTATTATTAAATATTACTTATTATTAAACGTGTGGTCTTGGAAAATAAAACGTATTCACCAATAATGTCAAAACAAAATAAACACATGTACTATTTTCTGTCCGTATGTGTGTGTTTGTCTGTGTGTGCGCACGTCTTTATTATTGAACAGTGTTAGATAACTTGTATTTCTGCATTCCGCATTTTCAGCTCTTTTTCAACATAACTATACATTTTACAGAAGAAAGTACAGTACATGTTTCAGACAGCTAAAGAGGTACAGGTATCCAAAAAACATTGTAATCCATTTGATAAGGCCAACTAGGATTTCAATTATGGTAATTTTACTGTGCATAACATTTTTGTTCCATTAAATGGCTTCTTCTTTTTTTGTTTAAAAAATGGAATCATGGTTGGTTGATGGCCACTAAGTCTCAAAGCTGCCAGAAGTAGTACAGCCAAAAGACATGTGAAGGTGGGACATCACAGGAAAAGGCAGAGATAAGTTTAACCATTACTTAACAGCAGTTTAACATCAAGCGATCAGAGCAATCCAGATACACAGAAAGGCTTTCTCTTTCATATAACTGATGTCTTTTTTTTTATTATTATTTAAAAAAAAAAAAAAAAAAAAAATTCTTCATTTTTATGCCACATCATTTGTTCTTGGTTAATTTGATTATTTTGGCAACAGTCCAAACACTTTTCCTAACCAGAAAGCTTTTTATTTCTGTATTAGCTACTTATGGGAAATATTATTTTTAATATAAGTCACAAGCAACCGGCCGTTCCGTGAATGTTATTCACGAAGGTGAATGTTTGCTACTCTACCACTATGTCTGCTTGTTCAAAGGAAATTATGCTTTCAACATTGACAGAAAAAAACTCATTGTTCTATAAATAGTCCCTACTGTAGTGTGGCCAGTAACACTCATCAAGCCTGTTTGTTCTTTCTGCAAGTAAAGTAAAGCATGAACAAATAAGCATTTCTCAAATTTGTCGCAATGCATCAATCCATGCAAATGTATAAGGGACCAAAATGAAGACAGCCTTCACCCTCAGCTCTGAAGTACTGATGTTCTGAGGTAGTCCAGTGCTTTCCAACACTCTCCTTCAGAATCTCTAGCCTAAAGTGGGCAAACAGACTAGGATACAGATTGATGGAGGCTGTTAATTCAGCAATGGATAACTATCTGTGTGCACTAAAAGAATTATATCTTCTGGCAGAAGGATATTTGTTACAGCAAATTAACAACATTTTTCACATAGTACACCGCTTGTGATACATTGGGAAATAGCATCTCTTTTATAAAAGTGGTAAGTCAAGTCGGGCTTGGATGCCTTGTGAGTGTTTTCCAACTCCCTGCATGTGTAACAGCCTTTTCCTGCTCCCATTGCATTCTCCTATAACACCCTTTCCTCTCTTGCCCAGTTATTTTGCTAAAGAGGACGGAGCAAAAACGATCCCCTGATGAAATGCATTAATGTAAGATGAACATTTAACCGGCGCACTGAAAAATAGATGACATTGCATTTTAGAAAACAAATCTGCCATAATTACACATCAGGATTACATTTGTAATATCTGAAGCAGTTGTGTATTAGAATGTGCATAACCACATAACAAAGAATTTCACATTACATTTTAATAGATAAATAAATGCATAACACTGCCATGAGCCTAGTTCCAGATATTAAATCAAATTCTATTTATTTCTTTATGTTTCTTTTAAAAATGTGCATGACATTTATTATCAAGTAATTCACTCAGACCATAAAAATATCCTGAAATGTCCCATAAATGGTCACCAACTTCCAGAGGCTTAGACCTCACCACACAGCAGCACGGACAGTTTCAGTTTCTCATAAATCTAAGGGAGCACATCACATTACATATTACAAATACAGCCAAAGAAATCAACTGTCAAGCAAAGATGTTCCTGTAGTTCCCAGTGCTATACCTTAAGTGTTATTATGTCTTTAGCGTCACATTCTTGAAACCTTAAATACTTCTCGTACATATAATTCAGGGAGTTTCCAGGTTCTCTCATATATCTGTGTATATGACATGTCCCTGAAATGTCCCTGAAATATCTATGCATATGAAATGTCCCTCACACACTCTGCAGTCAAAATATATAGTAGCAAAGAGCTTCTAGCAGTGTTAAATATTCACATTTGTTATAAATTGGAGTCAAGGCAAAGCAATAATAAGACCTAATAGGTAAACCTTCAGAGGACTGTCACTTTATTCAGCTATTAAAATTTGAGCACGTGTCACTGCATTGTGGCACCTGCTGTAACAGGTTATAGCAGGTGCTCTTTCACAGCACAGAGACGTGCAACATACAGGATCCTGCAGAAAAGCTCTGATGCCTGAACTTCCTACATACAAAAAAATATTAATTTTCCGAAGCAACTGAATAATATTAAAAATTAATGTCTTCATAAAATAAAAATTTAAATCTCAGCAAACAGAAGCATCTGTCTGAAATTCCCTGGGGGATTTTATTACATTGAGTTTATAATTGAGACTTGAACTTTCTTTGCATTAATGCTGTTAACTTTTATTCCTTTAATTTTTAAATCTAGGTAAAGTGAAAAACAATTCTTAATACTGTGAACATTTTCTTCTTCACTATGTTGCTGTTTCACATTTCATTTAAAAATACAATATGCTGAAACATATAGTTTAAGCAAATGGTAACGTTTCCATTCTTCTTGAATGACGATATAAGCATCTAACTGGCTATCGTTTTCAAACAGCCACTGTGCCCTTCGGAAAGAGGATCCTGCACACAACGGAATTAGGGGAAACCTGAGACAATGTCTCCTTTTTAGTCCTTCGGGACGTATCTAATTGCAAGGCGTATCAGGACCTACCATGCTTATGGAATGGCTGCACATTTCCGATAGCTAATTAGAGCACAAACAGTTATGAGTTTGTATCTCAAGCTGTTCTGGAGTTTCAGTCATTCATATCAAGCTTTTTATCTTCAGCACACAAAAACTAGGAAATTTCTTAACTGAAGTTTCTTTGTAATAACATAATTGCAATTAATGTGACTTGTTTTTATGCTAAACATCTGCACAGATTTGTGTTGAAAATCATCATAGTTAGTGTGCGTGAGCATAAATCGAAACAAATCCTTTTTAGAAAATAAATATTGAACTGTTGATGAAAATTTAATTGGTGGAAACTCGGAATGCTGTGTGATGGTTAAATAAATGCTACAGAATCCTCCAATAGGTTCACAGGGTTTCAATATCTCAGCTTCCATTTCAGCCCTCTATAAATAAACATGACTCCCTATAACTGCTGTTTACGTCGCTATCAAGTGAAGAATTGCATTTTCTGAGCCAAAATTGACAAGTTGATATGATTTTTAAATTAAGCTTTTTTTGGGGGGTTACTGGTTCATTTTAAGGGTATCCAAACCATGGTCAATAATTAGTCAAACCAAGATTTTTGTCACTTTATAATTACATTAAATTCAGCTATTAGTTGTATTTCTTGTATTGTTAATTTGAAGATTAAAAAAAAAAAACTAATTATTGCACCTGTAAAGGCATGGTTATATACATTAAGGAGTGGTGCATGTACTGTATTGTCTGTATGCACTGCAAGTTCTTTTGTTTGCACTGTAAAGATTGTATGTACCTTGTTGTCTGTATGCACTGTAGGTATCTCTTATGGTTGCATTGGTCAGTTGTCCTTCATTGCTGTTGCACTGTGTCCTGTCAACTGCAGTTGTCTCTGTGCTTCCTGTTTGCACTGGACCACGACAGATTCCGGTATGTTCATATACTGGCAGTACAGTGTTCTGAGTCTTGATTATTAGAGGAGGAAGGGTTAGGGTTGGTGCTTTTATGAGCTACTTATGATGCTTTTGGGTGATGCTGCTTGCCTTTTGATTACAGCCTTTTATTCACTTGTTTGTTCATTTTATTTCTTTATTTGTTTGTTTATCTAAGCTCTTGTTGTGATGCATTTTTCTTTATTGTGTTCTATGCTCCTCGAGCCATTATTGAATGATGGTGTGGTAGCCAGGTTAAAATTCTTTTTAAAAAGGCTTTTGTCATGTAATGAGCTTAAAAAAAAACAAAAGGCAGATAGGTAAAAAATGGCAACACACTCCTTGCAAAGTAAATTAAAATATACCTTAAGTGAAAATAAGAATTTTGCATTATTACACACGTTAATCATGTGATTTATTGTGATAAATGTGATTTATTTTATGTAAACTGTAGAAATGCTTGTCTTTAATCATATGGCAACTAATTCAAAGGAAAGAAAATTCACATAATCCCTGTGGCACCTGGGGCACTAATAGCCCGATGTGGGTCTCCTCCACTTCACTTCTGCCTGATCAAAAACATTTTACTTTTAAACTGTAGGTCAATGACTGACCCATTATGGGACTCTGCTGTTAAGTAGGACAATGGCTGAACTCATGTAGGGTGATTATCAGCTATCTGGCTGAAGCAACAAAGATCCTTGCTGCAGTCGTCAGCTTTATAGTTTGGTTTATTGCCATATATGTTGAGGTTGAGGCCTCAAGAGGTCAACAGGAAGGATGTTCATTGCTAATGCAGAGAGATACGAGTTGTGGACTCTTGCTCTTCTTTTTCACCTCCTTGCTTTCATATCCTCTATCATGGACTGAGTGGTGACGGAGTACCGCGGATTCTGTGGAAGCCATCATACACCATCACAGATTTTTTTCTGCTATTCTGCAGCATATATCACTTTTCTATATGGTTAATAGTTTTATGATAGATAATTAATCAATAAAACTAACTCTGTTTCTACTAGGATGGGGATGTTGGGAAAGGCCTACTGGCATCTACAATACTCTGTAATAATACGAACTACATCTGTTTATACGGAAATATGACAATGCATCCTTCCAGGTGTTTTGCATATAATGAAGTTTTACGAATACATTTCTGCAATCTGTTATGCACTCACCATGCAGGTTCATCTCCATTCTGTGTTCGAATCTGACCCCGAAACCAAGAGGACAGAACCACTGGGTTTATTTCAGAGAGGGTTTGAGAAAACTTTTTAGGAACAATCATTTATACAGTACAGGGGGATTCTGGGCTTTGGGAGAAATGGATTTTATTGAAGGTAAAATACGCGTTTTGGCTACCAAAAATCGAATGATATTGTGTTTTAGTTTTGTGCTTAATGGTTGTAGTAATTAATTTTGTAGTAAGGTTATTACTATATTATTATAAGTAGTAGTAGTATGGATTTTTTATTATTTAGCACTTTATAACGCATAGAGAATGTAATCATTAGCACTCTATTAATGATGTAAACACTGTAGAGTGACCCCGTAACCTTCAGAGAATGCAGACCAATTACTGCTGTGCACAATGTGACATAAAACAAATATGAATGAGCACCTTGTGTTGGCTTAGAAGTTTCTGTATCTGTTAGCTATTTTATTAGCCTTTGGTGTATGAATATGTACTTTATTAGTGCTGAAGCTTATCACTGTGTTGAAGGACAAATATATTATTAACCTTCTAGCCAGACAATGTGCAACAAGCAGAAGCTGCCAAGGTTTGCTACTGAAGGAAGGGATTTTGGAAGGGGTTCACCAAAAGTTCACGTCTGGGTATTTAAAAAACTGAGTAGAGAAGGTCGCACCACAATTATGTGCAGCTGAGGGACCAAACAGTAAAAGAAATGATGAAGAAATGTGATCACCTAGGGGTGTGGATTAAGGGAGAAAATAATCACTGTGAATGGTTGAGGGAATGATGACGCTCAAGTGATGAGATTTTGTTACACGATAAGAAAATGTATAAAAATGAGTGTTAAGCAGCATTGGACACACTCCTGCAGGGTGTCCAGCCTCGGCTGTAACCTCACTGTGGCAATAAAGGCTGAATCTGAAGATCTACACAAGCGGCTCCTGACTCCTGATTGGAGGGAAAGAAAAAACCACAACAGTAGTATTATGGTTTGTTTTTGGAAGGTGATTGGTGTGAGCTGAGGGGCGGCGCAACAGCTCCCAGAAGGCTGTAGTAGGTCTTAGTTTATAGGGGAGCAGCATGGAGTAAGGCTGGAGATGCTGGTGTGGAGGTGGGGGTCTAGTACTGTAACCCACAACCATTTAAAAAATAGAAATGTATTTCTTTCAGTTGTATTTGATCTAATTTATGTTTGGATTTTGATTTTTAGTTATAATAGTTTTTAATGGAAAGGAAGAAATAAAAATGGCAGATTACACTACTTCTGATCTTCTCGTCTGCCATCCATCACAATATCCTCTTTTGTATTATTTTCCTTACCATATTCCATCTATTCTTTTTTTATGACCACTTGTCCTATTCAGGGTTGCAGGGGCTCCTGCCTAGAAGCTATGGGCACAAGGTAGGCACCAACCTAGGATGGGGCACCAACCTATCGCAGGGCACGAGTTATATGCAATGTATTGTAATTGAAGGTTGTTTATTGTAGCATCACGGTTCACACACACAATTTGGTAACTCCGATTCACATCATCATATTTTTGGACTATGGGGAGAAACTGGAGCACCTGGAGGAAACTGCACGTTGACACGAGGAGAACATGCAAACTGCACACATGGAACCATGGCAGAGACTCGAATGCTGGCCCCAGAGGTGTGAGGCGACAGCACTAACCGCTGCACCATCCCATTTACCATCCTCTTTCTGTATGTTTTGCATTCCTAACTATAGTATAGCTACATTAACTCAGCCACTGTTATGAAATTCTCCTTTGTTACCATAATTTCTCATGTTGTTGCTTCACACCTTTCCTCTGTAATGCCAACTCTTGCTTTTGTTTTATTAAATTGAGTCAACTTAAATAACTTTAGCATTGCCCATTTCCATGCATCTTCCTAGTGAATATTATTGTACTATGCAGAAAATATACAAGCTGAACATGCTCCACCTCTAGGCATTGATATATTTACGTAGTAGTCAGCTAGTTATATTTTAATCATATGTGTGCAAATGATTTCACATTGGCCTGAATTAAATTTCACCTTCTAATGTAATTATGAGGTAAAGTAAAAATCTGGCTGCTGGGCTGCTGTCTTGATTCGTCGTCAACTGTGTATTTATCTATTTACGTAGATATTGTTGAAGGGCAGGACAGCCTTGTACTACTCTACTTATTAGAGTCATAGAACATTCAGGAAAATTTAATTAAAGCGCTCATTTATAATGCACTATAGATATCTTCATAATATTTTATAATGCGTGTCAGGTGTCCGACCCTGTCCAGTATCCCTGATCCTGGCTCCATGTGCCCATCATCTCGTCCAATCTCTTGGGTCCTCTCTCTGGCTTGCTTGGTGTGCCCAAAGTGAACGTGTGTGTGTGTGTGTGTGTGTGTGGGGGTACTGTCACGTTTAGCCCCCCCCCGCTTGTCTGCTCCCTGCGTTTCCCTTGGACATGGCTGCTAATCAGCCACACTTGAAGCTTGTTAAGTCTTACCTCTCGGTTCCTGCCCTCTTGTCCAGCCACAACGGCCTTACATTTACCCCTGTTAGTCATGTATACTAGTCCTGTGCTCCCTCTTTAGTCATTGTTCTCTGTCGGCGTGTCCTTCCCTTTACCCAACTCCCTCGCAAGGGGTTCATTTGCTGACAGCCTGCATTCGGGTTCACCCTTCTCTCGCCACGGCATGACAGGATGACTGAAACCTCAAAGACGACCCCGCGGCTGTTCTCCAATTAACCCAGAGGAAATGTCTACCTTTGTTCCTCAGCTGATCCTGGAAAAAATCCACCTTTGTGACTGACAGAGGTACTGGCCCAACGCTGGAGTGGAATCTCCATTCCCTTGCCTGCTCCAGAAAAGGACAAAATGGAAGACGCTTCTCACTCTCTCCAAGAATCAAGACAACTCCATCCACTGACCGGCTGCCAACCAAGAGGCTTATATTTGAGTCGCCATCATTCAACACATCCCTTCCGCTTGCAAAGTTCGCCCTGTCCAAACTCCCCAGTAATCCCACCACCGTGCTATCGGCAAAACCCTCGGTTAGCTCCTGTCAGAGGAGATGGAGAGCTAAAAGGCTGATGGACCCTGATGTGATGGCACTCGGCACAGAAGAGCTCATTGCATCTCACAGCTCTTGCCTGCTCGCATATGTCCATCACCCACATGGGTGGTTCCACCCGCTCGCCTAGCTACTCACCTGCAGCCGCCACCTATTCAGCTGCTGCCTGCTTGCTCATGACCAGGAGGAGTCAGGTCCAGAGGTGAACCTTGAGTGGGACCCTTTGGGTATTGCCCTTAGTTCTGCTCACCAGTTCCTGTGGAACCCAAGGAACCGGCCCTGGTTCCTTCCCTGCCCCTCGGTCCTGGCCCAGCTGTCTCTTCAACATCCTCCTGCTCCAGTCCTAGTCCTTGCCTGGCCTCCTGTCTCAGTTATTCTCCTGATCCTGGCCTCACATTCCCCACGATGTCATCTGGCCCAAGCTGACACACTGTGCCACCAGACCCCATGGACCCACCGATGCCAAGATTCATGCTGTGGGAAAAAACAGCAAGCGTCCTGCGATCATCCGGACACCCCAGTTGGATCGTACTCCCTCCCCTGCCTCAAGCTTTGCCCTTCTCTCCTGCCTGGTTGTGGTTCTCCCATTTTTCACCCTGTCCTGTCATCCCGTCCTAGTCCATTCCCACTGCGGTCCGCACTGTTGTCTCTGTCCCTATCCTGGTGTCCATGTGTCATTCCTGCCTCTGTCCTTTTGTCTGTCCAACCAGACAAAACCTACTTACAGTAACAAAACAGTTAAGTAAACCTACTTAGACAAAACAGTACGTAAACCTATCCCCTGGTTTAAGTAACATCTTCCCTTTCCCCATGATGTCACCTGCTGGGTGTCCTCTGTGTTGTCTTCTGTCATCTTTGGTATAGTCTGCCCAGTCCTGTTCCTACTTCTGTTTTGTTTTCACAGGTCTTCATTCCTGAGAGTCTGCCTAACAATTTACTTAAAGCACTCATCTATAATGCACTATAGATGCATTATACACAATGCATTATGCTTAGTATGAGAATTAATAAAGCATTACGGCGTCTTCTATTCTGTTTTGTCTCCCCCGGTATTTATTCCTGAGGGTCTTCAGGCCTGGTGTCTGACCTTGTCCAGCGCCCTTGGTCCTGCCCTGTGTCCTGGCCCATCCCTTTGTCTGATCCTTTGGGTTTCATCCCAGGTTTGCTTGGTACACCCGGCACATTTGGGAGGAGGTACTATCACGTCCAACCCCCAACCCCGCTGCTAATCAGCCGCACCTGAAGCTTGTTAAGTCTTACCTCTTGTTCCTGCCCTCTCATCCAGCCACAACGGCCTTACATTTACCCCTCAGTTAGTCATGTATATCAGCGTCTCCTAATCCTGTGCTCCCTGTTCAGTCACTGTTCACTGTCTGTGTGTTGCTTTGCTGCCTGTTTCCCTAAATAAACTCCCCCATGAGGGGTTCACTGGCTGACAGCCTGCATTCGGCTCGTCCTTCTCCCACCACGGTGTGATATAATAAAGCATCTTCCACTGACAGTCATAAGACATTATAATGTTGATTATAATACTTCATAAGTTACAGTGAAGCTGTAATCTATAATGCAGTATACAAAAACCTTCATAATGCATTTTAATGAGGGGCATCAGGTGGCTCAGTGGGCTAACCCTCTGTGCCTGTGTTCAGAAGGCCACTGCTTCAAACCCAGCCTCAGCACATCTGCAGGTCCTTGAGCAAGACACTTGACCCCCCCCCCCCCCCGGCTACATGGGCACTGCTGTGGGTGACTGTCCTTCACAGTCTTCTTGCTCTCACCTACACAGAGCAGGTAGGGGGAGAGGCATAAAGAGAATTTCCTCACGGGATCAATAATAATAATTATTATTATAATACATTACAGGATCTTTCAACGACAGTAATAAGACATTATTACTATTAAGTCATTATTGCTGATTATACACTGAACAAAAATATAAACGCAACACTCTTGTTTTTGCTCCCATTTTTCACGAGCTGAACTCAAACATCGGAAAATTTTTCTACATACACAAAATACCCATTTCTCTC
>JAODKE010000051.1:20117004-20134907 GCA_026779605.1 Mormyrus hasselquistii
TAAGGCACACCTGTGCAATATTCATGCTGTCCAATCAGCACCTTGATCTGCCACACCTGTGAGGTGGGATGGATTATTTTGGCAAAGTTTAAGCACTTCATAAAGCGTTCATAATGCATAATAAACATGACCATAATGTGTTATGCCTTTTTATGGGTTTTGATAGTCATGAGTATGTATAATGAATGTATTAATCAATTCTTATAGAAATGTCATTCATAGAAAGTGTTACTGAACATTCTATTTATATTTGGTGATGATCATATGTTCATTGCACTACGGATCCAGCTAATATCTACTGTCAAGTGTTGCATTAGTGCCTTGTTAAATACCCTTATAACTCATTTCATTGACAGTTTGGCTGTATGACACAATGACCTCAGTACACCACTGTCCACCGCTGTTTGCTTTTCCACCCCATATTTCCTATCCCTGCAGCTCTTCTGTGATGTCATCCGTCCTCATTTCCCTTCTTGCTTACGATATGCGGACATCTTCCCAGATTTTCACAGATGTCAACTGCGCATCAACAAAAGCCACTGAGTGTATAGCTACTGAAATGTCCCCTTTAGCAGGTAGGCTGCCTGAAAATGCTACTCTCATCTGGAACTACTTCTAAAGAACACACAGCATGTCATTTACACTATTACTTATACATAATGACAGTTATTATGGTGCATAAAATGCAGTGATCGCTGATTCTGTACAAAGGCCAACAGCTAGCTATCAGAGAAAGTACAATGTACAGATCACTGCCAAACTGTCACACAACCCTACCAATTACTTTATTGAGAAACACATTCCTGAAAGATGTGCCTGAAAGAATATAGGAAAATAAATTACAAGTGAGCAGGAAAATAAATGAAATTATACTTAAGAAGTTTATTCACATTCTCATTTAATTAAATTATATAGGTTCTCATAAAACAAAGACAAAGGTAAGTTTTACTAATATAGCTCACAACCAGTTTGCATAAAGGAACAATAAGAGAAGGGATTTATTCAGGGGCACTCGCTAGAGCTGAAATCTGATTGGCCCCAGAGTGCCCCCTATCTTTCATTATGATTCAAAATACATTATACTCCCCTCAGTATGAATTATAGTTCCTCTTACGCCCCCCCCCCCCCAACCTGAAAAATCCTAGATTCTCCTATAGATAAGGGGAGGGCCACTGTCTTAACTGTCACACCTGCAGCTGTTTCCCGCCACCACTGGTCGTCCCACTGTCACCTTGCGGTTGCACAGCTGTGCTACAGAAGAGACACGACCCCTGAAGCAGCAGCTACGGCAGGCCCAAGCTGCACATGTGACTTACTCTGGGGATGGCGGTGTGACACTAATACAGCCGTACAGCTGCTAAGGGGGAGGGCAGCAGGGTGCGACCTTTCAGGCGATGCCAATAAGTGTTTTCAAACTGAACGCCGCTTTCGTCCTGTCAACTTTTCCTGGCAGAGGAGCAGAGACTGCCAGCATGCTCAGGGGCGATCATGCAGGGTCACATATTAATCACTGGCTCCTCAACCTCTCTCTTCCTGTCAATTCCCTCTCTTTTTCCTTGTCTGAAGAAAAAACATGAAACTTGTGTTTGAGATAATTGATGCATTGTAGCCCAGACAAAAATAGGTACAACCCATGGTTAAAATAAAAAAGAAAAAAAAATTGTGTAGCAGTTATACAAGGACAACATGATGTCCTTAAAGGCAATGCATGGTCTCAAGATTTATATGAAGATAAAATGCATTTAACAATGGATGGATTTAAGATTGGAATTGGAGGTGAGTGTTTATACTCTGAGAAAATGAAAATTAGATTAATTTGTGGGAGTGTTTTTTGAGTGGTGTTGACATGAACTACACACAGCGACATCTTTGTAATTTATGTCACACACAATTACTTATTTCAGTACAAATTATTAAATTTGCCACAGTCTTCCAAAACCAAGATCTTCCCATGGCCAACAGGACTGAAATCAGTCTGATTGTCTGTCTGTCTGTCTGTCTGTCTATCATCTGACTCAATATTGCAGTTTGTATTTATGTCTGTATCATGGTTTCATGTTTACTTCGGAGTTGTCAGTCAAGCTGGTCCTTGTATTTCAATTATTAAATACACAAAAACTACATTAATAGAATGATATGCTAATTTGGTCATTCTGATTGGATGTCGTTGTTCTTGAAAGTTTAGGATATGATTGTGTATTACACAGCCCCGACAGCTTACATTTCCCAAGCGATTTTTTTTTTTTAATGAGGATATCATTTTCTGTTTGACTGACAGGCAGGATGGTGTGTCAATGCTTCCCTGAGGGATCATAGCACACGGCTTCACGACAGTTAAACTGAATAAAGGCCAGAGTAGCCATGCTGACCTAGTGTGTCTCAGACTTGCAGTACAATAGGGCCAAGTTATAATCATGCTCTTAAACAATAAAACAATTAAACAGCATTATTCCATGGGTTTGTTTCCATTTCCATTTGAATGAAACAGCACTGGGACAATCACATACCCAAAACGCTGCACCGTTTCAGACAATTTGTGACAATATTTCTGTAGCCTGCAGCTGATAACTGTTACTGGGCCCTGCCCAGTGTTAGAGGTATGGAAATGGATGCTTGGTTACATGCATCACTGATGTTATGATCAGCAAAATGGGACAAGGTGTCTGACTTTGATATGCTTTTAAGAAATAGCACCAAGAACAGGACTGTAGCACTTGGATAAAATGGTGCCTTAAATTATATTCAGGACCTTTGGAGATCCCTCGTGTGCGGAACAAGGGAGCAGGCAATTACCTGAGCTGAACATTGTTATATCACTACACTGGGACCAAGGTGTTCTGCTCAATCCATTTTTCACACAGCTAGCATTAGGGGCTATTTTACAGCTGTGACTTGAACATTGCATAGTGGCAGTGCATTAAGATAATCATAAATAAACAATAGTGTGAGAGCGGGAATTTTAATTTAATGTTGCTAACATTTGACCTGATGAGCAGTGGAATTGCCAATATATGGCCACCTAACGAGGAAATTGTTTTATTTTACGGACTCCTTGTTGCATTTAAATTCGAAACGACAGTTCTGACTGACCTCAGCAGCAATGCGTCATGAAAGCAGGAAGCGTCCTGCGGTCAGACGTGGGCTGTTCCACGCTGCCCAGATACACAGAGATGCTGTTCCAGAGGGTGAGGTTTCATAGGCTGAGCCAGACACCTGGGTGCCTCTCCTTCTCACCTCTGAAGCGGTGTATGCGGTCAGCCGGGCCCCTGCAGGGCTGTAGGCGGCACCGAGAGAGTAGAGCTCTCCCACTAAAGCCCCAGAAAACGGAGGGAAATTAAGCAGGTGCTTGGCAGCAGAGTTATAGATGGATGTGTCGGGGTTATCTGGACCCTCCGAAAAATGGAAAAGTTTTTATCGATTTTATGGTTTATTTAAGTTGACTAGACAAGCGCACGCCCACGGGAGTATCACAAGTCAGCATCTTTGACCTGAAAAAGATTAAGATTTGCAGGCATTTCTAGTGAAATTCCACCATTTATGACTCTATATGGAAGCCCGTCTAGCTAAGCTTCTGCCTCGCGAACGATTGATCCGTCCCCGGAACACAGATTTAGTGGCTCAAAAGTACAAAATCCGTCTTTTTCACCCACATACGGATGAAAGGCCACCCATAAAATACTATTTTACTAGGAGAGGTAAAACTTCAAAATGTCAAATACCAAATGTCAACTGTAAGGACGAAAATCTAGAAAAAAAGCTTGTTTTTTTTTTTTTTTTTAGTAAACTTAAAACTTTAGTGAGCTAAGGACAGCAACTCTATGCTAATATTGCATAGCTACGTAATTCGTAGTCATTATGACTAATCAGTTTTATTTTATTCACTTTAAATACTGAACCAAAAGCAGTGGGTTATATAAACTACACAAAGTACATTAAGTGGCCACTTTATTAGGTACACCTGCTTGTTGCTACAACTGAATACACACGGCACATATTAACAGAGTGGGACAATGGGTTCCGTTATTGTTTGACTATGCATTAGAAAGTCTATGATATTTAATCTAAGCAATTTTAAACGTGGTGTGATTGCTGGTGCCAGACCTGGTCGTTCAATCATCTTAAAAACAGCCCCCCCGTGTGATTTTTAACAAGAGCATCTATTCAGGTGCTGTTCTGTGGCTGAAAATGCCACTAACACTCTAGGTCTGGAACTATGAATAAACTCTCACTAAGTCATCTGATAATATATTAATAGACAGAAAGATTCTTAAACAAAATATTCAGGGATGTGAGGTTGTGATCAAGTTTACATACACTTTTCACAAACACATTTGTCAAGTTTTGGGCACCCAATGACTTCTAGAACTTTCTCTGTGGCAGAATGACGAAGCAACACACAACTTAAATTGGTAGGTTTTCTGAAACCAGCACACAGTCAAAATTATAAATTATACAGTAAATTATACATGCATGGTCTAAAATATAAATACAGCTCAAATGATATTTGGTTAAATGTCTCTTAGCCTGTTGCACCTCCATCAAATGCTTTTGGTATCCATTAACAAACTTCTGGCAGAATTCTGGTTGGATATTTGACCAGCCACTTTGGCAGAAATGACAAAATTGACCAAATTCGTTGGGTGCCTGGCATGGACCTGACCTGACATATTTTCAGTGGTTTTGAGGTTAGGACTTTGGGAAAAACATTACAAACATTTAATTATTGTCTAATATAGCCATTCCAAAACCAACTTGTTAAGGGTCATTGTCCTTTTGGAACACCCAGCTGTGTCCACATTTCAACCTTCTACCTAATGATTTGAGGTTATGTTGAAGGATTATGATGTGATCCTCCTTCTTCATTATCCCATCGGCCTTGTGCAAAACACCCATTATACTATCACAAAACAGCCAAAGAACTTGTTTTTTTTTTTTCCATCTCACCATAAGACTTTCCTCCAGAAGGCTGTATCTTGCATATGATCAGTCACACACTTTTCTTGATCTGGAGCAGGACCTTTTCTCTTGGGTGGCAGTCACTCAAGCTATGACGATGTACAATTCTTTCACTGTGGAGAGTGACACTTCTGCTTCAGCAGCTGCCTTGGTGGGTCTTGTGTTGCATCTGACCATCTGGACTACTTTCCTATTGGCTGAAGGTGACAGTTTGGACCGTCCTGACTTTGACGAAGTGACTACAACTCCAAAGGACTTACGAACAACTGCCTGAACTGATGATCTTGGGATCTGAAGTTGCTTAGAAATGATTTCAAGAGACATTCCTGACTTGTTTAACTCTACAATCCTCTTTTTCAGGTCAGCACTGAGCTGCTTGGACTTGAACGTGTTGGTCAGTCAGACTGTCGGCATCACAAAAATGAATTATCTTAGTAGATTTATGTACACTACATGGACAAAAGTATTGTGACACCTGGCCAAGGTCTATGACATCCATAGGTATTAATATGGAGTTGGTCCCCCCTTTGCAGTATAACAGCTGCGGCTTTTCTGGATTGGCTTTCCACAAGATTGTGGAGTGTGTCTTTGGGAATGTTTGCCCGTTCATTCAGAAGTAAAGCATTTGTGATGTTGGACGTGAAGACCTGGCTCACAATCTCCATTCTAGGTCATCCAAAAGGTGTTTGATGGGGTTGAGGTCAAAGCTCTGTGTAAGCCAGTCAAGTTCTTCCACACCAAACTCACCCAACCATGTCTTTATGGACCTTGCTTTGTGCACTGGGTCACAGACGTGACATAACAGAAAGGGGCCTTCCCCAAATTGTTCCCACAAAGTTAGAAGCATAGAATTGTCCAAAATGACTTCATATGCTGAGGCATTAAGACATTCCTTTCCTGGAACGAAGGGGCCTTGCCCAACCCCTGAAAAACACCCCCATGCCATTATCCCTCCTCCATCAAACTGTACAGTTGGCGCAATGCAGTCAGGCAGTAATGTCCTCCTGGCATCTGCTAAACCCAGACTCATCCATCAGACTGCCAGACAGAGCATGATTCCAGAGTACAGTGGTGGTGTGCTTTGCACCATTCCGCCTGACGCTTGGCATCATGCTTGGTGATGTGAGGCCAACATGCAGCTGCTCAGTGATAGAAGCCCATTCCATGAAGGTCCCGGTGCACAGTCTTTGTGCGGCGGTCAATGCCAGAGGAAGCCTGGAACTCTGCAGTTATTGAGTTAACAGATCACTGGCAACTTTTATGTAGTATGTGCCTCAGCACTCAGTACTGTTACTGTATGTGCTTTGTCCATGTACTGTATTTTGCTGATCTTGTGTGTATGATTTTGACTGAGCTGGTTTCAGAAAACCCACAATAAGTTATAACGTCTGCATCAAATTAGAGATTTTTATTATGAAATTGTGTGTTGTATAATCATTCTGCCACAAAAAAAGAACAGAAACGTTTGACCACAACTGCAATACAATCATATTTTGCTCCTGGGATTCAGAAAACGGCTTGTAAATCACATGCAAATAATAAACAATGGGTTACTAAGCACTCAGTACTCAGCAATGAATGACGAGTATCTAATGAATAATAACAGTGTTTACTCATTCTTTAGTAAATGCTTAGTGATAAAGGTGTAAGACATCTTTGTAATACATTTCTAAATTTAATTATAAGTGAATATTTTAACGTCTTATCAACTGATTAGTAACAGTCTGTTAATTGCTATGGGGCAGACCATTGAGGATCAGGCATAAATAATTTCTAAGTATGCTTAATAATGTGTTGTTTTTAGTTGCAAGTAATTTGCAAATTCTTTGGTCTTTTATCAAAATTCTTTGATAAAGATGTGAGTGAGATATCATTGTAAAAAATTTTCTAAATTTGCTTGCAAATGAATCATTTTATATAGTAATATACTGACTAATGTGAGGTTGCATGGTTAGCACTCTTACCTCCCACCACTGGGATGTGGGTTTGAGTCTCCACTGTGGTGTTTGCATGTTCTCCCCCTGTCATTGAGGGGTTCCCCCGTCCAAAAACATGTTCAGGTTAACTAGAGTTCCCAAATTGCCCATAGGTGTGTGTGTGTGTGTGGGTGTGTGAGAGAGAGTGTGTGTCCTGTGTTGGGTTGGGTGCCTCCCCATCCTGGCTTGTTCCCTGCCTTGTGCCCATAGGTTCTAGACCCACTATGATGCTGAACAGGATGAGTGGTTTCAGAAAATCGATGAATGACATTAAAGTATAAGTAGCTGCTTATGAATACTTAAGGAGCAGGCATGTGACCAATACACCTTATTACGGTCAAAGGAGAACAGCCAGATGTGTTAAAAACCAATAGGAAGGTCTCGTGCAAAAATTACACCTTAGGACAACTGTGATGTACAGAAAGTCACATGTACTCATTAGCCCTTGAAGTGTCTGCGGAGACCAAAAGGGGGCTCTGTTCGGTATTATATAGGGGTGCCTGATAAAGTGGCCACTGTAGTCTATGTATACATTACATTATTTCACTTGGCAGTTAAAGTGTGATATATCTACTAAGCTACTCATCTTGCAAAGTTAAACATAACACACCTGCTGAGAATAACTGTTTGTTATCTGAGCCAGGTGTGAGGGGAAATAGCCCCAAATTAAGCACAAGAAAATGACGGATTCAGGCTATTAGCTGTATTTGCAGTTTGGAATTGATGAAATCAGAAGAACTAGCAAAGTTTCACGCAGCACCTCACTACGTCGCTCTGCATTCTTCTGCACATTTTTATCTCAGCAGGGAAATATTTAAAGTCATTTTCGGCTCACTGTTTTAATAAAACTTAAAAATAAAGCTATATTATGTCATTTGTATTAGTTTCAACCAGGGGAGTTTTTCTCCTTATGCCACCAATGTGTTATAGAGTCACTGTCAAGATCGCTGTATTTGTACGGCCCTGCCTACTGCAGCTATATATTGTAAAATAGCTAGCAGGAAATTGCCGGTTTTGCTTTTTTTCCAGTATATTTTTAGGAACTCATTTTTTCAAAGCAAACACCATTTCACACCCAGGTCAATTTTTTTTGCACAAAAAATACGAATAACATCTTTATGATACAAACAAATGTATTTTTATGAAGGCTTTCATATACCAAGTCCAACAAATTTGCATTGTTGTCATCCGTCAATTTTTTTTTCCAGTGCTCAATTTCTGAAGTTTTTATTTGGTTTAAAAAAAAAAAAATAATAGTACTAGTGTATATAACCATTGCAATTGTGCATTTTGTGATAGAAGCAAAGAATTTGGTACATTCCTCACCAAAGACATTCCAAAAAATGGATATTGAGCCATCATGGCATCCATTTTTCAAAATGACTCCCAGTGACAACTGTTTGACAGCAGTGTACCAAGGCGGCGGTGTATGGGATCAGTTGTTGTCCACACAAGAACTACTTTCACCATGTAGATGGTAGTTCTGCTACATACAGTAATTGATACATAGTTCTTACAAATTTCAATTTGCATAATACATGCAAGTTATTGAAAATACATTATGGCCACAATTGTTTTAAGATAGTGACCATTACTGGTATGAAAACTGCAATAAAGTTGCATAGACTAGTTTGATATGGATGATATCAGTATCAAATCATGGCTTCTTATAATGGCAAACTTGAATTTGGAACCTCAGAATTACTTTCTTCTGCTACTTATCCTTCTTGGGTCACAGGGGGTCTGGAGCCTGTCCCATAAGCTACGGGCACAAAGTGGGAAACAACTCAGGAAGGGGGGGGGGCGCAGCCTATCGCAGGGCACACTCACACATGCACACCTATGGGCAATTTAGTTGCTCCAGTTAGCCCCAGCATGTCTTTGGACCATGGGGGGGGGGAAACCTGAGGACCTGGAGGAAACCCCACCATGACATGGGGAGAGTAAGCAAACTCCACACACACACGTGATCCAGGCGGAGACTCAAAACCACATCCCAGAGGTGTGAGGCAACAGTTCTAACAACCGCACCACCAGGCCACCCCATCTGATTATTCAATACTCAAATTAAATAATAACAATATCTGCCCCATACTAGTCTGTCTGGGAAACCTGACTCAACACTCACCTTCACGGTTCATAGTATTCCTCAGAGGTCTTTGATCAGCCCCATCTACACAGTGGAGGTAGTTCTGGGGAATGTCCTGAGCATTTTGCATAATTATGACTTATAATGCAAGAGATGGAGATGCAGCTTGGTTCATTGCCTGGTCTTTATTCCACTTCTCTTGATTCCAACTCCTGCACATTGTCATAGCTTCAAGAATTATGGAGACTGTAATACCACCTTGTACACCTCCCCTTTTAGTTACGCAATGCCATAAAACAAAGATTTTTTTTGTTCTTTCGTGTGATTCTGGATGTGTTGAATTAACAATAAATACTTGCAGCAAGTGAACTTCATTGCGCATATAAACAGAAAATATAGTAAAGTCACTTCTGACACAATTATGTACAATTATAATTTATAATACAAGAGAGATGCAGCTTGGGTTATTCCACTTCTCTCAATTGTTGCTCCCACATATCATTGTCATAATTTCAAGCATTCTGGGAACTGTAGCACCCACTTTTACAATTTTGCTTTGTTATCAAATATAAAATTTCTGCTTGTTGGAATTCCATGAGGCTGCGTTGCATTTGAACTCGTAACTTGGAAATTCCAAGTTACAATTCAGAAATTTCAACTGGAACACCCCTGAAGTCAGAATTACTACTTGGAAATAGGGCTGCACGATATTGGGGGGGAAAAAAATCACATTGCAATATTGATTCTTTTGCGATTGCGATATTGGGATTTAAAAAAAATCTAATTAGTTCAATAGCTCTGGTAGCATGGGTGTTCAACTAAAATTTAAAGAGGTCCAGTTAGAGAAAATTTCTTGAAGCAAAGGTCCGGAAGATCATAATGTCTAACTATTTAGTGTGATGTATATTTAAGTAGCCTATCAGTTGTATCATCATTGCATGTAATCAGTACCTGACTGTCAAATCAAGTTAATTCAGTACAATTCAATTCGAGATGTCTGCATACATATGTAACAGTTCTTACCTAAATAAATAATCTGCTTTCGTATTCCATCCATCCATCCATCGTCCAACCCTCTTATCCTTCTGGGTCTTGGGGGGTTCAGAGCCTATCCCGGAAGCTACTGGCACGAAGCAACAACCCAGGACGGGGGGGGCAGCCCATTGCAGGGCACACTCAAACACCCTGCTTTTACATTTCACCGTGTAAATACGTAGCTTATTTTAGGTTTATAATGGAATAATACAGATTTGCCGTAAGATTTCCTGCGCGAGTCTGAAATCGTGAGTGGCATGCCAGATGCTGAAAACGCACAATTTTTGTTTCATTTATATAACAAGTAACATTACTTTATACAGTTTATAAAAAGTGGAAACTTTCACGAACATGAAATCACCAAAAAAACTATGTCTAATTATACAACATGTTATATAATACATAATGCATTTGAAAACATTTCAGTTGTATGGTTTTAGGAAATATCAGTCACTCTGCTAGGAACATTTCGGCTTTTTGGTTGCGGGTGTTAGTTTCGCTGCTGCTATCAACACTAATGGCACATTGGCACAGGCAAAGGTCGCTGTGATCGAGAATGTTTGTGTTTGGTGGTTCGTTCTGTGATCGACATGTTTGTTAGCTACCGGTGCAAAGCTGCGTGTCGGTTCCGTATCCAAACCTTTAAATTAACCTAAATTATATGACAGACTTTTGTGGATTGTTTAAGAATAAGAACAGCGTGGCATTTGTTAGTTTAGCAAAAACACTAAAAGCGTTGTCCAGGCCACTTAATTTAATTTGCGTTACTTAAGAACGCACGTCCTGCCATGTGACTATTGCGCGTGCGTACATGGCGATGACGATGCTGAAACGATATATCGCGCAAGCCTACTTGGAAAGTTGGAGGAATCTATACAATCCCGACCGATATGGCTGCACCAATAGTGGGGCCTGTTTCTGAAAGCAGGATTTCTTGCTTAGCTGAATAACTTGTTGGATTTAAGGCAGTCTAGTCTAACTGTAATGTGTTTAAGCCCAGCTTCTTCCATTTATTTGTAATTATTGGATTTTGTTCTATTTTAGTTCTTGTTCCTAGTTTTTGGTTTGTGCTCTATTTTGAGTTTTGAGTCTAGTTTGAGTCTAGTTTGTGTGTGTGCATGTGTGTGTGTTATATAGTTCTGTTCCTGGTCTTGCTTTGTTCCCTTACCTGTTCTTTAGACTTCTTGTAGTTAGTACTTGTTAGAGTGCCAACATGATAGAACGAAAAAAAAGGGCATTTAAGCTGGGGTAAATTAACTGTCAAGTTATCCGGCTAAGCAAGGAATCTTGCTTTTTGAATCAGGTCTCTGGTTTTGGTAAATGTAAAAAAGCGTCAGGAATACAGAATTTAGGCATATACAAGGGATTAAACTTTACAGCTGCTTCAGATGGTACTTCAGGCTAAGCAAAATTAATATTGAAAACCTGGAAAAAATATTTCAGTCAATTAGCTATTGAGTGAATTGTTTATTTTTAACTGAATTTTTACTAGATATTGATTGCACACAGATAGGTCTATAAATCAAGCAACAATAAAAATATTAATAGCAACGGTTTAATATAATCCAAGCATATTATAAAACCTTAAAAAATTATGGCAAAACCAGCATAAACCCAAGTAACCAGAACAACTTGAAATGATTTAAAATGCCCTTTGTCATCACATAAGACAGGCTAGTATTGTAAATAAAATTAAACTTTTTTTTTCCTATTCAAGAAAACTAATAACATGTAAAAACTGACAACTTTTTAGATGTTCAATTTTTAACAGATTTGAAAACTGTAGAAAAGTTTTCTTTGCAAATTAAATGATGGATAAGGACAATGTGACTGTTGGGCTCAGTATGCCAGCCTTAGAAATACGGGGCACACAGAAAGCCTTGTTTAATTCAGTAAAACATATGTAATGTATTGGCTTTTTTGTTTACAAAAAAAAAATCACATTAGAATCGATGAATATTTCTGTCACGACAGCAGTCAGCAAGCAGGAAGCTGGAAAGGATGAGGATGCAGGACACGGGGGTTTATCATGGGGAATCAAGGGAAGAACAGGGCAGACGGCGACAAACATCAATGACAAATCTGGGGGAAATGAACGCAGACTAAATACACAGAACATATCAAACTGATGGAAAACAGCTGGGCAGAATCGGGGGAGCACATGTGGTTAATCAGGGGGCGTGGCACACACGAGGATTGGACAAGCTGGTCATGACAACTTCTAAGTAAATCATTCATTTCAACCCAGATTATAGTTCTATAAGAACTGTTCTTCTGTGAATTAAAAACATTTATAAGCGGACTCATTTGGTGCTTTTTAATTAGTTACACCTTTACAATAACATAAACCACCAAACATTTGTGTTTAGTTTCCCTTTGGGAGCCAATTACTACAATTGCAATTAATAGAAAAATGGTAAGAACAGAACTGAATGAGTCTATCAAAAATTATGACAATTAAAAGAAAATGTGTGGTATGTGCAGATAATGCTAAACATTGTCAATGGACTTTTGCTATGAAACCAATACATTAAGTTTGCAACATTTTTTCTTTATTAAATGTGTTTCAGTTAATTGGTGAACATGTTACTTTAGCTGATGCATTTATAGTTGCATATAAAGATTGAACTTGTCTAGTTTCTGAATTATGGTCTTTTTTCAGTGGGTTCAATTCAGATGCATAACAGAGAAAACCATCAATTAAAAATTGCAGAAATAGCAAGAGTAAAAGCTATGTATGTGACTTTCTACTAGACCAATAATTCCTTTCTTGTAGTACTTTTTCTTCATTAGTACTGTGATCTCAGGCCAAGAATGCCTCCCTTCTTTGGTCCTTCCTTCTGAACTCTCATTTTCAAGAATCATCAAAAACCATCATTGAAACAAAAGGCAACCCAAAGCATTGCAAAGTTCACACTCCGTATATAAGTCACCTGCCGATGCCACCAGAAACCTTAAGGGAAGGTCAAAGACATAAGACATGATTTGTCTTTCGGGGTGTGGAATTCAGCCACACTTCCCTGAGCCTCTCAGGGTGCCCCATCCCTGAATATCTAAATCCCTTCTTCCTGTTGTACTTTTAGAATTTTTATCAAAAGTATTTGAAAAGCTTGCCGAAACGTCTGCTCGTGTTCCTCTGTTGGAAACCACAAGCCAGAAACAACACAAGTCATTTAGAGCATTTCAGTATTATATACTGTAGGAAGCGTTGCCATTTTTGAGGTTATTTAAATGCCTAGTTCACTTCACTATGGCTCTACAGTACCCTAGCCTGTATTTTTCATTTGATAGATACGACAGTCAGAATGAAAGTTAGTAATGTCATTGTTTTTAATTGCTCTTTAAGGCTTTGAAAAAATGAATAACTTCAGTGTGAGATAAATCGTTAGAAACATAGCATAGAACTATGTGCACTGGGCTTCTGCTGTATAAGAAACTGGTACTTTATAAAAAGAAGTTTTTGAGTCCTTTGAAATTACTTGGATCAAATCAGGGGTTAGGAAGTATTTGGTCCATTCCTCTGTAAAAAGTTTCAGTTTAATTTTTTTGGTATTTCTTGTTTGAACTGTCTGCTTCAGATCATATCAGCATTTTGATAGGACTGGATTTACTTCTGTGGTTGGATCATTGTAATATGGTATGACCCAACGTCTTTCGAGTATTTTTGTTACAGAAAGATGCCTTGACATTCTGTGGAGAATTTCCTGATACGAATTGGAATTCATTGGTCCCAGAATGATTGCATGCTGTCCAGGCCCTGAGGCAGCAAAGCAGCCTATCTCCATTACAGTGTCTCCACCACTCCCCCTACAACACTGTATAATTACTAAAAAGTCTTGACTCGTGTACAGAACACTGTTTCACTCATGCTATGGAACATCCAAGTTATTAGCCATCCTAAGATGCACAGCAGTTTGTTTTAGTCTGTGATAACTTTCCTTAAAAACTACTTTTGTTCAGACATTATCTAACGCAGGAGATGACTTCTGATCCGTAGCTGTCAGTCAAAGGCTGCATGGTGCTGCTGTGCATATTAGTTGGACTCTGACTCCTAGGCTGAGTAGCCACAGTCCCATCTGCTTGACGGTGGACAGATAGAAGTCCATGTCTTTATAAATCCTTTTGTAACCCTTTCTAGTCTTATTAGACTCAAAAGCTCTTCTTTTGAGGTCCTCTGTAATCTTCTTTGATCTGCCCGTATTACACTTGACCAAATTCTGTTGTGAAGAGCAAGTAACAAGACCTGTGTGTTTTTATATGGCAGGACAGGGGAGACCCACGTCTAAATTGATTGGAACACCTTGGTCTAATTGCCCTCTTCTCAAGTTGTATTTACTGTACCATAGAAATTTACAAAGGTTTTCATCAGTGATCTTGAGGGGTGTTTAAACTATTTCTTCAATAATTATAGCAGCATTTGTTAAATCAGATCTTCTTTATTATTATTTAAGTCTGGACCACATATCAATAAAATATCTTATCTCATTTTGAACATTCATAGCATCATCAGTTTGAACGCGGTGACTATTGTGATAGAGCCTTAACAGTTACAATGCACTATTTTTACACAAATTCCATCAAAGCTATGTGTCTGTTTCTGGTGTAATTTATCATTTTACCTGTCACATGTTCCATAACCATTAGCAAAAAAAAACTGGTCATCATAATCAGAAAAAACTAAAAACCACCTCTCATTATTTACTGTTTTCTACATTAAATTTTAGAATAATTGCGATATTGATATTGTGAAAATATTGTAAACTAATTTTTAGCGCATATCGCCCAGCTTTAGTCAATCCTGTCCTCTTGGACGAACAGTGGCAGTCAGAGGAAGAACCTGACAATTAAACTGTCAGTGTTTTATAGTGTTTTGCCCTATGATAGAAACATTTATTTTCATATAATTTATTTATTAAAGTTAGAAAAACAAAATTAAAACATTTTGTTTTGCAGTCCATTGAATTTGTCATCTTTTATCGTGATCTGATTCTGGGGCAATTCTAAAAGAATTTTAAGCAAAAATGGAGCCTTGAAATACAGAAATAAGTCTTGAATTATATCATGATAATTACAGTATCTACAGTTTGACATGAAAATAATTATTATAAAATAGTCTGCCATGGCATTTTAGGATTTATTTTTGCAGAAATCTAGATTATTCCAAATGGCTCCCAGACTGTAGTGAATATTCTCTGTATAATATTGATCACTCATAAATTCAGAATGACATGCTTATCCATAGTTTTTAATCACATGACTGGCTAGGAGACCTGGAGTGCCTTACTGGTCACTCCCTTGACCTGCAGTACAAGTCGGTTAACTTTCCATCTGTTTCAAGCAACAGGTACTTTGTTCACCTAAGCAAAAATATCAGAAAAAAAACTGCAAGTTTTGGGCACTTGTCAATATAAACAGCAAAATCCATGCCAGACCTTTACTTTAGTGATGTCTATGTATATCTAGTGAAGAATCCCTCCTAGAATAATGCTGTCAGGGAGAATGTTTACAAAAGGACAGACAGCTATATGTCTGATTATGTCCAGCCTATTACATTAGTTGCATTTATGAGGACCTCTTTTGTTTGCCTCTCCATATTTCTGCCTCAGAAAATCCAATAACTTGTATCCTTTTGTCAAATATTGGTGAAATTTGCCAGCACTTATTAGCAGAATAATGTTGTTTTTTGCAGAAAACAAAAGATTGATCTGCTGGCTAGATTTGATAGCTAATTATAAACGTGTCATGGGTCAAATCAATTAAAAAACAATAAAAGACCGTTTCACAATTTGATCTCAATCAATCCTCTTAATAACTAACAAGAAAAGGACTTGTTCAGTCTCCATGGTTTTGGAGTGGCAGTGAAGCTTTGTATGAAATTATGTGTGAAGTTTAACCTACGAGTCTTGTGTCTCCCATGCTTGCTTAGAATAATTGTCCCAGTTCTTGTTGTGCAGTGGGAAAGCGACACATAAAAGCGGTTAAGAGCTCCCAAATGTGTCCGGTCGAGACTGACAAAGAACTAGGTTCCTGAACTTTAGTGTGAAAATAGCCATTTATGGTTCCCATTCTTTCATTTCCTCTCCAGGGATGGATCCAAGTCTGATAGCACAAATCTACAATGTGCTCTTTTCTTTCTTGGATGGTATTCTGCAGAATCATAACCCAGGCTTAACTGTTCATTAGCGAAGTCATACTGTTGAAAAACAACTAGCTGTTATTTTGGCTAAACCAACGTGGCAAAAATTAATGGCGGGTACTGGAATAAAGTCTTGCTTCGTCCTCCGGGTGGGTAGTCCTATAAAGATGTGACGTCACATGATACCATGAAGTACTTGCTGAGTTGTTGGACTCTACAGAGGGCAAACACAAAGTCTTAAGTTATATAGTTTAAATTCTGGTCAAAATAGCCACTTTCTGATGAAGCAGTATAGAGATCAATGTTGGCAGATCTTCTGTAAGCTGCAGCCTTGTACCACCAAAACACTATGATCTAAGCTCTAGGTTGATGGGTAATATAAATATAAAATTGTGTGATTTGTCATAAGCAATTTTAGTTGCGGTCATTGCGCCTAAATGAGGTTGAAACTGGCATTTGGCATCTACCTCTTTCTACCACTTATACAGAGGTTAACAACAGATGCAGACGGCCATATGGGTTATGGAGCAAACCGTCCCTGTGCTGGATTAAATCACTGGTTCTCTGTAGCTAACACCACATAACACTTGGCAACTTGCAGAGATGACTTGCTTATAAGAGTAATACATTTAGGCAGTTCAGCGTTGGTTTGGGAAAATTTTCCATTAGAGTTTAGATGATTTGTAGCTTATAGATATTTTTTATAAATAATACAAAGCCGTATGCATATGATCCAGAGTCCTTTCCATTCCGGGGCATGGTCTCTTACAAGAAGACATTTATATAATCCATAGGCAATACACTGTCAGTGCATGGCTTCGGAAACATGAATGTTATCTTCCATTAATCTTTTACACCTGGGCCTCTCATCTCTCCTGAACTGGGATGTGAAATGCCTTCTTTTGGCTATTGAGCATTTTATAAATCAAACAATGCATTGCTTTTTCTGACAGAGACTTTTATTATGAAATCTGCTCAACGATTTCAGGAATGAAATATGCAGAAGATTGAGTACCTCTGCTCTAGACCCATTCCATCACCTCCATTTATAGATGTGATTTACTGTGCAACAATGGTGAAAATATTTATGCTGCAAAGTTACAGAGTCTATATCACATGTCATTTTGGAAAAGGTTCAGATATTGGCCTAAAGGATTTGCGTGTTTGTCCGTTTTAACCAAGATCTAATACAGAGCATAATAATTTGTAATTATCTAAGGCCTTTAATGAACATTTCAGAAGCCTGATTTAATTGAAGTCAAAAAATTGAGTTGAAGTTTTATATTATTGCAATGAATTGATAAATAGGATCATATTAATAATTAATTTGACACCAAAATATCCAACAATATCCTCATGACTCAGAGTGAAAAAACATTAAACATGGGTTACTTGGATGATCAATAAATGTCATTGATATTCACCCAATATACTTGTGTAGGGGAGTCTGGGGACCTACAGTTACTCCTTGCATTACTTTGTTCAATTTAATTCCCACCTAAAATGTGATGTCATCAGTCTTCTCTTATACTGCCCCCCTCCCCTGCTTTAAGGAGCTATTAAAAAATGGGGCATCCATTCATGTTCTGGGATGCCCCAAATGGCAGGATCAAATCAACAAAGGTTTTCTGTTTTTCGTGGAGGATATATTCCCCCCCCCCCCCCCCCCCCCCCCCCCTTACCCCGCTCCAGATATTCGCGACAATATTCA
>JAODKE010000051.1:20135007-20148410 GCA_026779605.1 Mormyrus hasselquistii
CCCCCCCCCCCCCCCTTTTAGAGGCAACAAAAAAAAGGGGGCCCCACTTTTTTTTGGTGTGCCCCCAAAAGCATGGTCAAAAAAACCCAACTTTTTTTTTTTTTTTTGTGGGATTTATTCCCCCCCCCCCCCCCCCCCTTGCTGTTTATCCTCCACTTAATAAGGCCTGTGACATACTCTGTGGTGCACAATGTATTCTGCTTCAGAGGGTGTGTTACATTTCAGACAATATATAAAAAACTTTTTTCCTTTAAGCAAACAAAACACTCAGTTGGCAAACAGTCAGTTTTATTTTAAATGTAACAAAATAAATTACATTTTTTGTTTCACAGAAAAAAACTACTCAAGTTACATCCCTCATTGAAGAAAACACTTCCTGAAAAATGTTTACATTTTTTTCAGCTTTATTTTATAACTTACATATATTTCCAGACAGCCTTTATCCGGCTTTTAGAATCAGCGATGGGTCAATACAAATATTTTCATCATCCTGTGGTCTGTGGAAGAAAATGTGTCATCTCTAAAAAAAAAATCAACTGTGATTTAATACTGGGATGTGTAAAAAATCAACTGTGATTTAATACTGGGACATGTAAAAATTCAACTGTGATTTAATACTGGGATGTGTCTTCAAAGCCATTCGTGACTGGCATGTCCTCAAAAACTGTCGTTCATTGTGCACAGTCAAGACACCCTAAATAAGAGAAAAATAATAGCATTTTTTATAGATCACTTTTAACTAAATGAATCTTCACAGGGTGTTTGACGATAGATAAAACCATATTACTAATAGGTAAAATAGACCATTGTAGACCTCTTTTTAAGATAAGCATTCAGTTAATCACTAGACCAGATGTGATTAAACTGATACATTTTGTTTTATCAGTAAATAATCATACTCTGTATCCCAATAGTCATTCATTCACTACATTTTAAATTGGTTCAAACTAGTCAGCTATTAAGCAGTTCAAGTAATTCAATTTCCTGTGTTTACACAAAACAGCAAGGGAGGTTGCAAACTAGGCCGGGGGCCTCAGTAAGAGGCGGGCAGCAGAGCTGACACATGACCTGTCACATGTCACATGACAGGGGCCCGCCTGCTCCCCCTGAATGCATCGCAAGGCCATTGCCATACAGTGCCTTGCAAAACAATGCTTATTACTGCATAACACAAATGATTGTTGGACATTCATTTCCCTGTGAAAATTTAATTCAAAATAATAATCCTCAAAATGAAGTACATCAAGTGACGTTTTACATGCCTAAGATAGGTTCCAGGATCCCTCTGCAACCCTGACCAGAATATGTGCTTAGGAGGATAGATGAGTTTTAAATCACAAAATTCATTCATCTTCCATACCGCTTGTCCCCTGGTCACAGGGGTCCAGAGCCTATCCTGGAAAACACAAACACAAGGCAGGGAATGAGCCTGTCTGCCACTGTACATATGCTCATCTGTGCACTGTGTTCCTGCTACACCAGAATGTCCCCCTGGGATCAATAAAGAAAACGATGGGCTCCAAACCTATTGGAGGGCGGACACACACGCATAGGTATTTAATTGTATCTTTGTGGGGACTCTCCATTCATTTCTATGGGAAAACTCTAATCCCAACATGACGACCCTAAGCCCTACTCAGTCCTAACCTCAATCATAAAGAACAAAACTAAATATAAGACTTTTTGGCATTCGCAGATTTTTGTGGGGACCCGGAAAATGGTCTCATGAAGTCAAAATAACGATAGTATTTGGTCCCCGCAATGTAATATAAACCTAATCCACTCACACACACACACACACACACACACACACACACAATTTGGCAAATCCAGTTCAACTAAGCATGTTTTGGACTGTTGGGGAAGGCAGAGAAGAGAAGTCCCATGAGGAGAACATGAGAACATGAGGAGAACAGGAGAACATGAGGAGAACAGGAGCAGAACGTGCAAACTCCACACACATGGAGCTGGAGCGGGGAAACAAACCCTGCCTTCCAGAGGTGTGAGGTGACCACAGCAGCCGTGGTGTGACCATGCTGCCCCCCAAGCCTGGAGATATTTAAATAAATCTGAAATATTCTATATTAGAATCTTTGAGATTATTATTTCTTGTAAGCACCTCGACAGTAACTATAGCCTCAAGTCTTTTTGGGAAGTGTCTACTAGCTTTTGACACTGGTTTCATGTGATGTCTGCCCATTGTTGTCGACAAATCTGTTGAAGTTCTCTCAGGCTGCTCAGAAATTGCTTGTGGACAGCCGTTTTCAACTCTCACCACAGATTGCAAGGCATGTAACTGACATTTCAAACCGTGACTTTGACAGGATTGAATCTGTCTTAATACACAGCATCTGTTCTGAGCTTCCTGTTACATTTCAGAACACTTCATGCTAAATGTTGCCTATATCACTGTCAGCTCTGGAAATAGCACATTAACAATAATGATAAACTGAATTTACACTTCGTCATTATCCTCATTCTGGCTTTATGAAAATACAGCAATAGAATCAAGGTCAGCCTTCCCAAGCCCATTGAATAAGGACATTTACTCACCTTTTAAATGAAATTCAGCCTTTTGGTGTCTTTTTGGGGCGTCCTGCAATGAAAGGCAACACAGTTTAACCTTTGTCCTGCAATTAAAAATTCAAATATTGTAAGAAATTTGCAAAACGACAGCATGCTGGCACTTGATTTAAACGACAACATGTTATGAGTGTCTTGATATTATTGTGTATAAAATACTAAAGTGTTATAGTTATTTATCATGTGTTTTTTTATGGCAACATTATTTTTAATAGCGTAAATCTAATAAGCAATAATACTACTTATCTACCTATTTTAAATCTCCATACATTTAACAGTGTTTAAGAAAACATTTTTAAGCATGTTATTAGACTATTTTTGTTTATTCCTTTTAGGGGAAAAATGGTTTATGTCAAGGTTACGATTAAAATGCCCACTTGGTTTATTTACCTTGTCAGCTGGAGAGCATATATTAGCTCCGCCCATCCACTTTCAGGCAAGGTGAACATCATTTAGATTCCCTCTTTAACTCTGTTTAGACACTGAAAAAGTCTTGCTTGACCAAAAGGAAAAAAAAAGTAAGAACAGAAACAGTGAAGAAAAAAAATACTACAAGGATCTACAAACGGAATGAAGCTTTTATTTGCATAAAATTTTACTCCAAATCTTAACTGTCCTAAGAATTCTATTCTGTGTAGATATATTTTTTGACACACACAGAACACACATAAAAATTTAAAAACAAATGCTCCATCTAATTCTTTACATTCAGTAAGTCGCCAATCAGCCTCTAATGTTAGAGGCCAAAGATGGGAACATTTGTAAATATACCAGTTATGCTGATTAGCTAATCAGTTACAATATGCTGAACAGGCCTTCCAGTCATTTAACTGGCTTATTATATACAAAGACTAATACTAGAATCAAAAGGGTTCTCAGAAGTATCGTGATAAAACTGAATGCTATATTGTGATATTGCTTGAAAACAGAGGCACACAGGATTAGTAATTACCTGTTTGGATAAAATATATTATAAATGATGAAAATTATATTTGACATATTTTTTATTTTAATAAGTGTAATATTATGAGCATTTAGTTATTAAGGAAGAATCTATGGATATTTAGTACATTTGATAGTATAGGCGATTTTATAGGAATAGCATAGAGGCCCATCAACTGCACACTTAGAAATATCTCTTGAACACTATTACCATTGGAACTGCTGACATAAATTAGACAGGTGTCTTGAATCATTCACATCTATGTAATACATATCAGTAGCTTGACAGGTCCAAGTTGATAGAATGTTATTTTTAACTTCAATTTTTTTTTTTTATTTTAACAAAAAGTTTTGTGCCACCACCATGAAATTTATATTTTAAGGGTTTAAACTTGGAATTTGGCCTAGATAGGAATTGCAGATATTAAAACTGCCTGATATTATATTCTCGGCTATTTGCTTGTTAGTTTAATTCAATGTTATTTTAAAGTTATTTTATACAAAAAATACAACTACGTTCTCACACAAGTATTTTTTTCAAAAAGTTTATTTATTATCAACCAAGATGAAAATATTAATTAAAGGGCTTACAAAAGCTCATTATTTTAATAATGCAAACCTCCACTGGTTCTTTAAAATGCCACCGGCTTACCTTTATTACTGTGGTTATTTTTATATCCCAATTTATACATTTCCATTATTGTTTTTATTCATATTATTATTATTATTCATATTATTCATATTATTTTTATTATTATATGTCTGTTTTCTATAAATTTCCTATAAACAGAGTAGTAGTTTCCTGTATTGAAGTTTTGATACGTTTTAGTAAATTGGCTTTTCTTTACGAGAATTCTTTTAGTCTCTGGAGATAAAGAGAACACACGATCAATATATCCATCATATTCAACAAGCATTTCAATGCTTTTAGAAGCATGTATTACTGTCAGCAACGACTAGGCTCGATTATTAAGGAAATGCCTATGAAATGAAAAGAAACACTGCTGCGAATAAATACAATGTTGGGTATGTCAGATCAGGCCAAACGAGGACGTAAGAAGAAAAAATAGGATCCTACAAGATTTCACAACATGCTTCTCTAAGCCCTTTAACACTAAAATACTCTCAGTTACAAAAAGGAACAGTACAACAATATTTGCAACATGATCTCCTGTCTTTGATTTACAAGGAACATCGTCGTTTATACCAGTCAAAACACTACTTATGCTACCCCAGCCCTCTATTATAAATAGAAATAAACTATTAAACAAAGCAACTAACATGTTAAAGAAATAAAACCTTCTATTTAACATAACAGGCTCAGTGGCTTCAAATTCTAATTTATAAAGAATGGATAGTTTACCTATTTTACAGTTGTGTTTTCCAGAAGAAGCTGTCATTACATACGTTATTGGTCTCTGTTATAGTGTCCACAGCATTTTAAACAGGCATTACAACTATATAATGGTCTTTTCACCATCTCCTTTTTCCACCTCTGTTAGTTTTTTTTTTCTTTTCTTTGTTTTTGTTCATTTTATTCCAAAAGGAGGAAAGGGGGCGTCCTCGATAGAAAATCCATCATTTGGAACAACACAGGACATGTTGTGATGTAGCAGTTCAGTATCTGGGGTACGGCTGCTCCCTGTATGCCCCCTTGGATGTTCTGGATGGTAGGGCTTTGTGTCTGCTGCTGGTCCATTCCTCTTGGCCTGGTGGAAGAAAAATGGAGGGGCTATGGGAGAATGCATTGTTCTTTTGTTTGCTTTCTAGCTGCATCAAGAGCTCATGGCACGTTTGAAGCACCTGCCGCAGACTCCCTCTAAGTTTGCCACGCTGATAATTTGTTTGGATTTCGAATGACATTAGCACAAAACCAATTATCACTAGTTCAAGATCAAAAACTCCAACCAAGCTGCACTATCAGTCTTCCACCTGGAAAGCTTTATTTATTTAATTGAAAAAGAACATCAAAGGGTACTTGAAAAGAGTCTGTTTAGTGTCTCCCAGCAAAAAGGTCACAATCACCATTAACCAAAATCAGCATTCATTCAAGCCCATCACTGTCAATGTGTAAGTGCCTCCATTGATTGTTTCCTTTGTCTGATCTTCAGCCAACCAAGATACATCCCCGGAGCAGGAACTTGCATCTGGCTGTTTGAGTAGTAGTACATCTTTTATTGTTTCTAGACAGGCTTTTTTGTTGCAAGCCCATAACCAATAGTTTTTAATTAAGGCTGTCACCCTTTCACTTAATGTCACTTGAAAAGCAGATTTGAACAAGGTAACCCGCAGGACTATACATCAACTTTGTACAGGCAGCTCCCAGGTTACGAATGAGTTCTGTTCTCAATGTTTGTCTTTCAGTGAAATTTGTAGGTAAATCATAACAGGCACATACTGTAAGGTTAGTCAAATCTTTGCCTTAATATATAGTATATATCATAGTATATATCATAGTATATATCATAGTATATATCCTCAAGCTGACGAACCGTTGAAGCTGCACATTGTTTTCATGAGTATCAGAAAGTGGTGTGTGTGTTCGTTATTACGAACCGTTGTATCTAACTCAAATAATTAATATAATAGGTTTATTGGCAGTCCATTCGTAAGTATGAGTTGTCTGTAAGGCGTTCTTAGCCTGGGGACTGCCTGTATACCGCAGCGCTCTTTTGAATTACTAACACAAGTATTGACTTGAGAGGAGGAGATGTTCCGCTGCCCATTTGCAAATCAATCCTCCTCCTCCCATTCAATGTCGACAATAAGAATGGACACACACCTGGTGCAAAATGTTTGAAAAAGCTGGTGCTAAATTATTCCAAGTTTCTGATAATGCTAACCTTCTCCCAGTTTTTATGTGACAATCACTTTGGTTCCATGCTCCATTTCTACTTATATCTAGAAACATCTAAAACTGCTCTTGGTATTAGTCCCGTTGGGGAGGAGCATAACTTTTTATGCAGTTTGAGCAGCTGTTTGGTTTACACTAATTATGATTATTAATCAATGCAGCATTTTGTTGCTGCAAACTACCCTCTTTCCTACAGCGCACTCTGATAATGGCAACGCGAAAGCTCAATGCACTAAAGGGAAAGAGGCACCTGTTCTCATGCTCCCTGGGATTAGACGTCCCTTTCCATCGAACATCAGTGCAGGTTTGTCGCTTCAAAGAATGAAGCCGCCTATTTATTCAGCGACAAACTTAGAAATTGAAATAAGAAAGCAGCAACTAGCTTTCAAGTTCTTGTCATGGAGAATTTTCCTGGAAGACTGCTAGCTGCTTTTGCTGGTGTGGATCGTTCCATAAATAATTAGCTACAAAGCTGCGAGAAAAGCACAGAGGTTTCCCGGGGTGGCAGGCAAAAACGAAAATAAAACAAAAAACAAGACATTCGTTTGTACAGTGGCTTTGGAGATCACACTTCAATAAGGTTTCGAGCTATCTGACGTATTTTATTGATGCTATTTTAATGCTAATGACTTCCCATGGCGAAACTTAGCTACACACATGAAACGAAGAAATATTTGGTTTGTCTCTTTCATAATAGAGAGTGCCATATACTGAAACAAATGTCTTTTAGCACATGCCATCTCAATGAATAGTAGGGACAGGGAAACTTAATTCAGCCATTTATCACTAAAGGCTAGTCTTAAGAAAGACAGACGAAATAAGCAGCTGAACAAAGTGTAAAGGAGCCAAGACGGTTTCATGGCTAATCATGCACTGCCCAAAACTGACTTCTCTCTGGAAGGAAAAATATGTGCTGTGAAGTCTAATGCAGCCTTTATGAAAATGATAGGCTCTCTATATTTTAAGACAGTAATAATGATACGTATGACTGTTGTAATCCATCCCCTAACCACTATTCCTGGTTAGGGTCTGGGCATGTCCTGATTTTCTAGGAAATGAACTCAGTCACAGTCTTCATTGTATGACGTCACCACATTAACTAAGACCTGTGTGTTCTGTTTAGTGGCAAGGTGTGTGGATTTGTAAAGTTCCAATTTTATTGTGTATGCCTTTTTTGTAAGATGCCTTTTGTAAAGATACAAAACATAGGAACATGTTAACAATGTTGTCTTTCTTTAATGATGATAGTAATATAACAACAACAAGAATAATAATAATAGTTATAATAACAAGACTTGACCAGGTAACCATCCAGGCACAAACACACACATGTAGCCCGCTGAGACATGCCTTCTCCAGAGCCTGGAAATCTTGATTTTGAAAATGAGAAATAAAACAGACCAAAGTAGTGATGTCATACAAAAAATACTGTGATTGTTAAAAAGGTCAAATGCAACCCAATCCCTTGCTGACCCAGGGGCACACCAAATCAGGGTGTGGTAGGGTTTGGGACCCCCTGAACAGGACTAAGTAAATAAGGTTTACTGAAACCATTTGCAGACTCAAAGACATAAATAGGAGACAGCTTAACACTCCCTATTAGGCATGCTATGTTTTAATTTCTCCGTCTCCATTAACGAGCCTCTACTCTATCCCCCAGCCCCTGTTTAACAATGATTTGCCAACTGTTTGTTTGACATGTTCACCTTTCTAAAGTGTGCACATGTTGGGATAATTTTCAGGTCAAGGGCAATCTCATGTTATGGCTGAAAATTCCATAGAGTAGATGCCAGATGACTGGTCAGCACCCAATGGAATAGACAGACCACAGTATTAAGGAGCAATGGGCAACTGATGACCCCTACAGCTGTGTTTGTATTGATCACAGTATGCTAATATTAATGTTTCTTTCAATTAGGTTCCTGTTTTATTGTTTTTTTTCTTTCTTCAGTGGAAAAATGGTGAAATGAATTTCTAACACTAGGACATTTGACATGTGTTTTGAATTAACTGAACTAGGCCGACTTTTTTAAATGAGTACTTCCTAATCCCGCATTTCTGCAACATCCCGGGTATGATGAAGTCAAGAGACGATAGCAGAGCTTAATTGCATGTCATTTTCTGTTTAATGCAACATGAATGAACAAACACTCGACTCTCAGAAATTGTCAACATTTTAAACGTCTTACTTCTCACCGTCTTTCTCAGAACATAAGAGTCCAGCAGCCCATAGCCAATAATTACATATATAAGAGGACCACTGCAGTCTATACTGATTGTTAAAAACTCATAATTTCTAGAGCCTACTGTATGTAATTGTTTCTTACAACCAAACTATGAGCTCATTAGCCTCATTTCCTTAGATTAGCACATATGTGCCCTGCTAATATGTGGTACGCACTAGCACAGAACCGCTACAGACGGCTCCATACCGTTATCATATGCCCTGAGCAGAGACGTGTCCATAAAACAAGGAATCGCGAGCATCATGGCGGCTACCACTTAGTGTGGCTTTACTGTAAGTGCAGCCACAAACTGTGCAAAGCAGCCTGACGCGCCGAGCCAAGCACGTTAGCCGTGGGCTCCAGGGAAAATGAAGAAAATGAAGAAGCCCGAACGGATTGGTCTGTCAAGTGAACAAAGGCCATCCCTTAAGGAGCAAGAGCAGAAGTAGATTGAAACTGCTCTAAAGGCCGTATCGACAATCTTATCTTCAGACAAGGTGAGAGGCTGCGTCATTAAAATAAATACAAAGCGAAACACCCCCGGGTCTTTGATGCACTTAGAATGAAGGCACCGCTCCTTACAGTAAAATGTGGCTCTGTGATGACGGTGTTAATAGAAGCACTGCTGAATTAATGAGCTGCAAATGTGCATTAAACATGAAATGAGTTACAGCATTATTTCATGAAAATGTACATTGAACTCACCATATGAATCATAGGATTCGTCGCTTATGCCGTGGCCATACTCATAATACTCTTCTGAGCTGTGGAGAGATGAAAGGATGCCTTTTTTAAGATTATCAATATCCAAGATAAAGCCAAATTTAATGTACGTGCAGTAAATTAGTATCCATAATAATGAATGCATTAATTATAGGAATGCATGCTCGATGACTGTTACAGACGTGCATCTCCATTCTTAGTGCTGCCATGGCTACATTGTAACCTGTGAAACGCATCAGCAATGAGTATTATGTTCTATTTCATTATATGTGAAATATCCTAACTGTTACAATTGACAACTCACAGCAGTAGCAGGAAGTTATAAAGAAAATTCCAATTATTAAACAAAAAAAGAAATTCAAAGTTGCGTATAGGGGTGGGATTATGTGGTAACATTCCATTTCCTATACTTATTAATATTTTTACAGAGGAAGGACAGAATTTTATATGATAACTGAAGACATGTACATTAGGGCTTTGATGTCTGTGGACTGGTTTACGTCATATATAATGGAGGGGGCATCTGGGGGATTCTACATGATTTTATTTTTAAATATCCTGAATACTGAATAATGGTTTGTGGCCAGTATTTTATTACTTTGTGACAGTGAATAGCTAAGTGGGCAAAATGAAATATGAACAAACAAGCAAAAAATATACAAATAAAAAAAAAAAACAGTTGCTGAATGCCGTACGTTTGAGACAGGGAGGTCAGTTCGGCTGCTGTACTGCCGTGGTGGATGAACACTACAGTAACTATGGGGCCAACACTTAAGGTCGACTTTCACTGTAGAAACGTGCTCGTGTGAATAGAGGTTCCCCTTTCTCCCCACTGGACACTTCCCATATAAGTTATATTTTCCTATAATTCCACAATATTGCATCTCTATCTCACAATTTCACATATGGAGATATGAGAGATTCCAGTCCTCATCGAAAATAAAGGAGGCTTTTCAGCATTTTGGCCTGGGTCGCCAGTCGCATGCCGAAAAAACAATCCTACCCTGGCATCATTCAGCATTCCTGCTATCATTCAGGCCCGAGTGGTAATTTATTGTAAGGCTGTCATCAATCCCGCACAGCCGATCACAGCTGAGCCCCCGCTTCCTGTACCTGTCAGTCTTCCCTGCGACAGCGCTGTGTTTTCCCTCTCCTGGCTTTTAAGGCTGGCAGAAAACACATTTAAAGGCTTGCTGCTAATTTAGTTCCAGGGCAACCCACAGAGCGCCGGCAAGCAGCAGGGCATGTGCCTCACCGACTGACCGCTTCCATTTCCAGAGAAGGTGGCAATGGAATTCTCAGTTCAGTGACCAACACTCTGTCATTATTTTTTACATATTTTTTACATTGTGTCTCCCATTACTTGACATTCAATTAGATTTTTCCTTAAATGCCTGTTGTGTCAAAAATGATATTCTTTCAGTTTGTTTGTGATATGAAACATGTTGAAGGCTGTGTTTTTCTTCTTCTTCTTCTTTGCTTTCTACCATATCTTATACTACTCCTATTTCATATACCTGTGCTATTCGAGATTGAAGTATCTATCGTCAACTGACCAGTTGTCAGTGTCAGTTTTGGGAGAACAATGTAGCTGATGGAAGCTCAAATATAAATATCCGTCACATATGGTGAAGCACTGCAGTTTTTTTTTGGTAACTATATGAATATCAAAAAGGACATAAATGCTGCTTTGTACTCTGTGCCTTTTCCCTCCTGGGATAAATGGTGTTTATGCACCACTACGCTGGAGAAGCACTTTTGAAAATTGGAATAGCGATATGGAATTTTTAATTTGAATTTCCTTGACCTTGTATCAGTGAACTGAAAACCCACATTCCGGGTGTCCTCACTTTTGAACCATGCTATAGAAAATGTTCCCAGAGCTAGCAACCAGGACAAATGACTGACGATAACGTAGAGATCAGGACCTTTGAGAGCTGATAAATCCATGTATCCAAGTGGATGAGAGACCTCCAAATGCTGTTAGAAACTTCTAATTTCTACCGTGGCACTTTGTCAATATTCCTGTTCAACACCTCACCCTGTGTCCTTTTCTACTCAATTACCCTTGTCAGAGGCTTCTTGGGGGCGCCAGGAGGACGAGATTCCAGGTGAGACCAACCGCAAACGAGCTCTCCGCTCAAATAGATCTACTGCCGTCCTAATTACTACTTACTAGTCAAAGAAACACAGATGACCACCAAAGTAAGAGCGGGACCTACCCGTGAAAGGACCCATAGGAGATCTTCCAGCAATACATTTAATGGCTAAAGATGAGGAAGAATTGATGATTGCATTCTGTAATTTTACTGCTGACTTCAAAGGCAAAGCCCGCTCACACCTTTTAAAAATTCCAGCTTTCTAAAAATAGCCGCTTTAAATATGCATCAGCCAGTCATATTTAAACATTGCAAGTAATAGGTTTTTCATCATTTATGAGGAAATAATAAAAGAGACTCCTCTGTGCAATGGATATCAGTGTTATCTACAGCTACAGTGCATGGACCAAACAATGGGAGCACTGCCCTTGTGCTCCAGTGGTCCATTAGACGGCTGGGCGTGTTTTAAATCCCATTAGAAGAGCGGCCCTGTCATAATTGCCAAACCGCTCTGACTTTCTAAATAGGTCAAGCTTTGATTTGACATTCATTAGCCAGACATGTCCCAGTCCGGTGCCTCCCTCGCCTCACGGCTGGTGAAGACAAAGAGGATAATCATCTGCCTTAACAGTCGGCCTGGACCTTGAAAAATAAACATAAGCACTATTAGGTAACCTTGCCTCGCGATCTGGAGTTGAATTCCGATCCCACATCCCAAAGATTGGCAGGTCTCCGCAACATCTGTCATAACCATGAATGGGTGATTTTAAGTCTGTGCGTCGTTATCCCGGTGCCATTAAACAGATGGCAATGCTAAGTCTGAACGATGTGCTATACATCCCTGGCGGACACTGTTTCCTTATATTACTGTGGCTCCTCAATCCCTAAGTGGTATATCCTCAGAAATGAGGAGAACAGGAAGGCTGCAGAGACAAACGGTATTGATAACTGGAGCTTGATAACAACAGACTCCCTGAGAAAGGACGATGTATAAATGTGTGCGTGTGTCTATATATATATACTGTTACAGATATATATGACTTTGAAACCGCTTTGATTCCAAGATGAATGGTGCACTTTATTCAAACTGGAGTGCCAACTAGAAAGAGGATAGATGAGCACAACTTGGAAAATATATGCAGCTTAAACACAGTTTTCCAAAATGTACCATTTTCACTTTAGAAAATCATGTGGGAATGAAAAAAATGCATTTTGACAGTTAGCACTTGGAATGTTGCAGCATTTGGATTATGCTGAAGGCATATCATAAGGCTGCTGATTAATCCAATTCAACAGCAAAGCCAGCAGTTATGTTGGTACCACAGACTAGTGGTGTAAATCTAAAGCTTTGCCATGATATGGTTTTACAAAGCAGAGATTTGATATCTGACGATATTTGAAATGTTACTGCTATACAATACAATTTAATTCGACTCAGTCATACATGATCAATATTTTCAATAAAGTGAAACTTTAGTGGAGTTTATTTGAATTCAAAATACTTAAAAAAAATGTTTGACTTTTTATTTTAAGAAGAGAATATGTTCAAAAACAACTATACATGTCTAATATGCACAAAAATGTCTGTACAAGAAACACTTTGTCTTGTATTTATAATTTAATAACAAAAAATCTATTTCTGGATATACATAACTTACTTTCTTAAAGTGTAGGAACAAGGTGTACTAAACTGCATTAAATGTACTGTAACATTTTGGTTTTTATTCTTTACTAAGGTGAGACTTTAGATTGCTTTGTGTGGGAGATTTTTTGGCACCATTTTGGCAAATCATCAGGGTTTAATGATATGAATCGCTATTTGTTTATCGAGGCGGTTAAATTGTATTGTGGTCTTAACAATTGATATATATCAATTAGAATCAATGAATTTTTACAGTGCAGGCTATTTTATTAGCAACTTCCCAAACCAACTCAATGTTTTTAAAGCATATACTGTAAGAGGTAAACAACATATAT
>JAODKE010000051.1:20156605-20173996 GCA_026779605.1 Mormyrus hasselquistii
CTATCTATCTATCTATCTATCTATCTATCTATCTATCTATCTATCTATCTATCTATCTATCTATCTATCTATCAAAGGAGCAGCGGCACAGCGCAGGCACGATCCGGACGCCTGCTCACAGTCTCAGTCTTAAAGAGCCAGTCTGTGTGTATCTCACTGGCATCATTACGCCCCTCCTATGCGTTTCTGAGCAGGTAATTAAGGTGGGAGCCATTTGTGCTGCTCAGTGAAGGATCTGTGGTGTAAAGCAGCGCTTCTCTCTCAAGGGGGGGGGGGCTAGTAGTAGAAAATAAGAGGTGGGGGGATGAAACCAATCACATCCACAAACAAGGACATGAATTGGTCTGCGACGGAAGGATTAAAATGCTTTTATTCCTTGGCATCGCCTAGTGACAAGCTGATTTGGTGTGACGTTTTTTTGGCAATAATATCGGGGCGGGAATTAAGAGCGTCCTGAGGGAGGAAGCATCTCAATTCCCGGGGCGGGCTCGCCCCTGCCGCCAGCATGCTGTGGCGTTCCTGCAGATTTATGGCTCGCCAGACGCCGCCGTCTCCGGTGATGTGCAGGTGTCCGGGGAGCAGTTTACAGCCGTGACAATGATGGGCAACAGCTGGTCTAGGAGGCATTAGCTATGACCTCTTCGCGTTCAAATTGCCACCTTTGAATAAATCCGTCAAATGCTGTTAGCTATGGGCTGGCATGCCAATTTCCAGGTGGGGTGAACCTCTTCACCTCTCTGTCCGTAATGTATGCAATGTTCCTGCCAACGGTCTAGCTGGCACCTGCATCGATATTGAGGTACATTCCATTTATCAGAGTTTATACACATCTATTAGCATCATATACAGACAAACATACATACATATACATGTGTCTGTGTGTGTGTGCATGTAAGATTCCATATATATAGTTGCTTACCACAGATTATTATATATATGCTTATTATAAACAGATGCTTGTGGAGCCAAACGTGTTTTTTTTAAGCTGGTGATGTTATATTCTTTGGCAGCATTTATATTTACTTTCAACGAGGGCAACGGATTGAACAGATGTATGAAAAATGCCCTTTGTTAGCCCTGCCACTGGATGATAGCTTAAAACACACATAATATCTGATTTCGACGTCACACAGATATAAATGCTTCAGCAGACATTTGCTCGCACCACTTCATCTGCATCTCTTCTTTACGCCTCAGAAATACCGAAGAAATATATTGTAATTACAAATGATATAATTATGCACCTGTGTTGCGTGGCAGATGATTACTGCACAGTGAATCGCTCACTGTGTACAGAGATCGGGCGAAAGTCACTGCCCCTAGATGGAATTGCGAGCTTTATTTCAAATCATGGGATGCTTCAGCGAACTCGTCTGAGAAGCAAACAGAATCAGTTAAGCTCGACCCTCCGCCCCCATATTTTTAATAGTCAGTGGGACCTCATTTTTCCGACCAAGTTATCTAAGACCGCTTATGACGGGAGCGAGGAACATCTGTAATGCAAGAGCGGTCAAGTTATCCCGCTGAGTTAAATAATACGCTTAGCCTGACAGGACGATGACAGGGATCAGAGAGCATTCTGGGGGGAGGGCGGAGGGCGGAGGGGGGGGGCACCAGTCACGGCATGCTCCTGTTGATAATGGAAATACACGGAATGTCACAGGAATGGGCTGAAGGACAATTGCTTGGGATTACCTGAAATCCTCTTATAGTGTAAATAAACACATATTGTTGTTATTGCAGTGTGACTTTACAGCCAAGTCAAAACAAGCCAATATATATCACAAGGTATACTTCAAATGTACCGAAAAATGAGAGTCCCCAGGCCAGAGTCCCATGAGGCAGGTGGGGCTGTGAGGACGACGCTCGAGTCAAGTATTTAACCTGGATCGCTTCAATAAAATAACACTTAACTGCGAACATGGGTGAAGTGTCATGCTGCGCAGAGCTCGGCTCGAGGTCAAACCGTCTGTAACTTTGATTAAATAACTATCGCATGATTTGTAGCTATGTAAGAATGGCCAAGAAATGTAAGTATGGTTACTCACGTATTCTCCGTATGTTTCCTGTACAATTGATGGCGGGGGGCGGTACCCAGCCGTAGGGGGGGCCCCTCGGGCCCTCTGCGTCGGCACTCCTCGGCCCCTGGTGGTCGGTGGGCGGCTCAGTGGCGCCCCCCGGGGTGCTGCCCCACGCGGCACTGCAGCCTGCGGCGGGGGCACTCCTCCGCGACTCCTGAGACACAGTAATGGTCAACAAACAGAAAGCCAAGTCTATTTTGCTTGTAATTCAATCTCAGGAGAAGTAATTGCATTATTTTTGAATTGTACTTGTTTATATGACTTAACTGTATAATATTTGCTTGATTAATCAATGTATTTCCTGCAGATAAATAAATTAAAAAATAGGGAATTAAATCAATTTGCGTTGAAGGACTTGGCTTATTAGAAGTCAAGCTACTTTCGAAAGAGCAATTTTGGGCTTGTGTATTTCGATGCAGGCTCCCCGTAGACGAAACACAGAGTCAATGTAAAGCACACAACACCCTAAAAACTGAAATACATAGCAGAGCTTAATTTCGGGAAAGATCACAGATTAGCTGCCGAAAACAAAGGGGGCTGGTAGCTCAGGGTGGAATTGACAAACCAGAGGATGCAATATATGTGTTTAGCAGCAGCTCTGTTTAGGACATTCTCATTATTTTAAGACCAGTAAATGCCAAGTTATTAAAAACAAATAACACATAAACCATATTTAACTAAGAGTTTACATGAATAGGCATCATCCCACAATTTTCTTATAAATCCCATAATTATAAAATCTCGCACATAAAACTTCCAATTATGCAATTTTCTGCATTATGTGTGCCCCATTAACCAATATTAATGAGATTATCGCCGACAGTCAGCTGTGGAAATTCTTCAGATGTTCTGGAACAAAAATCTAGGCTTGCACTGTTTGCTTGCATTGTTTAAATCTGATCAGATGTAAATTTGCATTGCCACTGACTGGAGAAATCGCTCCAAATGCGAAGACTGTCATTAATTAGCGTGTTTTTTTCATTCCAGTCAGTATAATCTACAACCTGCCAGTCTTATAATAAGAGCAAAATACATGCTGCAAATGCAGTTTACAAAGGAGAGCAGTGCAGCAAATTACTCAGACTATATATTGCAGACAAATGTGTATTGCTGTTCTACAACAAAAATCCAAAGTATCTTATTTGGCACAAATCATATAAGCTGAAAGAAGTCCTGCATTCACAGGACAAATCGGGTGAATAAAAAGCAGTCTGAAGCTACAACACAAATCATATAAACTGAGAGTTAAGTATTTAAATAAATACTTATTTCCCCATCATCAGAAAGCATTAAATTAAACCAGTGATAGACAATACTGTAAACAGTAATGTTAAATGTTAAACATTCATATTCTGGTATTTAAATTTTTTAATCATTCTGTCCATACCAGCTACTCCTTGTGTGCATGAAATATTTATTGATGTGCTTGCAATTCCTTTTGAATGTTTCGTGAATTGTAACGTAACCTCTCGGTGTTCACCCTTGCCTGAACTCCTGACATTCCCTGCCATTTGCTTTTTCTGTAACTTTTCTAAAAACTTTGACAACTGGAAATTTGTGACCACAGCTATATCCACCATCGTGTAAAATACACTTCAGATTTTATGACAATAGGTTTTGATGACTGATGCTCGGTTTAATATTATATATATGTTAGTACACTGAGAAATGTTTTAACTGGGCACTGTAATCTAAAGGTATAAAATTGTAAGACAGTAAATATCTTCAATATGAGCACTATTTATACAGGTCTGATAAGACCTTTATAAATCATTTTAATATCAAGTAACCAGAAATATAAAACCCAAAATAAGAAAGTTGACATATCTCTTCTTAACTGCACTAGACGTATTGTACTAAAGATAATTTTGCTCCATGAGCTGAACTGAAAGGTAAATTAAGGATTAAATAACATTTCTGTGTTGGTCTACGCAAGCGGGAGATTTTAATACCATGACAATATGCAAATTTAATACAGAAAAACCCTGCTTCTCTATACTCACATTTTCTTTTTCAGTCAATTTAAGAAGCCAAAAATTTTCATTTTCAGTTATATAAATGCACATGTCAGTGTCCTATTTTTCCACGGTACTGAATCTTAGAGGACATCAAGGGTGATACTGATTTCTTTTCTTATTGCTTTAATATTCATGGACCTTGATGCCTCAAAACTGTGGTACTTAGTGCTTTGAAGTTTAATAATACTAAATAAGAAACTCAAGCCCCCTCCCCCCCTCGGCTACCGCCCCTGCGGCACCTTCTGGCAGAAACTTTGGTGTCAGCAGGGGCCGTATGCAGAAATACGTTTCGGAGAGCCCAGGTACCTCTACCGATAGGTCCCTCTCGCCTCAGTAGACTTCATAGACCAGGGGGGTACCCCTCAGTAGATTCTGCAAATCAGAAATGACTCAAACTTGAAATTTTCCTACTAGGCTACATGTTTGATCCGGGGCAAACGAATTATGGGGGGAATTCAAACCAGTAATTTTATTTTGTGGCTATGTGTCTGTGCGTCAGTCTGGTGGACAACCATGCCACTCTGAGGGCAATGCCTTCTGCCCACTGTGCCCGTGCAGTTCTACCCCCACCCCCCCACGCTTGCAGGGCAGTGTTCCCGGGTACCTGGGCTGGCCCGGAGCGGGCGTCCCTCTTCCTCTGGCCGCTGACTTCCCCCTCACGGCCGGCACCTTGGCGTCCTCAGAGGCCCCGTTCAGATATGTCAGCTCCTGCAGCTGTGCTTGTCTGATCTCATCATTGTAATCCTACAGACGAGTCATATACCACACAGCACCCCATTCAATTACACCATATTAAATTACCCCCTTTATCTTTAGGTTACCGCCGGGAAATATATAATTAATGCACTCAGAGTGCTGTAAGCTGCTCTCCTTAGGCAAACCATCTTTCAGATTCCATGCTGATATGTGACATCATTTGGTGGGGTTACTATGTATATTGATGCAATATACAATTAAGAAAAGAAAGACACGCCTAACGAGGATTTTATATTTTATCATACTTTGTAGAAATCTTGGTTAATTAATTATTACTAATTATTACTAATGGAAAAGAGAACTGTCATTTCAGGTGTATAAATATACCATAAGTTAATCAAATGCCAGTTAATTTTTATTATGATGACAATAAATATGGTCATGGGCAAACAAGGATAGTGATTGTAAAGGTAATTGTTGTATAAGATGAAAATGATTGTACCTGGGAGAGTAAGATGTGTGTTCTGGTGATCCGATGACTGTAAGAGTCAGTCCTAATTGATGCTGACTGCGCATTCATGTGCACCTCAAATCACAAGTGAGTTATGAATGGAGACGTCAACAATAGAAATGAGATGAGCTGCTTGCACACGTACTGGGATAAGGAACTTCTTGATCTCCTCCAGTGCATGGCCCATCCTGGCGTAGGCCTCGGCCGGAGGGGCAAACACCTCGATGAGAACGTGGAGGTCCTCGTTGAGATGCTGGAATTTGGCCTCGCCGCTCTTCCTCAGCTCTTCCTCCTGAAACAGGCCACAGCTTCTATCACGACGTTTACTTAAACAGTGAGCACATATAAAACTGCTGCTTCAACACATGATAGAATTTCAGTAGCATGCAATGACTGGAATAGTTGAGTAAAAAATACAGAGATGGAAAAACAATATTACAAATAAAAATATGAAACTATTTGTCACGCAACAATGTGTTGTCCTCTTTTCTCCAGCGAAAAGAGAATTTTATCGTCACTAATTGATCTTCACAGGTCTGACCCTCAGCTAACATGCTTCATTTGGCTATTAGTGCCTTTGTTATGGCCGCTGTGTTTACTGCAAAATGACAACACAGGACTTCTGTGCTTACGGTAAAATCCAATTTTAGAGAATGAGTCAGGGCTGAGTTCATCTAATAAAGGCTTTCTTTAAGGCTCATGGTCCCGGTTTACCCTTAGAACCATGCTCAAGTGAGGAAAACAATGAGTAATAAAGAAAAAACACTCAGGCTGCTTTGGTTTTTTTGTACATTATGACAGCATTTCTGACAGTATAATAAAACATAGTTTATAGGCTTGGAATTTAAACCTAAGGGACTCACCAAGAGAATGATTAGGAAAAAAGAAAAAAAAAAACAAAGAGAAACAGCTAAAGGACTGTAACATAACGTAAGTAACTTAAAATATACCCATCAGCTCGTTCATCTTTTTGGGAAACTGGCATTTCTGGCAGAATATATTGGATTTAAGAGTATTTCGGGGAACAGAGGCTGAGCATTAAAATGCTAGTGAGAAGCTAATATGCAATTTTAAATGATTATAACTCTCTTCCCAACCAAACTGACAAATGATAAAGTTAAGCGCAATGACAAAGTGTAATTCGCTCAGGGGAGACCCGGGCCTAAATGGGAGTGTCAGGAAGCATGAACCAGCGCATCGGGAGATCCCCTTGGCGCCTGGACATGCCGCATCGCCGTGAGTGACCGTCCTCTCGGACACGCCAGCGAGCTAACAGGCTAGCGGGGCCCCTGTGGGCCTGCCTCTGTGAGAGGACATCTCCTCTGCGAGCAGCTCGCTGCTGCTGGCTCCTGAGAATTCCGCCTTTTATGGAGGCTCTGAAAACTGGGCCCTTTGTGTATTAGAGATAAGAGACATCAATAATCCAGAGGCTGCGTGCAGAGTCTCTGGAGCCAATGGCAAAGATTAGAGGTGTCTAGTCTGTTTATCTATTGGCAGAATCTTCCCCTGTTATTTTTTTTCTAACAGAAAATCTGATTATGAAGGCAATTCTTTCTAGAAAAAGAAGCACAATGCTTTAAATTAATGACTTCCACAGGAAAAACAGCAAAGAGGACAGACACAGCCCGTATGGTCTAACATGCAACATGTAACATAATACGGCTCACTGATTAACTTCAGATAGCATTAAAATGAAGATATAATACTATAATAATAATACCCAAATAAAAAATTTAAATGCTATTTCAATGTCTTTATGCTGCATATATACTTATTGCAGTAAAACAAATCTTTTAAGTGAGCTTTTAGCAGTTAGGCTAAATATAGCTTCATTAGTTTTCTTTCACATCGATGGATTCTATTTCATCTAACACAGGCTAATATTATTTGGACCGATGCCTATTGCTGCTTGAAGGAAATGAGCGAAGAGCTGAACTGTGGGATGTACTTCCTAGTATAGCTCGAGACATGAATCAGGTGCAATTACATCATATGTATATAAATAGCTTTTTATGTAATAAAATATTAAGGGTGGACTGACGTATGGACCAACAAGTACAATCGAAAGACGGCTCATAATGCAAAAGCTATAAGAAAATAATAACAACAGTGAAGCCATTAGCTCTTTGTGTTACTCTCCAGAGTCCATAAATACGCTGTGACAAGTGGCCACAGTGCTCAGGGGAAACAGGCTTGGCCAGCTGACTCAATCCACATACAGTATATGGCAATAAGCACTGAATGTACAATCTCCTCTCCATCCGCACATTACCTGCTCATTGCTACACGTCTCGTATCATTCATGTATACAAGCAAAGGTAACACCATGGCTTGCAATACCAATACCGTAAACCCTCTAATATGAAGACATCCTGATGTTGTTGTGTAATTTATGGGGGGAGGGTCAGGAGTCAAACATCAGATAATAATGAGGTACAGTAGGTTTATTAACTTGGCTGGTACAGTTTACACTGTCTGAATGCAGTTACTCACAGGCTGTAATTTGCACTGATTAATGCCTCTCTGTCAGGATCTGCATTTGTGCCACATTCATTTGTTGCATTCTCACATTGCATGTCAAGGTCTGTAATTACGGAGCTGAACATTTATTTCCTACATTTACCCTGCAGTCTGCAATAACAGTTCTCCTCTCCTCTTTTAGGGATCTTTAAAAAAACCCTCCAAACTTCACTTTCATTGTTTTTAGTTGATTGCTGCTACGCATCACAAGCCAAGCATGCTTCACGCTGATTTACAGATATATTGGCTTTTTTTATGGAGATTTTTAATATTTTAATGAATCTGGCGCTCTTTAACTTGAGCGCCACAGCTAAAATCTACACGCAGATGGTAAACAATTTCATTGTGCCTCTCATCCATGAGAACTTGCTGAAATTTAACCAAACCAGCTCCTTTGGGGATGCAGTGGCTAATGTTCGGAGTGATCCCTCTGGTCGCAATACAATGCTGTCTCCTCAATAGACAGGTGACTCCACATTATAATTAAACCTCTGGACTCTTTTTCCTCTGTTATTCTACAATATATCACTCATTTCCCTCTAAAGCATCATACTAATGGTAGTATTAATAATTATTATTATTTTTGTATATATATTATATAGGATTATATATTTTAAATTATATTTGAAATATATAATCCTATATAAGTAAAAATTGCATAATTTATATTTATCTTGGATAATAATTAATAAATAAGCTAATAATAAAAGTTGCCTATATTTTACAGAGTTTATTACATTGAATAAGCTATATTACACTAATTTTCTAAGACCAAGGAAGCAGAAACAATAAAGATTGCAGAGTCTGAGTCATGAGTTTTGGTCAGTAGGAAGAGTGTTTAGTATAGGCAGGCATGAATATTTTCTGACAGACCTTCTGGTCCCTGATGTTACAGCGCATGTCAGCCAAGTCTATCGATTGTGACTATCAAAGAGGACAAAGAGTGTGAGACAGAAAATCACTGAACCTACAAATCATCAGCGACAAACCCCAGGAAAGACCATCAAAGGGAATCTCCCATATGGCATTGCCGATGAGACCAGCGACAATGCTTCCGCTGACGGCATGAGACTAGCTTCAGAATTATAGACGTCAACAATAAAGAGGATCCTACCTTCTCTTTGTCTCTCATGGAGCCTTTTCCCAGAATGGACATCTTTGTCAGTGTGTCCTCTTGTAGCCTTTTTAATGAGTTTCCCCTTGGTCCAAGCAGTTTGCCAACAAAGTTAAACTAAAAAAAAAAAAAACAAAACAGTTCTGTTATCAAAGTATATAAGCAATATACATGGAGAAAATGGGTGAAAAGTGGCATGAAAATCAGATTATATTTCTAGCTAGATATGCACCAGCTTTCAGTTTTTATAGCGTCTGCGGGAGGCAAAATGGTCATAACCCAAGTAAGGTACTGACTGTGATTATCTAATCAGGGTCACACAAGACTTTTTCCACTGCAGCACAAAATGTCGCTGGAATAAAAATACATCGACCAATCTCGTCACTCCTCCTTTGGCCATCTCCACCATGCAAGGTAGCCGAGTTCTTAGGTTTTTTTTACCTCCGTGCTCAGTATTCTGCATACCCAAGGAGGCTGGCCAGAATCAGCTAAAACACGGCCAGGAGCACAATGCCGCCCACCCAGCCTGTCTGACTCACAGTATGCCACCCTTGGTTCAGCTCGGATAGCGTGTCATTGGCATGCCAGATGTAACTATAAGATGATACAGTTCCTAGCAAAGAGAATGATGTTTTCCAGTATTGGCAGTACCTTCAAGGCATGTTTCATTTTTCATTTCTTGTACGTCATTAAAATGAATCCTAATCCCATGTCTAGTCATAAATGCCATATCGGACATACCCTTTGTGTAATGAGACAAAAACACCCCTGAATTTGGTACACTGGGCACACTTGAAACATTTAAATGTAGAGTTAAATCAATATTTTAAAGAGATAATCTAAATTCTTTAGTCCAAAGCAGTGAGCTATGACCAATACGACAGACAAAGACCAAAGGAAAGCGTTTTGTCTCGTTTTGGGCTCCACCCAACCATGACTTATTCTCCTGTCTTGACGAATATTCCTGGCCATTAATTAACAGGAACAAAACACACAGCAGTCTTTGTTCTCTACCTCACCTATATCTTCTAACCCTTTGTTTCTTCTCAGTTTACTTATTACTGGATTCCAGTGGAGCTTTCTGTAGATGAGATCTCCATGGCAGGGAAGTCTCTGCGGCTCTGCTGCAGGCTTGCGTGCGAGTGCCGGGCTGGTTTTTGGGATACCAATGGGAGCCGTCCGTAATTAGGACATGCCTTCGCTTTTACAGTTTCTCTTTTGCTTTTACAAGTGAGCTTCATGGTGCATCTACAAAGGGTATGGCCCTACGTGCAGCTCTTCTGATGAGCGGATCCCAGTCAGGATGTGGATTTTTAAAACATTGGTCCAAAAAGGAGAAAAAGAAAATCCCGCTGACAACAACATGGGTAACGATGGGTGAGAAACGTGGGAGGTCTATCATTAATATCTGATCATTTAGCCGACTGTATTCTGTGATCGCTTACCATTATCTCCCATGCGTGTCAAAGACACTCAGAATCCATCATGCTGCTTTCTGCATCGCACATGACATCCACTAAACCAGGAATGTATTAACAATGAGAATTGCTTTTAAAATCTAGCTAAACGTCTGGCTTGATAGTGATTTTTGAAATATGACATGTTACGTGTGGACTGTTCAGAGTCAAGCCAAAGCTTCAAAATACGCTGCATAAAGTTACCATAAAAAAAAAAAGGCAAATTGATAACCACAAACTCTCAATGCAGTTGAGGAAAAAAAGAAAATAAATATTATATCATTTTAACACATTGTTCCTCATACACAGATCCCACTTCAAGCTATTATAATTTTTCATATGTTGTCATAATGATTTTAATTTTTATTGCATTACTGGATAAACTGTGCAATGTCTGTGAATTACATTCTAGTTTAACAAAAATACAGATATAAAGCAAACTTTAAAAAACTTTTTTAAAGCTTTAAAAATAAGCATCTTGGCATATGTATGAATAGTCTGTTGTAAATTAAAAGGTCAGAATCACCTGCAATTAACTGCAGCTACTTATTAATGGGGATGCAGATTTATAAGCTCATTATTATATCTGTGTCTCACTGAGACCTTCCTTGGGTTCCTCGCTGTGCTGGGGACGGCATGCTGCGTCTCTGCCGAGGACAGAGGGCTGGAGCAGATTAGTGAAAGATGAAACACGACGACCATTTCAGGAGGAGGCATAACCTTCGCTAAAACGCGGCAGCAGGCCTCCCTGCACCCCGGTAATTTCCCATAGTACACCAGGACTCCTCCCAGTATTCTGCAAAGCAGCACCATAAATCACAATAAATTACCATATTTAAGAGCACGGCTTCCACGGCTCTTTTACTTGGTGCCCTCTGAATAACCCACATTTAACAAAGCAGCTGTTATTACGGTGAACATCTGTATGCACTGTGTGTGTAAAAGTACATCATTTTTTTATTTCCCTGTTTGTTTACCTACATAAATATATGTAATTAGGATGAACAACTCCATTTGCTAGAATCAGAACTGGCATCCGTGACTATTTCTTTGATTATTGATTACTAATAAGTATTACTGCAAAATCATCGGCCACGTAAAACACAATATGCAACGCGCACTGCAGTGGAGGTCATTGAGCAAAATGATTAGTGAAGCAAGCTCTCAACAGACCCAACCATTCCCCCCAACCACTATAATTTCAGCCCTGATTATATATTAATGAATTAGTTATTACTATAACTATTATACTAAATATTGAAATATTGAAATATTCAGAACACAGTAAACAAAGTGTTCAAACAAACATTTCTTGAAGAGCCACACTTTGTTGTTTTCACATGACAATGGTCATTGTGACTATACACTGGTATTAAAATGATATTTAACGTGATATGAATGCTACTTTTTCTTTGATGAAACCCTGCTTCACTTGCTTCACAATGGTTTCTAATTTCAATCAAATAGGGCTCTACTTAGCCAGGCATCCAGAGCCTCCAACTTTGTAACTATTAGCCTGGTGATGCTTAGAAAGCAATGTTGACAGGCTGGTTTTTAACAGTCTTCACCCGGTGCACCCTGTTCTGAAATGCAATAGTTAAATAAAAAGTAAAGCTAACAAAGTGCCTTGATTAAAATATGAGTAGGATACTCATCGTTGCATTACTGTTTTGTGCTACATTACATGTGCGATACAAACGCACCAACAAAAGCCAGAAGATCCTCGTAGCAGGAAAGCACATCTATAAACACCCTACAGTTTCCTTTGTTGTCAGTTTTCACTCTCATCATGTCCTCTAAATGCCAGCTCCTGCTGGATAAAATCAAATCAAAATAAAATTGATCAGCCTTTTCAGAATCTCATAGTTTTTTCCCACCATGCCGTTGTATTCAGCTAACTGAAAATGCACGCCTATTTCAATCAAATTATCAGCCCTCATTAGAGCTGCTATTCTCAATCTAAAAAAATGAGGTGAGATCACCCTGTTCCCCATCTCCCCAGATACACGAAAGAAATATTTGTAGCGAGATCGATTGCGCAGTCTAAAAACAAGAGACAAATTGCATCCTATATGGTTTTGAAACAGCATTTTAGTTCATCAGATAATAAACAGGATAGGTGCAAACTCTAATGCTGACATTTCCCAAAAGACTTAATTGCATGACTGCTCGGACATGTTTCTTTTGGACAATAAAAAATCTGAACGAAAAATCTTTTTGACAGTATATACACTGTATTAGCTACGATAAACAAGAGCAGTGTTTAACTTAGAGTATACCAATTCTTTGTCCACAAACCAACAAGGAATAATGTGACGAGGGCTGTATGTCTGAATGGGTGAGACAGTAGGAAACAGGACCCGGATGATATACTGTATGACATTCTTTGAAATTCCAAAGTGTGTAACCATAAGAGTAAGGACACTACGCTATCCCACGAGGCCACTGGAGCAGCGACCAGAGATGAAGGGTGTGTCCAAAATGGCATTACCTACACAGCAGGCACTGAATTTTGACATAAGCCAGGTGAAGCATGCTTCACTGGCTGGGTTTAAAAATGCGGTATATAATAATCACAAATTTTTTTTATTGATCCCCGTGGGGAAATTCCTTTGTTGGGGAAATTCTTTTTCATGCCTCCCTCAACTTGCTCTTTGTACAACAAGTTGTCCGCGAAGGGCTGCCACCTGTTGGGGCGCCCAGGGAGCTGGGGGTTAAGGGTCTTGCTCAAGGACCCGCAGACATGCTGAGGCTGGGTTTGAACCTTGTGATTACAGGCACGCAGGCTTAGCCCACTGAGCCACATGCTGCCCCCTATATCAGTTACTAAATTGATGGTGATGAGAAATACATTGAAGTCAATGAGCTCAGTGAGACAGTAAATATTTGCTTCCCTGAAGTTCCTCTCATTAAGCTAAGTGTGGTGCTGCTCTACACAATAGTTCGTCAGACATTTCTTGAAGAGCCACACTTTGTTTTTTTCACATGACAATGGTCATTGTGAATATACACTGGTATTAAAATGATATTTAATGTGATATGTATGCTACTTTTTCTTTGATGAAACCCTGCTTCACTTATTATCCTAAAAATGTCATTAGCCTACATGTGTATAATATTTATATTATTAATATTCATAAATGTCTAATGGGTAATGAGCAGATAGCTTGTTGCTAAGGACTTTGAACTTTGAACTAGCGCCATCCACTCAGGGTTGATCCTGGAGTCTATACCATAAAGAGCAGGGAACAACCTTAGATACATTCCTTAGAGCAGTGTTTCCTAGTCTGGTCCTCGGGGACCCGCAGCCAGTCCACGCTTTTGCTCTCTCTGAGCTCCCTGTCAGACAGTCCACATTTTTGGAAAAACGTGGACTGTCGGTGGGTCCCCAAGGATGGGATTGGGGAACACTGCCTTATAGAATCAACTCTCTGAAATTGATCGATATTGTGTCTACTGCAATACAAACATTGACGGGTCAGGACTCACACTGCTGTCTCATTAGAATATGTGCATCTGTATCTATGTCTGTGAGTGTTCGTGTGTGTGTGTGTGTGTGTGTGTGTAGGTGTGTACTCATGTAGATGTTTGTTCCTCCATGACAGAAGTCAAGCTTGAGAATCTTACATCATCCAACACCGTGTTAATCTTCCTGTGGGGTGTGTACCACGAAGTAAGTATTACATAGCCGGGTTAACTAACCCTTATCACTTCTCGGCAAACCTTATCGTCCCCCCACCCCATCCCAGCCCCACCGGCAAATTTCATCCAATCCTGGCAAGGGGCCGCAAAGGGGATAAAAAGGGGGGGGGAGCACATCAAAAAGAAAATCTGCGGTATTTTTCCCATCCCTACTGTTTAGTAAAGGAGCAACTCTTATATATGCTACGTTTTTTTTTTTTTTTGGTTAAAAACTGGAACTTATGCCTCGTTTAATCCAATTTCCTGCTCTTAAACCTACTGGAGCTGTTAAGGTGTGCAGCGCAAATTCTCATGGCAATATACCCCGTTTAAAATTGAGCTACAATTCGTAATGCCGAAGATGCGGGAGTGAGCCTCAGGAAACCTCAGTAAGCCAGTAAACTGTCTTTGTAGTAGCCTACACTCCGCTGGTGTAACTTACAAATACAGGAAGTGTGTACTTGTTAACAGGGTGTTAGAACTGAAGAGTAACGTAAAGATTCTCTGTACATGTTCCATATTCTGGGATGGCCTCCTTACAGCTGGTGTTAAATTATTGAGGAACATCTGCCACAGACTAGTTGATGTAGTGTGAGCAGTACTCAGTGTGCTGAGCTGCTATAAGACAGTACGGAGTCAACACCAAATGTTTTATGCACATCTTATTTTCCAAACTTGTTTTGCGGAGCAGATCACTGCTTTTCTAACAGTGGGCTTTGATCACTGTGAGTGACTATAGGGATGAAGTGTTAAGACTGAATATAAAAGAAAATAATTAGCACAGGGGAAAATAAGAATTTTATTAAGCATATACTATGCTAATTAAATTTCAAATTTGTGGGGTCATTTTGAATGTGAATTGTCCATCATATATTACCTATCAGGGGGAAATGCTGTTATAGTGATTCAGACTGTAAAGTTTTCCAGTGTTGCGTGTGATTTACACACCCCGCTTCTACACAACTCAACAGCTGACTTACCAAATTATCCACATGCTACGGCCTGTGAAAATGAACACAGGCAGTCCTGTTATTGGTCACATGTTTTTAGAAACATTTCTGAATAGGTATTTCTCTGTTCAGGGAAATCTGGCTTCATTCATGCCCCCAATCAGCACACCGTCGTATTTTAATTATGAAGTGTATTTCCCAATCACAAACTCTATCCTGCACCATTATTGTTGGGTATAGTTTTAGTAAAGATGCCGGAAAAAAAAAACAGAAAAAAAGAGCCTGTAATCCAAATGCATTATCCGGATTCTGAAAAAGAAGTTGAGATTAAACTGCACTCAATCATATAGCCTTTTTTCTAAGAAAACATAATTTCAAGGCTCAAGTACACATCTGGGTACATGAATGTTTTCCGTTTTATATCCGTTTGAATGTCTTACATTAATCCGACCGAATGACCAAACTGGCCAATAGTTATGTAAACGCACAGGACTTCTTTAACATTCAGAGCAGGATTACCAAGGGAAAACCTCCCTGCAATGTTGTCCTGTCCATCAAAGCCCCCCCTCCGCCCGCTGTGTTTATTGTATTCTGTGGCATCAGCATGGTTCCGTTCAGATGCATCCGCACACACTCGCCGCAAGCCTCTGCCCAAAGGTAATGTCTTCCTCCCAGGAGGCAGAGTACCGGAGCTGGAGCGCAAGCCAGCGAGCAGAGCGCTTGCTGCACCCTGTCAGATCCCACAAATCAAATCTGTCCCCTCTCTGAGCCGTGTGTCGGACCTATAAACAGTATATTAGTCGGTCCACTTATCACACGCGTCAAAGTGGGCCGTAAATCTGCTTAGCTCTGCAAGGTCCGGAGGCTTCCCGCTGACATTACTTACAGTTCAATATGCATTTTACTTTGCCGTATCACACGTGTCGACGAACAATTAATCCTCGGACAGGTTTTATTTAGATTGAAATATGACAGCATTGACCGTGAGGTATGGGTGCAACTGGACAAATTAGCAAAAAGCCACCATCTGACGGAATTGCGCCGAAGTCGAAGATACCTGTTGATAATGAAATATGAGTCTGTCGCGATGACAGGTCTGCTCCGGCGCCTAAGTTACATTTGTGCAGGTTTTAGTGTCGGTAATGGTTTATCAAAATTGAAGTAATGCTTCCTCATGCAATAAAATAGTTACAATTTTAAAAAATAACAATGGAGGTAGGTTGATTGGTGCCTGTAAATTGCCAGTAGTGTATGATTGTATATGTGGGTGTGTGTGCCCTGTGATGGAGTGGCCAGTCTTCTTAGGTATGTCCCAGTCTGGAGGAGACACATGAGCAGGATAAATGAATGAATAATAGATGGATTATTATTAATATGATTATTAATAGTGCTATAATCTATTAACTGCTGACACATGGGGGGTGCTGGAGCCTATGCAAGACAACATGGGGCACAAGGCATGAGAGCACCCTGTACAGGATGAGCTACACGCCCCACTGCAGGTAGTTTAGAGATGCCAGTTCACCGAACTGCAGATGTTTGGGCTGGGGGAGGAAGCTCCCCACACGCATAGATGGAGCAATAATCCAACCCCCTGTCCTGGCATTGTGAGAGAACAGAATCAAGCCTCTGTGTGACGCTGCATAATTTTACAGTCATGGGCAAGATTTTGAATAGGATGGGAGTTTGTGTAAGTGCTCCAGGGATGGGGTTTATGCCTTTTTTTTATTTAACGTAAAAATACAAAAAATACAATCAGGGAGGGACAGCACACTCCTGTGGTTCACTGGTTTCAGAGGCGGGATTAGATAACATGAACATATTCGACAGATAATGTTCAGTGTTCATGTTTGTTTTAAATTTGTTCAGTAGGTACTCTTCTTCAATAAGTATATGAATAACTATTAACAAATATTACTTGTTAATGCTATTGTTGTCAAGACAGATGGTAAGAAAGTGTAGGACTGCTTGAATGCTTTAGTTACACAAAAGACACACTGAGTGGTGCTTAGAAAATGGCCCGACTCAGGATCCCATAAAGCCGGTTTTCCACTCAATACGACGTCCTGAAAACCGCCTGTGAAACTGCAGTACCTATTTTGAAAGGCAAAGCCAATGGCAGCACCACCGGGAGACTCAAATTACACAGCTGGGTCCAGGAGACGTCTTCAGGAGGACGCAGCCATCAAACGTGAGCCTGTGTTCCCACTGAGCTGCACTTTCTGCCGTGATCAACCTTTCTCACAGCTGTGAGGAAGTTGTAGGGAAACTTCTCAAATTGCTAATCGCACGGATCATTTAGCACAACCTTATAAAGGATAATGTCAAGTAGGTTTTAATATCAGTACTGAGAATGTATTTAG